>OX421973.1:60687976-61038306 GCA_949128135.1 Parasteatoda lunata | reverse complement strand
ATTTAAAATCAGAAATTAACTGTCAAAATAGTATTTTACGAGAAATAAAGAACAGAATAATGTCTGTCAATGAAGCATTTTACGAGTTAATAAATCTTTTTAAGTCATTTTTATTTTGTGGAAATTTAAAATTTTGTTATGGAAAAATTTTATTAGATCTATTTTAGTCTATGGCTCTGAGACATAGTCATTCAGAAGATCTAATGAATTTTATTTGGGTATTTTTGGCGAAAACTTTTAAGATCTGTTTCTGGTAAAGTAAAAGGAAATGATTGTTGGAGAAGACGTTACAATGGATAAATTTATAAATGCTTTAAGAACCAAGATATCATAATATTTATCAAGTTTTATAGGTAAGATATATAAGGATTTTACAAGGTCTGGGTTGGGCATATTTTAAATATGGATGATTTTAATCCTGCAAAAAGACTCGTTTTGGCAAAGCCACAGTGAAGAGAACGTCCAAAACTACGATGGATAGATGCAGTTGAGATAGATTATGGAACTGTAATGCTTAAATACAGGAGGACTATTGTCACTCAGAGGGTTGCTTGAAAATTACCTCAGCTGACCTCAGCTGGGCTGGCCTTACCTTCGCCTTACCTGGGCTTTCATGCTACTGATGATGACGATAATGTTTTAAAAAAAGTGAAATTTTCTTTAATTAGTTGGCACAAAATACTTGAATTAATTTGATACACTATATTCTTGAATTATTAATGTAGGTGCATAAATTTATAATTCGTGCAGTGTTGGTTTTGATTTTAAAGCTCCCAGGGTAGAAATATCTTATTTTAAAATAAAATTATTTGTTTAATTATGGTAAATAAGATCTTTTATTTGGTGAGAGGAGGAAATAATCACTTTTGGAATGGAAAAATAACAGTTTTATAATGAGAAGTACCCGTTTTAGTATTTTTTAATTTTTATTTGAGTGAAAAATATTTTATTTTCGCAAAATGATTTTTTCATCACATTTTTCGATTTTTATTTTGGGTAAATTTACATATTTGAAATAGGTATAAATTATAATCGTGAAAATAAGATCTGATACCAACGTAATTAAAGAGAATTTTCTCTGTTTCAAAATATCATGCTTTCCGAATTTTCTCAGAAATAATATAATTTTGAGTGTTTCATATAATATGTTTTACAAAATTTCATGACCAAAGACATTGTAGAGACTTAGCATCCATGACCCACCTGGCCAACAATAAGCAGGTGCAGGAACGTTTTTTTAAATAATATTTCAAGTAAACTGATTTTTTCTATCAATCAAATAATTTTTATAATTACCTTTAAATCCTAAAAGCATTTCTTATCCCTTGCAACTGCATTTTGTTAAACTACATGGTGATAAAATTGCATTAATTTATTTAGTCTTAAGTGAGGTTTTGATATATGTGAAAACTAAGAGTTGATAAATTTAAAAGAGCATTAACGAAGACAAATTAAATTATAGAATGAGCTGATATCTCTAGTATAATTCAAAGCACTGAATCATACATATTTCCTAAAATAAATTAAAAATATATTGAATTGAAATATATTAAAATATTAAATATTAATATTAAAATATATTATAATTTATTAAAATATATTTAAAATAAATATATTTAAATTAAATTCATTAAAATTTCAATGAATAAAAAATTAGTATATTAAAATAACTTAAACGCGCATTTTTAATTATTTTAACGTTTTTTATTTCTTATTGATGTAAAAATTGGCGAAAATAAATTTATATATCTAATAATCATTTACAATATGCTGCGTCAATCAAATGAATTTTAATTAAATTTCAACAGATTTCATTTTAAGCCATTGTTTTTCTTTTTTTCGTACTGGGACTTGATATTCATTATTATTTAGAATACATAACAATGTATGAAACTTGCAAACATTCTTCTTTTTATATTCTAAAAATGAAAAAGTATTATGTTTTACATTTATGAGGCAAGTTGAATAAAATATTTAAAATAAACACCTGTTTTTTCTTAAGGTTAAGGATAAGGAAATAACCCTTTATCAAGAGAATAAGTAAGCCCTTCACTGAAGTCTAGAGCGTACTTTACTTTCGATTCGTGATACTATCAAATTCTTACAAATTTCCTTCTTTTTAGCAGACATACGTAGCTATCGCGATATTTTTTTCTTTCTTTTTGTTTAAAGGCGCATTCACAAAATATCTTCCATGGTTGAGATGTTTGGAATCTTTTGATGTTAAAAGCCAGAAAAGCGAAAGTTTGAAAAGGAAATGTCGCCGACGGTCCGCATTTGTGTCATATCACATACGCTTTATAAATTTGAGAATTTTGTCCTCAAAAAACACACACACACAATACTGCTTCAAAAATGCTCAATGTGTTTATAATAGTCTTTTAAAGTAGCTATATAACTAAAAATTCTATTCATGTAAATGCCTTGATGTATTGAAATGTAGTCCCTACTGTCCCCACTGTTAGAGTTTTCATTCTAAAATTATCGTAAAGTAACCGACAGCAGTCCGTCCATCCAATTAAACGTAAAGTTTACGGTAAAGAGTATTTTTCACCTTCACGCTTTTGAAACAGCTTATAACTAGTATGGTTATAAAATCATGAATAAAAAAAATATACGGTTTTTTAAACCATTTCCAGCTACCATGGTTTCAAAACCGTAGAAAAAGATATTTAACTGGACATAGGAGCTATTCTTCTCGTTAGATAGTGGGCATTGCGTCCATTTCCAGTACACGATACTGGAAATTCTTCATGGGTGTTTAAGGGAATGGAGGTGTCAGCGCTAGGACTCGAACCCCCGTTCTTTCAGTCATGAGTTTGACAGATTAGCTCTCTCGGCTATAATATGTGCGCAGTTGCGAGGAACTAAATTGCTTCATTAGGTGGGTTTAGTTGGTACAGTAAAATTCTTGTTATTTAACCCTTTTAGGACAAAATAGTCAATCAACGATTTTTCTCGCTGTAAACAGTTTCATTACTATCTTATTTATGGTTATTTGATTGTTTTGTTTAAATATGGTAAAATATCAATTGTCATTAAGCCATTTTTTCCAAGAAATTTCTAACAGTGTTTGATTAAACTTTTACGTGAAGTATTGTTGATACTTTTCCATTACTTTTAATAGCAAGGCAGATACAAAAGCACAAATATAAAAAAAGTCTAAAACTGAAAAATATAACGCAACAATAAAAATGTAAGTGTTAGAAAATAATAATCCAATTTCATGAGGGACCAAAGTCATTGCTAGGAAATTCACTGTTATACGGAGAAATAGTAGTAGTACACTGTAAAAAAGTGTTTGATTTTATATTTTATATTTTATAACCATCGTTGAGCAACCGACTCGATTTAGGGTTTACGAATACAAATGTTCAACTCCGTAGCCTTGTAATTTTTAACCCAATCCAGAAGACAAGGAAACTCCTAAAATAAGTATTGGGAGAAATTTACCTTCATGGTGGACTCTTTGATGGAACTAATCAGCATTTGCGTTGCATGGAAAGGAAAACCACGAAGATCTCCCGCGAGTAGCTTGACGGTAAGGGGGCTCTAGCCCATGATCCGTCTACCACTTAGGATATTTTACGTCAGCACAATTGTTCGCAAAATTGCTCAAAAATATCTCTAAAATATCTCTAAATAGCCGAATTCAAAAACATAATATACTCAAAATCGACACGGCAAACATTTATTTTTGAGTAAAATGCATAGACTTAAAATTGATGTGGAGGAAGACACATGTGAGAGATGTTTGTTGGCTTCCACTAGGATTTGAGCCAAGTACCTCCGGGTCTTAGTTGTTGTTTTTGTTGTTGTTGTAGTTTATTTACGTCGCACTAGAGCTGCACAATGGGCTATTGGCGACGGTCTGGGAAACATCCCTGAGGAAGATCCGAAGACATGCCACACAATTTTGATCCTCTGCAGAGGGGATGGCACCCCTGCTTCGGTAGCCCAACGACCTGTACGCGAAGTCGAGCACTTTACGGTAGCACAGTTTAACGAGGACCAATAACGCACACCCTCGGTCCCTACGCTGACTGATCCAAGTGGTGAACCACCCGCACACTGACTGCAGCCAGTGATGCTTGACTTCGGTGATCTGCTGGGAACCGTGTCTTAACGATCTTTCCACTGCGGGACCCTCCGGGTCTTAGAAGGATGATCTAACCACCCCAGTCCAGATAGATTAAGGAAGCTTTATATAGTGGCAGCCATAATGACATACTAATTTCAATTGATTTGCAATTCCGAATTTTATGGACTCAACAGCTCAGTCAAGAATAATGTAAAATCCATTTATAATACTAATAATATCATAAATAATAATTTTAACACAAATTTTTAAGTTGTGAATGAAAGTGAATACCGCAGTTCATCCTAAAGGCACTCAATAATGTTCGAAAAATATTTCTCAACTATCAAAGTATGCTGCATTGTTCCCCATTCTTCTAAACTGTCGGCTATCTCAATGTCTTCTTTCCCATGTTCCATAAATGAAACCTTTCGTAAATTCTGGGGCAGACTTGAAAATAGTAAGTGTGGTTTGCTAGTTAGAGTTATTAAAAATAAGGAATAGAGATCAGTCAAAACTTCCTAAATTTTTCCAATTTTTCCAAATAATCCAATTTCATGAGGGACCAAAGTCATTGCTAGGAAATTCACTGTTATACGGAGAAATAGTAGTAGTACACTGTAAAAAAGTGTTTGATTTTATATTTTATATTTTATAACCATCGTTGAGCAACCGACTCGATTTAGGGTTTACGAATACAAATGTTCAACTCCGTAGCCTTGTAATTTTTAACCCAATCCAGAAGACAAGGAAACTCCTAAAATAAGTATTGGGAGAAATTTACCTTCATGGTGGACTCTTTGATGGAACTAATCAGCATTTGCGTTGCATGGAAAGGAAAACCACGAAGATCTCCCGCGAGTAGCTTGACGGTAAGGGGGCTCTAGCCCATGATCCGTCTACCACTTAGGATATTTTACGTCAGCACAATTGTTCGCAAAATTGCTCAAAAATACGGCAAACATTTATTTTTGAGTAAAATGCATAGACTTAAAATTGATGTGGAGGAAGACACATGTGAGAGATGTTTGTTGGCTTCCACTAGGATTTGAGCCAAGTACCTCCGGGTCTTAGTTGTTGTTTTTGTTGTTGTTGTAGTTTATTTACGTCGCACTAGAGCTGCACAATGGGCTATTGGCGACGGTCTGGGAAACATCCCTGAGGAAGATCCGAAGACATGCCACACAATTTTGATCCTCTGCAGAGGGGATGGCACCCCTGCTTCGGTAGCCCAACGACCTGTACGCGAAGTCGAGCACTTTACGGTAGCACAGTTTAACGAGGACCAATAACGCACACCCTCGGTCCCTACGCTGACTGATCCAAGTGGTGAACCACCCGCACACTGACTGCAGCCAGTGATGCTTGACTTCGGTGATCTGCTGGGAACCGTGTCTTAACGATCTTTCCACTGCGGGACCCTCCGGGTCTTAGAAGGATGATCTAACCACCCCAGTCCAGATAGATTAAGGAAGCTTTATATAGTGGCAGCCATAATGACATACTAATTTCAATTGATTTGCAATTCCGAATTTTATGGACTCAACAGCTCAGTCAAGAATAATGTAAAATCCATTTATAATACTAATAATATCATAAATAATAATTTTAACACAAATTTTTAAGTTGTGAATGAAAGTGAATACCGCAGTTCATCCTAAAATTTTCCCAGAAAGAAATTTTCACTGAAAACTGAAGTCTGTAACTAAAATTATGAATATTTTATAAATTTAAAGAAGATACAGTTTGATGTCATATAGATAAAATATCATATCGGGGAAATGGTCCTTATGATTTTGTATGCTCATATGCTCCCTTATGCCGAAATTTTCTATGAGCATGTTGCATAAATGTGGTTGAGTTTTGTTGAAAGAACTTTTTTCCAAATCATTGTTTGTTATAGTCATTTTGACGTAAACATAACACTTAAAATAAAAAGAAAGTTTTAAAATGGTGAATTACATGATCTTGGTAGTCAATTCCAATCACCAAAATGACTTAATATATCAGAAGGCACTCAATAATGTTCGAAAAATATTTCTCAACTATCAAAGTATGCTGCATTGTTCCCCATTCTTCTAAACTGTCGGCTATCTCAATGTCTTCTTTCCCATGTTCCATAAATGAAACCTTTCGTAAATTCTGGGGCAGACTTGAAAATAGTAAGTGTGGTTTGCTAGTTAGAGTTATTAAAAATAAGCAATAGAGATCAGTCAAAACTTCCTAAATTTTTCATTATTACATTAAATTTTTCCACGGATTTATGGTCAATTGGATGAATTATATAAATAATATGAAGCACTAGCTAGATAAAAAAAGAAATTTTTTTAAAGAGTTATGAAAAAACTCTGCTCGAAAGTATCGCAATAACCACAAATAAGCTTTGAAGTGTGGGGTTTTTGTTTATAAAAATGATATTAAAAAAAAAAAAAAAAAACGGGTGAAATATAGAAATGTCAAATAACTATATCTTAGAAGTGTATAATTTAAGTGTGTTATTCTCTTATTTATAAGTGAGTATTTTAAAATACTTTTGAATTTTCTGTTCATAAGTGACTCTTTTTTTTCATTAATTCTGTGTACAAACAAAATAAAATAGTAACTATAACAAGAAAATAGAATTTTATTAAACGTTAAATAACTTCCAAATAAAGGAAATTAAAAGATTGGAGTTTTTATTTTATAAACCTTAATTCAAATAAATAGTTTGTGGAACAAGATTTGAAATTTTTTTAATATATATATATTATATACTTACTTTATATATATTATATTATATATATTATAGTTACTTTATATTTAAAAAAAAACATGTTCACACTAATTATGATCAGGGACTTAGAGTATATACCTAAATCTAAAGGTAATGTTTGCATGAATAACCTTTCAAGTTTAGATTTAGAATTAAACTTCAGCATTTTTCACTTACTAAGTAATACACTGAATCCATTTATAATTTAAACTATCGATCTTTTCGAGGAAGAATATGTAAATTAATTTTCATCCTCTCTGAACAAGAATCAAAGCGATCTTTTCTTCTTAGATTTGTCCATAAAATGTTTCCCTTTTGGTCCGTGAAACCTTCCAAATCCGCTTCCGCATTTTCGTGATTGCTTATCATTAATCCAAAACACTCTCAAGTTCGTTTGAACGGTTGGAAAGTCGACCAAACGACCCAAAAGTGTTTCACATCTTTAGTGACTTTCCAACCAAAACGTGGTGGTGGTGGTGCGAAGATGGGAGGGGAGAGTCGAAATACCGACGCTTTGTCCTATGCAAATCTGCAAGAAGTGGTGTCGCTGAGGGGGAAGGGCGAGTTATTCTGAATTAATTCTAAGTGCCAGGTTTCCAGTCATAGTTTTAATGCGTGCGTGACGAAGACAATTCCATAAAGTGAGGGTGCTCCAGGTAACCCGGAGAAAATAAGGAATGGATTCCGGAATTCTTTCGTGTTATGGAGTCGCGTGATGGCCACTTTCATCGAGCTTATCTGAAGATCTATATATCGAGTTTTTTCCTCGTTTTTTTGTTTGCAAGAGCTGAGATTTCAAAAAAAGACACTGAAAAGAGATGATTTTACATTCGATTAGGCCTGTTGAATTCATTTTTAAAATCTGCATTCAAAAGGAATGCACCGTTGCCAGTTGTATAAATTATATAGTTTCACCGAGGCAGACGAGCGATTTTTCAATATATTCTTAAATTTATACTATGAATTAAATCTAAAAATAATCTCCAATTTCTTATTGGAAATATTTTTCATTTTATTTCGAAATATTTGACTTATAGAGGTATCTTTAGTCTGGTGCTTTTGGCAGTCATTTTGGTTTAGTGCTTTCGGTGGTCACTTTGAACTGGCGGTTTCGGTAGTTACTTTGATCTAGCGTCTTTGGTGGATTTCGGTAATCTGATGTTTTTTAAGGATATGCGATTTAATAATTTCACGCAGAATGATGTTAAAATGTTTCTGCTTAGAAAACAAAATAATATTTTGTGGGGTATATTTGAGAGTATCGATATAAAATGGTGAGCAAAACAATGATAGAATCGGGCTGATTTGTATGGAACACCTTTCACCTCTGATATTATTAAACTATTCTTTTCTTAGCGATGACGGTCTGATTTATAGACTGACTGGTCTACATTCCCATTAATTAAAGGAGAGAAAAAAAGCAGTTGAACCATTGGTGAGGTTTAGTTGAAACTTGAAGGTCAAATTCAGTGTAAGCTGCAATGCATACTCAAGTATTTTGTTGTTTATTTTTCGGATAAACATCTAAATACCATTTTGAAAGTATCAAAAGGTAGATCATTAGTAAAGAAACACCCTATTCTTCCGATATCAATCATTTTGATTCATTTTAGAAGACAAGCATTAAAGTCTAAGTTTACGCAACTAATCTATTGTTGAACTCAATTTAAAGGTACCTATTCGTAAATCAACGGTAGTAGCATCGTCTAACCACTCACTAATCGTCGGCTACATTTTATAGTCATTGATGGACTTTATATCGAACATGTCATATCATCATCATCATATTGTTTGGTATACATAATATAAAATATCACCTACGAAATTTCATAATTAATGAATTTATTAATATTGAGCTAATTATATGACCAGGAATCTATATACTTAAGGTATCCGAAAAGTTTCGACAACTTTTTGTCATAAATACTAACAAATTTTTAAAAAAAAACTAGTTTATTTGCTTGTAGTTTAAAACATGCGTGCTATAATTATAAACACTCACGAAAAAATTGTAGACAGTTATTTTAAGAACAACATGAGATATCGCGGTTAAGGTGATGCAAAACGGAAAAAAATCTGATTTTAAGATACGCGAGTTTAAAGATTTAAAATTATTAGTTTATCTACTGATATTACCTTGCTAAATTATAACTTCTAAAATTTGCTTGTAATTGGAGTACAAAAAAAAAAAAAAAATTTTAAAGCTAAGAGTACAGAAATTCTAAATTCACAATAAGCTCAAAATTTCGCAAATTTTGCCCAAAATAAGGTTTTTGCACTAGTCAGATATCTTAAGATGAAGAAACTTCTAAACTGAGAATACTTGAATTTAAATACTTATACAGGAAATTGCTAATAGTGACACATGATAATGAATGTATATCAGACGTTGAAAAAAAAAAAAAAAAAAAAAAAACAATTTGGTGAAACTTATGATCATAACTACTTAGCTATACACGCAATATTCAGGAAGGTGGACCTGTAATGATTTGGGGTGGTTTCTACTTGATTAGAACCACACCTGTTATTTCCTCAAGCAATCGACTGAGCTTAAGAATTCTGAGAAAATATTTTTAATGCTAATATTACCTTTTTTGGTAAATGTGAGAAAAGAATCTCAGCTTTTATGCTATGGTGGTGGTAAACTAACCATTTCAAAATATATTTATGGAAATGAAATTGTAAAAAATTAATTCTCAATGAAATTAAATAACTTAAATTAAATAACTTAAATTAAATGCATATTCGATGTTTTAATAACAAATATTCAAACGACCTGTCACGTAACATGACTTTGTGGTGTTGTAGAAACTGAATTGTAAAAATACTCGGTAAATCTTTAACCAGTATTCGGTACAAAGTTTCTTATTATCCTAAAATTTAGTTAAATGAAAGATCATTTTATTTTAGTTACACCACAAATTGTGAAGTATGATCGAAAAATACTTCTGCGCCAAACTGACTGCAACTGACTGCGCAAAAATTTTGCAAAAGACACAAAACTCAAACAATGATTGTAAACTGAACGATATTTCTTTATGACGCCATATTTTCTTTACAACTCGGTCTCGGTGTATCGGGGCGACTAATGCATGTTGTTTCAGGTATCAACTTATTTATGTAGGTAAAGGGCTTATTTGCATTAGACTCAGACGGGGATTGAAAACTGAACGATATTTCTTTATAACGCCATATTTTCTTTACAACTCGGTCTCGGTGTATCGGGGTGACTAATGCATGTTGTTTCAAGTATCAACTTATTTAGGTAGGTAAAGGGCTTATTTGCATTAATTAGACTCAGACGGGGATTGTAAACTGAACGATATTTCTTTCTGACGCCATATTTTCTTTACAACTCGGTCTCGGTGTATCGGGGCGGCTAATGCATGTTGTTTCAAGTATCAACTTATTTAGGTAGGTAAAGGGCTTAATTGCATTAATTAGACTCAGACGGGGATTGTAAACAGAACGATATTTCTTTATGACGCCATATTTTCCTTACAACTCGGTCTCGGTGTATCGAGGCGACTAATGCATGGTGTTTCAAGTATCAACTTATTTAGGTAGGTAAAGGGATTATTTGCATTAATTAGACTCAGACGGGGATTGTAAACTGAACGATATTTCTTTCTGACGCCATATTTTCTTTACAACTCGGTCTCGGTGTATCGAGGCGACTAATGCATGGTGTTTCAAGTATCAACTTATTTAGGTAGGTAAAGGGATTATTTGCATTAATTAAACTCAGACGGGGATTGTAAACTGAACGATATTTCTTTCTGACGCCATATTTTCTTTACAACTCGGTCTCGGTGTATCGAGGCGACTAATGCATGTTGTTTCAAGTATCAACTTATTTAGGTAGGTAAAGGGCTTATTTGCATTAATTAGACTCAGACGGGGATTGTAAACTGAACGATATTTCTTTATGACGCCATATTTTCCTTACAACTCGGTCTCGGTGTATCGAGGCGACTAATGCATGGTGTTTCAAGTATCAACTTATTTAGGTAGGTAAAGGGATTATTTACATTAATTAGACTCAGACGGGGATTGTAAACTGAACGATATTTCTTTCTGACGCCATATTTTCTTTACAACTCGGTCTCGGTGTATCGGGGCGACTAATGCATGCTGTGTCAAGTATCAACTTATTTAGGTAGGTAAGGGCTTATTTGCATTATTTAAACTCAGACGGGGTTTGAAAACTGAAGGATGTTTCTTTATGACGCCATATTTTCTTTACAACTCGGTCTCGGTGTATCGGGGCGACTAATGCATGTTGTTTCAAGTATCAACTTATTTATGTAGGTAAAGGGCTTATTTGCATTAGACTCAGACGGGGATTGAAAACTGAACGATATTTCTTTATAACGCCATATTTTCTTTACAACTCGGTCTCGGTGTATCGGGGTGACTAATGCATGTTGTTTCAAGTATCAACTTATTTAGGTAGGTAAAGGGCTTATTTGCATTAATTAGACTCAGACGGGGATTGTAAACTGAACGATATTTCTTTCTGACGCCATATTTTCTTTACAACTCGGTCTCGGTGTATCGGGGCGGCTAATGCATGTTGTTTCAAGTATCAACTTATTTAGGTAGGTAAAGGGCTTATTTGCATTAATTAGACTCAGACGGGGATTGTAAACTGAACGATATTTCTTTATCACGCCATATTTTCCTTACAACTCGGTCTCGGTGTATCGAGGCGACTAATGCATGGTGTTTCAAGTATCAACTTATTTAGGTAGGTAAAGGGATTATTTGCATTAATTAGACTCAGACGGGGATTGTAAACTGAACGATATTTCTTTCTGACGCCATATTTTCTTTACAACTCGGTCTCGGTGTATCGAGGCAACTAATGCATGGTGTTTCAAGTATCAACTTATTTAGGTAGGTAAAGGTATTATTTGCATTAATTAAACTCAGACGGGGATTGTAAACTGAACGATATTTCTTTCTGACGCCATATTTTCTTTACAACTCGGTCTCGGTGTATTGAGGCGACTAATGCATGTTGTTTCAAGTATCAACTTATTTAGGTAGGTAAAGGGCTTATTTGCATTAATTAGACTCAGACGGGGATTGTAAACTGAACGATATTTCTTTATGACGCCATATTTTCCTTACAACTCGGTCTCGGTGTATGGAGGCGACTAATGCATGGTGTTTCAAGTATCAACTTATTTAGGTAGGTAAAGGGATTATTTGCATTAATTAGACTCAGACGGGGATTGTAAACTGAACGATATTTCTTTCTGACGCCATATTTTCTTTACAACTCGGTCTCGGTGTATCGGGGCGACTAATGCATGCTGTTTCAAGTATCAACTTATTTAGGTAGGTAAGGGCTTATTTGCATTATTTAAACTCAGACGGGGATTGTAAACTGAAGGATGTTTCTTTATGACGCCATATTTTCTTTACAACTCGGTCTCGGTATATCGGGGCGACTAATGCATGTTGTTTCAAGTATCAAGTTATTTATGTAGGTAAAGGGCTTATTTTCATTAGACTCAGACGGGGATTGAAAACTGAACGATATTTCTTTATAACGCCATATTTTCTTTACAACTCGGTCTCGGTGTATCGGGGTGACTAATGCATGTTGTTTCAAGTATCAACTTATTTAGGTAGGTAAAGGGATTATTTGCATTAATTAGACTCAGACGGGGATTGTAAACTGAACGATATTTCTTTCTGACGCCATATTTTCTTTACAACTCGGTCTCGGTGTATCGGGGCGACTAATGCATGCTGTTTCAAGTATCAACTTATTTAGGTAGGTAAGGACTTATTTGCATTATTTAAACTCAGACGGGGATTGTAAACTGAAGGATGTTTCTTTATGACGCCATATTTTTTTTACAACTCGGTCTCGGTGTATCGGGGCGACTAATGCATGTTGTTTCAAGTATCAACTTATTTATGTAGGTAAAGGGCTTATTTGCATTAGACTCAGACGGGGATTGTAAACTGAACGTTCTTTATGACGCCATATTTTCCTTACAACTCGGTCTCGGTGTATCGAGGCGACTAATGCATGGTGTTTCAAGTATCAACTTATTTAGGTAGGTAAAGGGATTATTTGCATTAATTAGACTCAGACGGGGATTGTAAACTGAACGATATTTCTTTCTGACGCCATATTTTCTTTACAACTCGGTCTCGGTGTATCGGGGTGACTAATGCATGCTGTTTCAAGTATCAACTTATTTAGGTAGGTAAGGGCTTATTTGCATTATTTAAACTCAGACGGGGATTGTAAACTGAAGGATGTTTCTTTATGACGCCATATTTTCTTTACAACTCGGTCTCGGTGTATCGGGGCGACTAATGCATGTTGTTTCAAGTATCAACTTATTTAGGTAGGTAAAGGGATTATTTGCATTAATTAGACTCAGACGGAGATTGTAAACTGAACGTTATTTCTTTACAACTCGGTCACGGTGTATCGGGGTGACTAATGCATGTTGTTTCAAGTATCAACTTATTTAGGTAGGTAAAGGGATTATTTGCATTAATTAGACTCAGACGGGGATTGTAAACTGAACAATATTTTTTTATGACGCCATATTTTCTTTAGAACTCGGTCTCGGTGTATCGGGGCGACTAATGCATGTTGTTTCAAGTATCAACTTATTTAGGTTGGTAAAGGGGTTATTTGTATTAATTAAAGTTTATTTCTTCTATGTTGCATTTTTAAATTTGGTTGGCGGTATAAAATTATTAGAGGTATGTCATTTACCGTAGGTGTGTCATACCTACGGTAAATAGCAACCTTGGACTGTATTCGAGGGCTTAAAAATATCTAATAATGGTGCAACCTTCCCCTACTACACTTTATTTGTAAATTAGTCCGAAATCATCAATCAACTAAAAAAATACGAGGAAACCTAATGGTTTAAAATAATAATAAAAGAGATTTATAACTGACAGAAATAAACTTTTAAACTTTAACATAATTTAAGCTGTTAATTTGCTCACTACCAAAGTAAAAGGCATAAAACTTTTAATTTTGAACTTTAATGGATCCCCCTAATTAATCTGCAGATTATCTAGAAAGTGTTCATGCTGATGAGATTCGATCCTTTGTGGTAACATGAACAAAAAGACTATTCAGTAACCTCAACATCGCACTTAATAGATCTGGATGAAAGCACGCATATTTAGTTTCTTTGAATGTCTAAATAGTTTATCAACATCAACATCATATCTTACTGATCAGGACACAGATGCCCATACTTAGTTTTTTTGAATGTCTAAATTGTTCAATAAGATCAACATCATACTTTACAGATCAGAAAACAAGCGCGCATACTTGATTCCTTTGAAAGTCTAAATGGTTCAACAACATCAACATCATATTTTATAGATCAGGACACAGGTGCCCATACTTAGTTTCTTTGAAAGTCTAAATGGTTCAACAGCATCAACACCATACTTTATAGATCAGGACACAAGCGCACATACTTATTTCCTTTTAATGTCTTATTAGTTCAACAAAATCAACATTATATTTAATAAATGAGACCACAAGCGCCCATACTTAGTTTCTTTGAATGTATGAATTGTTCACCAACATCAACATCATACTTTATATATCAGGACACAAGCCTTCATACTTAGTTACTTTAAATGTAAAAATGGATCAACCACATCATGCTTTATAGATCAGGACACAAGCACGCATACTTAGTTCCTTTGAATGTCTGAATAGTTCAACAACATCAACATTATATTTTATCGACCAGCAATCAAAGAACAAGACATTTCTGAAACAACATAATTTTTGTCTCACCTCATTTATTACTAGAAAACAGAACTTTTTTCCCCTTTCAAAATTTCGAGGCGGCGTAATTAGTGTAAATCCATAAAAAGTCTTTCCAGAAAACAAAGTTTCAAAACTAATAAAGTATTTTTTTAATTACCTAAATGAAAGACAGTGAAATTAATAAACAAATAATCACCGTATTCTTCTGTAACTTTTTTTTTCAAAAAATGCGTGGTGTTTTTCTTTTCCGAGACTGTTTTTTTCATTAGAAACATTTAGAGACAAATTAATTAATTTTATTTTAATTTTCTTTCATTGCTGTCATTAAGAATTCTGCCATTTTTTTTTTCTTTTTGCAAATCGCTTATGCATTTTTCTAGGTAATTTTCTGCAAAAAAATCAAAAATATAAGAAAAAGACGAAAATATTTCTTCAGGTCATCTTACTCAAAATCTTCTGTTAATTGCTAACAGCAAGGTAATCAGAGAAGAACACGCACCATGAAACAGCCTTCGGTGAAAGATTTGCTCTACTTGAAGAAGCTAAGTTGCTCTTTTTAACTTCATTTTCTTCAAAATTGGGTTGGGTGGAAGATATTTTTTATTTATATTTTATTTTTTAAAACATAGTTCAAAACACAAATTTGTGTCCTTAGTTGCTATACGCAAAACTGAGCAAATTAAACGCTTTCTTTTCCGAAAAAAATTACATCCCATGTTTTGGTGTTAGTGTTTTCTTTACTGTATGGTTAATTAAATGCTTCAAGGAAAAGTAATGAACCATGTGAGCACGTTT
Source organism: Parasteatoda lunata (assembly GCA_949128135.1). NCBI lineage: Eukaryota > Metazoa > Arthropoda > Arachnida > Araneae > Theridiidae > Parasteatoda > Parasteatoda lunata. The sequence goes on along the minus strand of OX421973.1, from coordinate 61,022,901 downwards.
TTCAGAAAAGTTTCTCTCATAATTACAGAGAATTTCGCGAGGCTTAAAGTACCTTATATAGAAGTCAGCTACAAGTTTCAAAATGTCATAAAGATGTTTTTTTTCGACAATATTAAATAGCATTCAGTAAAAACAGCATTGTAAAATAACAGTGTTTGTGAATTGAGGAATATTTTGTGAGTTTTTAAATTATATCAGTTTTCTAAAAATTGGATTTTTTTTTAGAAAATAGTTATTTTAAAGGCTTTTATGGAGAAAAAAAACTGAAAAATGATGCCAGTTTTAAAGTATTTTATTTTATCTTTTTAGTACCATGATATTTTTCTTTACAACATTATTATTTTTATAAAAAAAATTATCTTTTACTAAAGTAGCATAACTATTGTAATTAGAAATTGCATTAAAAATGTATTTCTTTTAAAACAGTTAGCGAAACAACAAACATGTTTAATATTGGATTAATAGAGATAAAGAGAAATCAGGATAGCGTCACGCACACAAAATTAACTGCTCATAATTTAATGTATGCTAACGTTTTAGCTTTCGAAAAATAAAATAAAGTGGTACTTCAGTACCATATTGTGCACATAAATGTCTTTTCATCCTAAAATATTTAATAATCTAACCGCGTGTAGCACAGATCTATTTTTCTTACATAATTTTTCTAATACAAGATACAATTTAAACATTTATTGTATGGTTCTGAAAATTACGGATCAAACCCATGACAACAGTCTAGACATGCCATTCATGTGCAATACCGCTGCTTAATTTCATTAAGTATATATTATATAGATTTCATTAAATTGAAAATTCACAATTAGGAGAACTGCATAAAACATTGTGAGCACCAATCTTGAGTTGGAAAAGAATGATGATCAAAAACTTTTGTTAGGAAATGTGCTGTTAAATTGTTATTTGTTTATTTGTAGTGGATGATTCATTCAAAGCTGTAATATACATATAGAAAACATTGCTTGAGGCCATGCTTTTTATATCGGTGCTATGTTTATGTAACTTTAATATGGAATTAAAAGGTTTCAAATAAAATTGTGATTATACATAAAAATATATTAAATAATTTGTCTGTGTGTGTATCTCTTATAACTCCAGAACCATTTGTTCTATCTTCTTGACATTTAGACAGTGAATGAAAGGATAAAATTTCGCCCCCGATCCTAAAATTCGTTCAAAACCTTAATTTATATCATTCGGGGGAGCCTTTTGAAAAATGGAAATTAGTCAATAATTAAGTCTTAAATATATAAACACTGATGTTTGCAGGCCTTATGCTCTATTTGACCAAAAATGAATTTATTATTTTAATATTTAATTATTTTTATTCTCTATAAAATAAATAAACAACGATAACTTGGTAGCATATGGGTGTACTACGTCACAAAATTATTATTCCTAAAGTTATCTTAATCCGTGCGTTTATTTTACTTACAGTTATTCTTTTAAAACATATCTTATTAATATTAAATAATTTTGGATCAACGGTTGAAAAAATAGTTATGTAATGAAAGGCAAAATTAATGCAAAAGTGGAACTAGTTAAACTTGACAAGGTAATGTTAACTGGCGTAATCTCAAAATTAGAGTATAGTTTTTTCTTGCCTTTAGATATAATTTTAACTAATGAATGAAACTATTACAAAACGAAAAAAAGAACAATTTATTTTGTGAAATATTTAGAATTAAAAAAAAATCATAGCTTTACTTTTCATATTATTTATGTTATTATGTGCTAAATACATTATTAATTTTTTTAAAAAAAATTTGTTGTCTTTCCAAGAAATTATTTCTAGTAGAAAATTAAGCACTCAAACTAAAAATGAAGTTAAATTTTTATATTTAAGGATCATAATCTGCGCAACAACAATTTGCAGTACTATATAATCCTCTAAATATCGGTGGAGGCAGGGACTTTTAACTTAGTAAAAAATAATCAAAAAATTATTAAGAATTTCTTATTGCACACACTGTTCCTTTTCATTATTAACTTGTTCTATTATTTTTTTAAACATATATATATATATATATATATATATATATATATATATATATATAGGGTGGTCCCGAATTCATGGTACAAACTTTAATGGTAGGTACAGGACATTGTGACAATGATTTATTGTATAGGAATGTATAGTCGCAAGTGACGCGGTGAGGCGTAAACAGGGGAAATAAAAGGAAAGAGAAATTGAGTGATCGGTTGGTATTATTGCCGGTAGAGGGCAGTAGATGTCTAGCCGCCGTTGAAAATGATGCATCGCAGTAGGGAAAAGCGCCATTCACAATTGTGCTGCCGTAGACGATGGGTGACTTTACGTATGCAGAAAAAGCAGACATGCATTACATGTACGGCCGTGCAAATGGTAACGACAGAGCTGCGTTACGAATGTATCGCGCGGAGTATCCTGATCGACGAATGCCGAATCATAGAATTTTTCAACGGTTACATCGTCAACTTTGTGAAACAGGTGCATTCGACGTCAACAGACATGACGCTGGTCTATTAAGAGCTGTACGCAATCCAAGGCTGGAAGAAAGCATCTTGAACATTGTGGCTGATAGACCCGAGTCAAGCACAAGAACTGTTGCGCGTGACGTAGGTGCGAGTCATCAGACTGTATGCAGAATGTTAAACGAAAATCGCTTACACCCCTTCCATTTTCAGAAAGTACAAGCATTGAATCCGGCAGATTATCCTCTCCGCGTGAACTTCTGCGTGTGGGTGATGCAGCAATGTGCGTTGCAGCCGGATTTCGTAGGTGATGTGCTATTTACAGATGAAGCGACATTTTCACGCGAGGGTGTCTTTAATGCGCACAATTCCCACGTGTGGGCAACCGATAATCCACATGCAACGCGTCCACATGCATTTCAACAACGTTTCTGTATTAATGTGTGGGTTGGTATTGTGAACGACTTTTGATTGACCCATACTTATACCACGCGACTCAGTGGCGGAAGCTATCTTATTTTTCTGAAAGAAGTGTTACCACAACTGCTGCATGGTGTTCCGATCGCCATTCGTAACCGCATGTGGTTTCAGCACGATGGGGCGCCAGCACACTTCAGCACTGATGTACGGAATTACCTGAATGCCACGTTTGGTGCTCGATGGATTGGGCGAGGTGGACCAATCCCTTGGCCACCCCGATCTCCCGATTTATCGAGCCTCGATTACTTTTCATGGGGACATCTAAAGCATCTTGTTTATGAGACTCCATTTGACTCAGATGAGGATCTCGTCGCTCGCATATCTGTAGCTGCTGCAGGTGTGCGTGAAATACCAGGCATCTTTGAACGTGTACGCCAATCGCTCCACCGACGCTGTCAAGCATGTATCGCTTCTGGTGGACGCAATTTTGAACACTTACTGTAAACATGACACTTGTCAACAACGCTTTCAATAAAATCTTTGTTTTTCCTTTCGGCCGTTATTTCTCCTGTTTACGCCTCACCGCGTCACTTGCGACTATACATTCCTATACAATAAATCATTGTTACAATGTCCTGTACCTACCATTAAAGTTTGTACCATGAATTCGGTACCACCCTGTATATATATATATATATATATATATATATATATATATATATATATATATATATATATATATATATATATATATATATTTGATTTGATTTCCACATGGGAAAAAAAGAGGGATAGATAAAACTTGAGCAAAGGAATTAGTATAAAATAGGTTCAATTGAGAAAATTATGCAGTTTTCTGCACTGCGAGTATTAATCTATATTTTACCATTTCACAACGAGTTTTACGAAAATTATCCAATATATTAAGTAAAATCATTAATAATTGAACTTAGTTTTGGTGGGGCTTTTTAGAAGGCTCAAATCCTCCAGTTACTTCAGTTCTACTTTCTAAGAAAAATTCATTCGAAACTGAACCATAATAGTGAACCGTCCTTTGAATTATGACATTGCATAAATTTGCTGCAATGATATTTTGGTAATTAATTGATCCATGTATCCGTTAAAATTGGACTATATAGTATCATTTAATGAAATTTAAGGTCATTTAGTTTCCGTTATAATACATTTTTACTTAGAATCATAAAAGGGTTTTGGCACATTATTCCGATACGAAAAATATTTAGAAAGTCCATGAGAACAGCAACGGGACATGCTTGTTTACGTTTGAAATTTACCAAAAGTCCAAGTAACCTGCTATTTTTAAAGTCATGAAATGCAATAAATTGTGTTAAGATGAACATCTATTCCGATCTGATGATACGAATCCAGTAAAGAAGTTAATTTGTTTTAATCGCAAGGAAAACAGGAAATGAGGAATACCATCAAGTAGATGGCTCCATTCAGTTGAGAAAGACTTTCAGATAGTAAAATTAGGGAAACAGGAAGTGTTTTGCTAAGTACAGGACCAGGTGGAAAACACTACTTGGGACGGTCTTCGCCTGTTACAGGCTGTAGTGCCTTGAATAAAGAAGAAAGTGTCCCAATAGTGCATTTCAACATGCATCATGATTTTTCACCGGGTGTTTTTACTAAGACAATGTATTATACATTTCTATTCATTGAAATACATAATGAAGTACCATGAATAAAAAGTTACAGTAAGTATCCAAGTTCTACAATGAAACTAATCACATTGCAATAGTCACTATTGAGAGTTATTAAAAAAACACAATAACAATGAAAAAAAAAAACTTAAAAAAGAAAATGAAAAGAAAGTTCTTTGATTAAAAGACTAATGTAATCAAATCTTAAATTAAATTAAAATGTATTTATTAAAAGTACAACGTAAATATTTTTTATTGCTCCCAATTAATTGTTCATAAATCTTTTATTCCAGGTATTAGTAAATTTTTTGCAGTAATAAGAACTAAAATGCATTTATATATTCTTCTAGTAAAAAATGCATTTAGAAAAAGTTTCTTAGAAAAAATTTTTTAAAAGCGTTAATAAGTAAATCTTATTTTTTTAAATTTGCTTTTACACTTTGTCTTATTCATTCTTTAGAAAAGGCTATTACTATTACTTGTAAATGGCTTAAGGATAGAATACCGAAAAACTTATTATGTGAAAAATATAGGCGGAAGTTTCCCATATTGTCTTCAAAGTTAATTAAATAACTCGTCATAGCAAATAATAGAATGAATATTTTTTTAAAAATAATTGCTCTTTTTTTCTTCATAAAAATCATAGCTTTTTTAAATCAAATGTCTCGTGCAATAATTGGCAAAATAAAAATAACAGTTTAATATACGCTTCTCTTAAATTTGAATTGAGGCATTGTTGTTTTGTTCTTTGAAACGTTTTTTCTGAACTCATTATTATATTTTCACATATAAAAGTATAAGATTTTATAAATATGTTTTTTCTAATTAAGTATTTAATAAATAGTCTTATAGTATTTATCAACTTCACTATACTCTGTTTATAAAAGTATAATAACATAATTATAAATTCGTTATTAATATATAACCAATTACCAATAAATTTTTAAGCGGTTATCATACGTGTAACGTATATTGATTACGTAAATTTTTAAAATATATTTTGGAAGGAAATAAATTTATAATATTTTATTTCATCGAATTGAATTTTTAATGGTTATATTGAACTTGGACATCCAACAGATATATTGCTTAATATTTTTTTTATGCTTAATTTTCTTTTTAACAAAATGAAGATGAAAAAATGAAATCTATAAAAAGATTAAATAGTAAGCAAAACTACACATTAAAAAATTCTTGACTTTACATTCATAAGTGTAATTGGATCTTCTTTTCAGAAGGCATTGCAGCAATAAACAAAAGAAAAATTCTTCATCATCTGTTTTTTAAATAAATGCAAAGTTTTGCAGCAATTTTAGTCCATTTAATATTGAAAAGTGTAGGGCGATTTCTTTTAAATTAAACGATACGATGAATTAAAATTATAGACAAAAGCACAGAATGTACACAACGATGATTAAAAAATATCAATATGTAATAAACATGTTAAAAGTTGAAAAAAAATTAAAAGCGTTATTCTGCTTTTCTTCATTTCGAGATAAATTTAATCATGCTTAAGATTATATATGAATACATATTTGCGTTAAATTTTATTTTTTTTTATTTAAAAAAAAGAGAAATACGAAAATATTTATTTCCAAAAGGTAACATATAAAAAGTCAGTTATAAAACATATTTTTTAAGCAAAAAATTCTTTAAAAAAAACTCCTATAAAATTATTCCACGTTTTCCAATTCCTTTGAATTAATTTTCTTTGAACTATTAATGCTTTTACTTGTAAATAGATTCGAGGCTTACATTTACTGTATAAAAATGTTGTCTGGAACTTTGCTAGGTTGTCTGAAAAATTAATTAAATAACTTGTAAGCTTCATATAAGGAGTGGCAATTTAATTTTCTTCTTCTTCTTTTCAAGTTTCCAGAAGAGGTTTTTACTTAACAGTAATAAGACTTATGCACAAGTCTCTTATTTATATGTTATGTCATCTTGAAAAATTCAGAATGAATGTAAACTAATTAGCCAGTCTCCATTCACTATAAAAAATTATTTGTTTTTGCTCATATTTAATGTTTTTTTAAGAAATATGAATCCTAGGAAGTTTTTAAGGCTTAAGTAGTTAATATAGTTCTGTGAAGTGATAGGCAAAAGTCATTAGCAAGATTTAATCAAGTTCCCTAAGACGACAATAACTAAATTGCAAAAAAATTCCGGATCAAATTACGATGTAAAGTACTGACACTTTGGATGTATCATCCGTAAAATCTATTTTACCGTAAAATCTATTTTACCGTAAAATCCATTGTTACCATAAAATACTATATTGTTTTTTTTAAAGTAATAATTATTTAATTCGACTTATTCTGTGATTTTATGGTAATTATTGTTAAAAGATTACGAGTTAAATGGGTCGTAGAGATTAAATTGGGATTCGGCTTAAATTGGGTCATAAGGGTCAAATTGGGATTTGATTTTTGCTATTTACACTGTTAAAAATTCTTAATCAAATTAAGATATAAAGTATCGGCCATTTTTATTATTATTCCGTAACTATTATTTATCCATTTAATTCTCATCCATTTAACTATGATACCGTGATAAAGTAATGTTTATTTAATAAGAGTAATTCGGTGATTTTTCAGTAATTATTACTGCAAAAATTACAGTGCATCAGATTTTTTGTTCCGCAACATGCTCTGGTAAAAATTTATCTTACATCATTAAGTACCGGCACTCTTTGAATGCATCATGCATAAAATCCATTTTACCCTAAAATACATTTATACCATAAATATTGATTTTTATGACCATGATTTTTAAGTAATATTACATAAATATGACAATGAAATATATAAATATTACTTCAAAATCCACGAAAGAACCATCTTAAGAGCGAGAAAAACATTTTTAATAGAAAAACAAATTAAAATGTACTTATTTTCTACACTGTAAAAAATTCCGGATGAAACTACGGTTAAAAGCACTGGCACTCACGATGCCAGTACTTTTAAAAACAAGATTCATTTTTACCTTAAATTTTTACTGCATGGATAATAAGATATGTGCAGGTCTCTAAAACCTTTAACTTTTGATAATAAAAAATAATAATAAATAATAATAGGCACACTATTTTTACACCTCCAGAATTGTTTGAAAATGTATAAAATATCAGAAAATAATCGTGAACATCGAAAATTTTGATGCCCTTATTATGTTAAATTCAATAAATTAATCCTGAGGTTACTGACTTTTGATAATAAAAAAAAATAGTAAAAAATAACAGGCACACTATTTTTACACCACAAGAATTGTTTGAAAATGTATAAAATATCAGAAAATAATCATAAACATCGAAAATTTTGATGCCCTTATTATGTTAAATTCAATTAATTAATCCTCAGGTTACGGTTTGACAGAATTACGGTCTGGACAACCTAGAGAATAGATCGAATTCGATTAATGATTCCTGAGATTCGCCCATGTACGATAATTTTTATAGTAATATTTACTTTAAAATAGCTGAATCCCTTTGATAAACAAACATTGCAGTGAAAATGGATTTGATAGTAAAATAAATTTTAAGGGTGCTACATTTAGGGTGCTTGTATTTTTACCATATTTTGATTCGGAATTTTTTACATTATATGAAGATTGTATAAAGCGCAGTTGTAGATTGTATAGTTAATTAAAAGTTGTAAAGGAGAATAAATAGAAATATTTTGCTGAGCCAAATTTCAAAGCTTTTTTTTTTTTTTTTTAAATCAAGTATTTTGTGTGGTTATTGTCTGAACAAGAAAAAAAAAAAGAATATGTACATTTCTTTTATTTCAAAATAAAAATATTTTTTTCTTTCAACTCATTAGTATTTATCCCATATTTTTATGAATATGAAAAGGAGTATTACATGTAAGTTTATCTATAAATATTAATAGTTCCTCAATGAGTATTTAATAATTAGTTCCTGTAATACTTAATAGTTATATCAAATATGCATAAATCATTATAAAAGTTGAAAAATTGAAAAAGTCACTATTGACAAATGGTTTATTTAAGAAATTGATAATACACTATCAGTTTCTTGAAACTTTTTAAGCATTCCAAAATAAGGATAACTTATATTTACACAAAAAATTTTTGACTTAAGACTAAAAAAAGGTAGAAAAAAATCTTATCATTCTTCTTTTCTCTTTGTTTCTATCCAATTGCGATTTTTTTTAATTATATTGAGCTCTCAGCAATTAAGTTTGTGATTTAGTCGTTTTTAGAATAATAATATTGTATCCGTAAATGCTTTATGCTATAATATACACCATACAAGAAATAAAAAAAATTGTGTATCTCATCGACAAAAATGGGAACTACTTTTGACCAAAGTGGTGAAGTGTAACTCTAAACATAACATTTGGATATATAGTGTTTCGCCACGCCAATGTTCTTTTACACTACTTCGTGTAAAGTAACCGTCACCATTTTTCATTATTCAATAATGCTAAAATTTTTGAATACAGTAAAATAAGAATCCCATAAGAGTCACTAAATTTTTTTCAATGCAATGCAAAGTAAAATTCTTTAATTTAGAAGGTATACATTAATTCTTGTAATAAAATTAGCTTGAGAATCAAACATAAGCGTAGGACAATAATATAACGAATTAGGCTTAACATAGCGGAAACAGATATGAGTAATACATTATAAAATAATTTACAGTTCTCAGAGACTTAAAAAAAATGAAATCTAATTTTCCTACTTACACTTCTAAAAGTAGTGTAAGAATATACATAACATGTTTAAACAGCGAACATACATAACATATTTAAACAGCGAACATACATAACATATTTGATCAGCGAACTTTTTCTGCATATGAAAAGCAACTTGACAGAAGCAAGTACTTACCAACCTCTTATCGATTAAAGCTAATTACGGACGAAATCAAAGTAAGCCAACATTATAGTTTTCGGAAATGAAGATATTTAACGTATGGTGTAAAGGAGAGTGATCTTAGTGCAAACTTTTTACTTTTTCCATTTTAAGAGCTTTCATACACCCTTTAAACTACGTATGATAGCTAGATTCGGTGTTAACTTGAGAAAAAAAAAATGTTCCTTTACCCAGAATTTAGGGTTGTTTGAAATCAAATTTGGAGAGATATTGCACTACCGTTAGCTAATTACTCGTGATATTCTACTTAGAGTTTCTATGAATATTTGATCTTCAAATAATATTCAAATACTTATCACTTAAAAAAATTCAATGATAATTTTTACAAGTGAAAATAACTATCGTGTGGAGTGAAAGTGCGAGGATTTGGTGAAAGATTAAGCAATTTTAAGTGCTCTGGTTTATATTACACTCTTTAAATCGTATAGGAAAGCAATATTTTATGCAATTGCTCAATAGAAGAAAGCTCTCGAAATTTGTATCGAGAGTTAGGGTATAGTGAAATCAAGACTCTTTCGAAATTTTCATTGGATACATTTTTAATTCAACAAAAATGTAAGTAATCATTTTTAACATTTGTATTGAAGAATCTCAAACACATGTTTCTTTTCTTCACCTTGTTTCCTGGTCTTAGTGATATGAAAATAAAGAAATTCATAAAGAGATAAATTAAATTAAAAAGTTATAAAAAAAGAAAGAAAAATATTTCAAATATTATGACTTTGTAAATTATGATCTTTGTTTCAATTCTAATAATCTGAGAAACTTGTTTAATCCATTATAAGATGCACGTGCTTTGATGATTCGTTGTTTAATGTCATTACTGTTCCGCACATCTTTATCAGCGATTGAGCCTAAATAGTTGCGGGATACACATAAATTAGTTTATAGTTTTAAATTTACAATTCGTATTGGTTATTTTCCTTTATCCTTTGTATTTATGTTTTTCTTTCAAGTGTGCAAGTCAGCATAGTTTAAATAGTGCAAGCTTCTAAAAACATACATCTTAAGAGGGCATAAGAATGATTTGATATCTGCACGGTCTCTATTCTCCAAACCCTATCAAATATTTAGAACAATTGCTGGGAGGAACGTTAACTTAGACAGAATATTATATTCCACCAAGTAGTTATCTGATCATTTTCTTTAATTATTTATAACTGCATTTATAAAAGAATTTTAATTTTATTAAATTTTTTAGTTTAAGTAGGATAGGTTTTTTATGGATTTTGAGAGCAACTGAAGAAACATTACATCATTGTTTTGTAAAAAACAAAATTAATTTATAATTTGATTTAAACTTCTCTCCATATTTATCTTATTCTTAAATTTATTTCCATGTTGAATATAGTTTATGTTTATAAGCTAGACAAGCAGTCAGTAATCTTTTTAAAACATTAGGATAGTGAATACGGACATAAGTTATAAGGTATCGTTAATACATAAATTCTTTTTTATAAATTATCATCAGATTTATCTTTTATCTGATCATAGCAATTTATCATGGAACAGAAATGATCAATATCGAGAGTCGAAAAAAATATGTTTTAGTTCAGGAATACTTTAGTGCGAAGAAGTTGCCTACTGTAATAAAAATAAAAACAGCTTAAACACTTCTAAAATCAATTAATTCCTTCCGTTCAAGCATTGCTCTTAAAATTTCGTAAAAAAATTCTATTTTTATTTTTTTTTAATTTTTTTTTTTTTAAATGTCGGTTTTTTGGATTTAATAATTGTAATTTAACCTTTTTTCCAAAAAATTACAAACATAGTTTATTTGTTTCTTTTTTTTCGAATTTTTCAGTTATTTAAATAATCATAATGACAAAACTATTGATATTCTAATTTTTTTTTTGCTCGAAAAATTCAGTTATTGCATAATTTTTTCTACCTATTTATAATTGGTAATGCAAAATATTATCTTTTTAAATATACGATAACAGTAGTTACTGTTAAAATTAACCTGTTGTTAAAAAAGTTACTATTTTGTATTTACAAAATGCAGATATTATCATTTTGATGTAATAGTATTGGCAGTTTATGTAAAAGGTTGCTTGAATATATTCTTAGTATACATAAAAAAATTAGGTTTGTAACATTAAATAATGCTTAAATACACTTATTTGCTTAATACACAAAAAATATAGATTACTGCAATAAGTTTGTCTGTATCATAAATAGAAAGTGAGAAGTTAAAGTTACTACTTTAATTTTTAAATTTTGATTTGAGGGCAAATTAAAGTTTAAAAGTGAACTTTAAGAACTATGAAATTAAAAGTCGATTGCTCAAAGAAATAAAAAAATAATGAATAAATAGTATTTTTTTTATTGTTTTTTTTTTTTTTTTTTTTTTTTTTTTTTTTTTTTTTTTTATATATATACTAATACTTTGTTACTTTTTCAATTGTCAATATTTATTATTCATTTCTTGAAAAATAAATTTTTTATTGGTAATTTTTATTATAAATTATTCGTTTTGGTAATTTTCCTTGTTGACTTTTCATTTATTAGGAAAATAATATTTGCTATAATTAAAATTTCAAGAACTCTATATAATGTATTAATCATTTGTGTAGTATGTAATACTAAATCTTGGAATAAATATAAGCTCGTAAAAATTATAATTCTTCTTCAGCAGAATAAAAAAAGGAAAAAAAAATAATGAAAGAAAATAATGCTATAAACGCAAATTTAATCGATAACTGCCACTTTCCGATGTTTTTCTGAAATAAAATATGTATATTAAATGCACAAAAGTATTTATAGAGAAAATTCAACTGATAACTTTCTTTTTATTGATATCTAAATCAGCACGGAGTTTTCACAACTGAGCACAAACATAATACCTTATACTTTTTACATCATTTTCAAAACAAAACAAACAAGCTGCAAAAGGGGGGGTGTTTGCAGTTGAAGCCTATTGAATGAAGCCATGCGATACGCCCATTGCACTCAATTATTCATTTTCGCCACACGCAAACATTGTCCCCCTCCTACACCAGATGGCGCCACAAGCTAAAGTTCAAACAAAGTTTCTCTAAGACCGGGATTAGCTATACTAGTCCCCAATCATCCATCACGTCGCTATCACGATAGACAGCGACTTCCGATCGCCGTGCGCTTTTTCTGCCCCCCGAGGTATCCCTCCTCACTTAGCGTCTTCCTCAGGCTTTTGCGTGTATGAGGTGAGTCAGCCGATGAGTGCCTCATTATTTGCACTAGAAGCTGGAGGTTTTTACGAAAAATTTCCCAAGAGACGATACAAGAGGCCTGAAGGGTGATACCTATCACTCGAGATTAGCAGTCGTTATGTACTAATGTACGATTTTAGGTTTTTTAGACCGCTTTCTCTTCCCCGCCTCTCTTTCGTCGGAAGGGGCGTTTTTGATGGGTTAATTTCCGTATTGGATTATGAAAGACCCTTTCATTTTTTACTGGTATAGTAGAATACACAAGCGCATCATGATTAAATGATGCGCAACCATTGTTGTGGTACATAACAAAAGATTAAAAATGCACCCCGATCTATTTGTAGAATTAAAAAGTGGTAGAACTTTGGAGGGATGGTTTCAATACATTTTTTTTTTATTTATATATATATATATATATAGATTTTTTTTGGCAGGGGGTGGGATGGTTATTTTCATTCAATCCAGAGTCATCAATAAAAGTGGTAATTATGAAGTATTGATGTTAAAGTTGAGGGAAACACTAAGTAATCAATAATCTCATAAGCCCTAAAAAAATTGAAATAATTTTTTTCACACTTTTACCGAACATTATAGTATAATGGATTAAATTTAAATGAATTTTTTAAAGGAATAACAGAAAATAGAGAGTGAGATGAAATCATGGCTCGAGATGAGTAGAAAGCAAAACTGAAAACGACTCAAATAAATGATATCAACATATTTTATTTACTTTTCCAATGCTTCTTTATTTGTTATTTTTTGAATAAAATCCTTTAAATATTATTTAAATTAGAAACTCTTTTCATGAAAACTGATTAATCATTTGCATATTTAGAAATTTCAATTCTGCGCTCAATTTAAATTTAAACTCTTTTAAGTTAGGCATTTTTAATTTCATAGCATTTTTAAATTTAGTGGAGAATGTACTCTTGTCAAATTTGATTAGATTGATATTGATTATTTATAAAATATATATTGTCATGCTTTCTTTCCTGTAAAAATTTAAATATTCAAAAGAATAAGTCAGTATAAAAATTATTGAGCTTAATGTGCGTCTTCAGTTTTAGTAAAAAAGAATGTGCTGCTTTAAATAAATTAAATTGAAAATTTTGTATTAATTTAGAAAAAGTGTTCAGCTCTTTACTGATTTCAGTGATAGTTTATTTTTAATTTTTTTTCAATATTTCTCGAAAAAATATATATTTCGTTAGTGTGTGCTAAACATAATATTATTTTATTTGCTTCATAAAATATAATATAATTGATCACCAGCTGATAAAGCTGATGATCCAAGAGTTCCCTCGCCTTCTGGGTTGGGTGCACAATTACATGGCTACGGTGTTGCACATTGATAGTCGATACTTCAGAGTTACAAAATGAAATGAGAAAAAGTATACTGAAATAAACATCTGAACGTCGTTTTTTTTTCCTCTCTTTTTTTTATTTTTTAGCTGTTTTTTAATGTTTGCGAAAATGCAAAAAAAAAAATAAAAAATCATAATAATTAATTTAGAAAGGAAACAAAACGTATAATCTGGGATTTTTCATCAAGCAAATCTGCAGATAGTTGTATATAACGCGTACATTAACACCTTTTAAAATTAACGTATATATTTAGTCCCCATCTCGAAAAGAACGTTATTTTAATAATATAAGTCACTGTCTTATGTATATTCTTATAAAATTAATCACCACCAGTGACTAGCTTATGGTCCACCTTTAAATTATAGAATGTCAGTTGTTTCTAGAATTAATATCGTGCAGTCAAATGGGAAAGCAATATACATGTGTAAACTCATTTTACTCAAGGGAGAGGAGCATTTAATTTTTGTCTCTTACATGTTCGTATTATATTTCGTGGTGAATTGTTATTAAAATGTTCAGTAAAATTTATGATAAAATTTAAAAAACAAAATTTGCTAATTATCTGAATGGTACTTTTGACGGATAAAGAACTAAATTAACAGTTTTGATTAAATTAAAATGGCCACTTGTTTGCTATTATTAATTATGCGAGTTTACTATTACTGAATATCTTTTACTATTATTTTTTCTTAATATTTAGGCCCAAAATTTAAAATTTATCTGATCTAAGCTTTAAATGGGAATACACAAACATATAATTTTTATTGCATCCACCCGCTTTTAGTAACCGCTTTTGGCTCTCACCATTAAAAAATTGATTTTTTAAATCAATTTTATGATATTTTTAAAGATAGTAATTAACGAATAATGGAATTAAAAATTTCTGCGCAAAGAAAAATTATTTCTTATTTTTGCACCATCCATCAATAAAAATATTTATTAATAGAGTTAAATAATTTTAAACGTTTTGAAATTTAAATACGATTTGGCCGACCAAGAATAAACATATTTTAATATTGCTAGTGACGGTTAAATATAGTATTTCTTTAATTTTTGATGACTGTGTTAGCCTGCTTATTTATTTCAAGAACGCTTTTCTACTTTAGCATTTAAACTATGAGTTTCGAGATCTTTAATTGATTTCTTTTTTTCTTGAAATTCCCCAACTTCTATTAACTTATAGACTTTGCAACAGTGCTCTTTCCATGACGGTGCAACGTTGAAGCAGTGATGAGACACATTTTTCAATATTACATGTGAACAACTCAAACTAGAGGCGGGTAAAATATCGCAAATTAATCAAAAAAATATTAGCAATCAGAGGCAACGAAATAAAATAAAGAAAGAAAAAACATTCTACGATTTGTTAAACAGTTCAGCGAGATATCAGAAAAACTTAAATCTGTACCCATGGTTTTCAACAATAAAATTTCGTATTTTCAATATTGTGGACTAAAATGACGTCGGATAGTAGTGATTATTTATAAACTACCTTATAAAATTTACAAATTGTAGGAAAAAAATATAAAATCCCTATATATATATAACGTTTTTATTATTTCTGTTTACGTTATGAATTAAGATTCAACATAAAAATGCTTCAACTTTAAAATGCTATTTAACATAAACAATAATAAATTATAAATTATTTTTTGATGAATATTTTCCTTTAGCAACCATAAAGTTGATTAGTTAATAGTTTATTGAAGCTTTTTGATGGTTTCTACACTGTTAAAATTTCGTTCTAAAATCACGGTAAAATAACCGACAACAGTACTATTATTTTACTAATTGTAAATTTTTAAATTCGTTTACAGCCAAAATTGTTTCAAAACCGTAAAATATAAATTTAACTAGACATTGGAGCTAGGCTTTTGCTTATGTAATTAGCATTGGAGTTGAGTTGTGGTTCAGCTGTGTTCTGAAACGTGGAATGTAGGTTAATTAGTTTAACTGGTTGTTTCGTCTATTGTAAGAGATGTGGAATACTAGTCTTTTTTGTGTTAAGCAGTTCAATGGTGCTGCCCTCTTTGCTTGAATGAGAGTATCGTATTCTAATAGTTCAGGATCACAAATTGATGAGCGCAAGACACTGCAAACAATTTACGTGTTGAAGGGAATGGAGGAAATATAGAAATGTCAAAGCTGGAACTCGAACCCTTGGTCTGTCCCAGCGTTTATAAACGTTCTGTCCCAACGTGATTGACAGATTTGCTCTCTAGGATATATTATGTACCAAGCTGCAAGGAACTAACTGGCTCCATTAAGGGGACCTAGTTCTGGTTCTGGTTGTTTCTCGTATAAAATTCTGGTTGTTTAACCGTATTAGGCGAAAGCAGTTAATGAGCGGTTTTTTCATAGTCAACAGTTTGAATACAAACTTCTTTATGGTTACTTGACTGTTTTGTTTAAATATGGCAAAATAACAATTAAACAAAATGTTATTTAACCAATTTTTTCAAGAAATGTCTAAATGTACTATAAACTCTTTTAAAAGAATGATATTTTTCAATTATGAAAATGATGTTTTCCTATTAGAAAAAGTATTAAATTTAAATAAAATGGGTTTTTCCTGGGTGATTTTCAAATGGTGTTTTTCAAGCATTTCGTTTTTCCTGACTATCAAAATATAATTGTGCAAAGTATTAAGAAATTAAATAATATTAAATAAAATTTACTGATATATTCTCAAGCTTCAAGTTCTGTTCTAACTCGGAAAAAAAATGCAAAATAAATAAGAAACTCAAACAATTTTCATTCTCTATGTTTTAAAATATTTTTCTTTTTGTTTATTCAACTTTAAAGAACAAAAACATTAATGATTTTATTTAAAGCAGATTAAAATTAAGTTAAAAAGGAATTTGTATACTATTTCTTATATTAAATTAAGACACACATCTGTTTGTAAAGATAAGGAATTTTTTTTTTTTTTTACTTTTTCAAATGGATCTTAATTGAATAAATTGACAAAAAAGAATGGAAGAAAAGTTTTCTGAAAAAATACTTTAGCTGAGCTAAGTCAATTGAATTCAATGAATATTTACTCTTTTTATATCACTAGATATTCAATGATATAAAAAGGAGCTGAAATTAAAACGCATCAAATTCAATTTAATTACGACCTTCAGAAAATTAAATGGGGAAATAAGTTGAAAATATTTTGGATAAGCTTCACGAATTAAATGCGGAACATGTGGAAAAACTTAAAAGATTGGTTTAGAAATTCTTGATTACAGTTGATGAAAATAAGCAAATAAAATATATAATATTAGTAGTATAATATTATCAGTAGATTTGCTTCAGATTTTTGAACTTGCTTTTATTTTTTAAAAAATAGTATTCTCTATTTTCTCTATCTAAGATAATTTCATTCTGCGCATGGATTATTAACATGAATGATTCAAATTGATGTAGATTAATTTCTAGTTCTACTTTGTGTAGATGCAACATTAAAGAAATTCTAAAATTGTACCAGCTTTACTCAATAATAAAATGGATCTCATAATAAATTAAAGCATCTATATCAGGAACACATTATTTTACATATTTAAGACAAAATCTAAAAACGATTTTGTAAAATATTTTATTACTTCTATTTCGAGGTCTTTCAAAAGACTCACAAATTTTCCCTGTTGCTTATACAATATTTTTTAAAAAACGGACGTCTTGAGTATAATTGGTGATGTAGTGCTTTAAATTTTGTACATTTTATCAATCTCTTGGGATATTGAATAAAAATGAGGGATTATGTTTAGTGATTCAGAAGCACGTTAGATTTCATTGTATAATTCATTGTAACAGAATTCTAGTATATTGATGAAAAATGTGTCTAATGAATCCAAAAACAAGCCGAAAAATTCTTTTGGACTGGTTAAGCTGAATTAGTTACATTCTAACTGTGTACTGTTACCTTTCTAATTAAATTTACATTGATCTCGTGATCGATTACACGAACTCGGTAACAGTGTCACCCAGTTTCAAAATAAAATTGAGAAATATATTCAAAAGAGTTATCACTTACAGAAATTTATTAAATCCCAAATCCAGTATATATAACAATCTCAATCCATTTCCGAATGCCAAACAACCAGCCAATTTACACAAAGTAAAATCAACAATTCATACAATATACTAAAAGCAATTCTGTAAAAGCAGTTACGTAAGTTACGTAAAATAAAGAATTCTCAGGAAAAAAAACGATTTTAAAAATTCTTTATATTGAAATAAAAACTTTCATGTTTCTTTTTTTATTATTCTTATAGTTCTTAATCAGACGTAAAAAAACCATTCTGTAGAGAACTATCATCAAATAAGAAAAAAAAATATTTACAAGCAAATTTTTTATTATAAAAATCATAACACTCACTTGTTTTATAAATCCGCAGAATTCCAAATGAAATGGTCTTCGTTTGAAAATTTTATTTTCAAATAATATATGCATAGATCATTCCTTCATTACTTTTAGATAACTTACCACACTTCAAAATTTTATAATTGTAAGTTCTCGATATGAATTTGAATATGTAGCTTGAAAACAGAATAGCTGAATTCTAGTTGAAATTATTCTTTCAAAACTAAAAAATACTTACCAAAGAAAACGATAAAAAAATTATCAATAATCAGCACAAATGAAACTATTTCAAGTAGTTCGGATGATTCTTTATTGTTGTTTTCCGAATTATATAGATACATAAATATATACATAAATATATATTATTCTATAAAGAAGAAGAATATTCTATAACTATTACAATTCTGAATTCACTTAATTCATTGGAATGACGAAAGCAATGTTGACTTCTTTTTAATTTGTAATGAATTGAAGACAGAAAAAATTATTTTACCGTAATTCACACATCTGTAACAGCAAGTAATCATGAAATTGGAAGTTATGTTGTTGGTAATAGAAAGGTAAAAATTATTGAGAAATTGTTCTTCAAATGCTTGGCGTGTTCTGCTTCAATGTTTGACATATTCTGGTTAGTTTTTTCAAGAAGTTCTACCTTTTCCTTAGGGAATTTTTGCTTCCTATTTGATGCTAAGAAAATGGCGTCCGTCATTGCCAATGGTTATGTCGGAACTAATGCCCGATATTTACAGTCTCCCGCTAGATGGCGTACTCGAGTGTTGCGATCGCGAATTGCCAATCGTTTGCCTTTTATGACATTACAATTTTATGTGATGACGTAAACAAATGTTAATAAATATGGCGGTGACGTTGCTGAAGAGGATGATCGGATGAAATTTTTCATAGATGAAACGGAACAGTTTTTTAGTTTAATAATAACATTTTCTTTTAAATTAAAGCATTAAAAATACTTTCACACTATGATATGACCATCTCAATGTAGTTAATGTAGTACCATAAAAGGAACCTGCACATCACTTTAGTAGCGGTGAGTTCAGTAAACTTTTTTTCTAGATAAATTTTCTTTTAAAATATTTATTTGTTTTAAACTAATAAAATTAATACATATTTATTATATTTTGTCCCGATCAAACTATTAATTAAAGATAGAAATAACTTCTATTTTTATATATGTAAAGATTTATATTGGCGAAAAGCTTGAAATATCCGCCAAGCAACTCGCCAAAATTTTTTCCATTATTATAACATTAAATATAATATTGATTGTATTTTCTATTTTTAAATTTTAATCCTTATTTCTGATGATTGTAAAGCATCTGTTCGATTATTTGAAAAAATCATTTTATTTTTATTATTATTATTATTATTTGTGAAATAATAATTTTATTCTTCTCTAAGAATTCTTTTAATTTTTGAAAAGCTTATTTTAAAACAAGTAGGAAAACATGTGTGGCAAATATTTATCTTGTCTCTCACAAAGTTACCCCATTTCTCATTAATTATGTAAAAGTATTAAAATAAGGTAGTAATATTATATATAAGAAGTAATTTTTAAAAATTCACATTCCTAATCCCCTTATCTGTTTTTACATTCATCCTCTCTTTTTTTTTTTTTTTTTTTTTTTGGGTGTATGATGATTTAAATAATATTTTGTTTATTATTTTCCGAAGTTAACTATTGATACTTTACTTTTTATTTATACTTCACATAATTTATCTATTGATACTTTACTTATCTACAATGGTAGTAAGTATGTACGTTTACCTTACTAATTTAGTATACTTACATTTTTAATAGTCTTCGTTTATAAATACAGTTTATTTTTTTAAAACAAATTTCATTCCAAACATAAAACTACAAAACCAAATACACCTGCCATCTTTCATTAATGTATAGAATAATCTTAGAACTATAATCAAAATATATGTCAAACTTAAGGCTTAAATGATTTCAAATTAATGGTATTTAATCTCTCTTATTTTAATAATGGGTTGGTAAAATTTTATCATGATAGTGATTTCTTTCTTTTATTTCAGATATTTTGTACAATCCTGTAAGGTTTGTCTGGTGAAGAAGGAAAGAAATGCAATATTATTTTTATGAATGAAATTAAAAAATAAAAAATGTAAATGAATAATATTGATATTAAATGTTTCAATTTTTAAATTGATTCTTGTATTATTTAAAATGCAAAACAAAACACGTAAAAGGCTATAACAAAATAATAGGGTACATAAAAAATATGCTCTTAATAAAATATTGTTTTTTTCTTAGTTATTAATAAATTTGAATTTATATAGTGTATATTACAATAAATTTGTCCTAAAATAAATCCTATAATTTTTAATAAAATTATCTTATACCAATAATGAATGTTTCTAATTTTACAATAATAAATTGTAAGTATGACATTGAAAATCCTCTTTTATTTAAAAAACAATTTTACAAAGAAATGGAAAACAATAATTGTCATGAAAGTGATATTCCTGATATGCAATGCGTAGATGATGAATAAAAGTGATGATCCCTTGATGCAATGTAAATTAATTTTTTTATAGTAAAATTCTGAGACATTGTAATATAGACAAGTCAGACATTATTTAATATTTATTTTTTAAACTAAATTTAAAAAAAAATTTTTTTGATGTTATAAATATTTTATAAGTAAAAGGTAAGTCGGAAATTGAATATTTCATACATTAAACCCTCATTTCCGCTAAATAGTTATTTCAAATGACTATTTTATTGGATTAAGCATAAAAATTTCATTTGAAGAAAAGCTTACTTGTTTAGGTAGCATAATGTCGGCAGCATAAACTGGTATAAGTATAAAAATTGTACTTTCTACACATGAAACTTTCATAAATTTTCGAATTGCTAAACTATTAAATCAGACAGCTTGGTTTCATTCTCATTTGATTTAGCGTATACATAGGTAATGATACCTCACTTGCCTAGCTAGCAATGTTAGATATTAAATATGTATAAATAAGCTGTACTTTTATACATAAAATATTAATAACTTCTATATTATTACTCACTCGATTCAACGTAAAAAAATCGTAAAAATTCTAGATAGTATTTAAGTCCATGTCCCCTTTACCCCGTTATCCTTTTAGAGATGCAACCTAAAATTCATTGATATTTTAATATCATTTTATATTATGAGGTAAAAATCATAATCCTTTTCATACTATGCTACTTCACTAATGTGGAAATGAAGTATTAAGAATTTTTATTTTCAGCTGAATAAGGACTTTAAAATGTACAAAATTATATCAAAATCAATTAATATTCTACAGCGTCTATGATTTCATTTTACTCCCTTTACGAATATCGTTGAGAAACTATGACATAATAGCATCACATGAAAAAAATAAAATATGAGCCAAAAGTTAGGATAAATAACAAAATATGATAACCCAGTTACGAGCAACGGGTTGGGCCATTAAGCAACCCTATCGGCATCTCCGACCGGAGAAATTGCCTTTAAAGTTGCGGATAGAGTGGAGGTTCCACTTACGGTTGCTCTTATTTTTCACTCGTGGGATAGAGGCATTAATTCAGTAACCAAAGTCATCAACAGAGCTCTTGGTGACTGGCGAAGCCAGTTCATAAGTTAAGCATACTGTCGGTGCATTTTTCATGGTGTGTATTTAATCTTAATAAAAATGTTTCCTAAAATTTTCAATAAATGAATAATTGCACAAAACAATAATTGTAATCAGTTTGAAACACTTGTTTCGATTCAATCTTGAAAGGAAAAGTAAAATCTAGAAAGTTAAATTTCCTCAAATTTTAATTTAAAGTACTTTATTTTAATAAAGTATAATGGAGGATTGAGTGATGAACATCTTTAGTTTGAAACAGATATTTGTCTAGATATTACGAACATTGCGATAGTAAAACCTCGATTCATATTCTTTCTTTCCTTCTTTCTTTTCTTCCTTCCTTCTTTCCTTTCTCCCTTCCTTCATTTCTTATTGTTAGAGAGTCAATTTTATTACTTACAAATTCATCATCTCTATTTAGTGACGTAATTTTTTTAAACTAATTTTCACTAACTTTCAAGTAATATGACAGCAAATATTCGATTTTAAATTCGTTAATAATATCATTGAACTTGTTCTATTAAATGAGCTGCTTTGACATGAATTTGAATAAACTCAAATTATGCTTTTTTTTCTTTTTCCATAACTTAAAAATTTAAAATTAAAAATAATTACATTATTTACACAAGCTGTTTAAGACAAGAACTTATTTTCTTTCAAAAACAGCAAAAATGAACTAAACGAGTTTCTCAGAATTAATTGGAAGTCTTTCAAAAATCCACTATGAATAATTGTTTTATTTTATTTTATTTTTTTCTCTCCTCATTTCTCTGCTTTTAAAGTTTTAAAAAAATTTAAAGATGGGATAATAAATATTTTTGTAACCCATAATAATAACGGAACCAACCAAAAACGGAAAACTTTCACTTTTAAATGAAATATTTAGCCTTTATTCAGAATTGCGTTATTGGATAACTGTAAGAAAGATGCATTTGTTCAAAAACCCTTTGTATAATGTAAAACTAATTTTTTTGTTCTTAAAATTTAGTTTTTAAGCTCTTAAATAAAGTAATTTAAAAGATATTAGAACTGTAAATTACTAGATTATTTTTCGAAAAGAGACAAACAGCTATACCTCCTAAATTGAAAATCATTTTAGTTTAAAAATAATAAATACAAACGAGTTGATAAATATTTTCAGGTACAGTACCTTAAAAACCAACCTATGTCAGAAATAACTTTTATAGTTATTTATTTTAAAAACTTTTTTCTAATTAAAAAAATTGCTGAAAGATGGTAAAAAAATTGAATAAAAAATAAGAATTCTAAAACTTTAAAAACAAACATTGAAAAAAATCAGTCAAAGATTTCTCGTGAAATCAAACTTTAAAAATATGGCTTCATTAATGCTATTCTAAAAGAAAAAAAAACATTAAAGGGTTGTTACTTTTCCTTAAATATTTGCATCATATTTTTTAGATTATATTTTGAGTGCTAAGAATCTATATAAATAAAAAATAATAATAAATGAATGAACAAACGCTTATTCAGAGAAAGTACATTTTTGCATTTTATATCGCAAGATGAAATATAAATTGCACATAATATTTATTTTTGAAATTTATTGCCTCAAAATATTAAGATTGCAACTTAGTAGATAACTATCGGATCACTAGACTAGATCATTAGACAATCCGATCGCAAACAGTTCTGATCACACAGTGTGCTAAGTGCTATATGTTCAATTAAAATATATCCAATTTCAAAAAAAGTGTTATATGTTCAATTGCAAAACAAAGACTTAAAATCTATTAAAAGTGATTTAAAGTTAATTGCTTAGTGCAATACCTAGTTCTTTCAATTACATTTTGAAAATAAATGGAATGGAAATGAATGAAAATGAATATCATTATAATGGAAAATATTTTTTTTAAATTTTCAGAAATTTTATAGCATTCAATCTTATCGAAAATAGGGTTTTGAAAGTTAATAGCGAAATATAAATTATCTATTTTTTTTTTATTTCCGGAAATATTACTCATTTTAGCTTTTACAAGATCGAAACAATGAATTTCAAAGTGTTAATTAATAAAAGAAAAGTGTATAATAAAATCTTGGATTAATATATATCATTCTTCTTAAGGGAGAAAACAAAATCTTTCATTAGTTTAAAATCATAATGTATATTAAAATCTTTTTCAGTATTAGATATAAAATTTATATTTAATTTGTCATTATTAAAAAGTTTTTAATTACTTCCTGATCCCCGTCTACATTAATTTGTACGATTATTTTTAATGTGAAAAAGTGAGTTATTAAATGATTTATGAAAGTTATTAAAATTAATCTGTGTATGTTGGAAGGTATCGTTTAGTACATATGGCAAAATCGTTTTGTATCAAAGCATGTAGTAATTTTTTTTGTAGTCTAAAATCGGTATCTAAATATTAAAATATCTATATCTAAAATATTAATTTTATCACCGTCAAAATTATGTAATCTAAAATTATTCAATTCTAGGTTATTGATAATTTTATTACTGTTTATATCTGAACAATGTTGATTAATTCTAATATTAAGAGAGTTACTGGCTTGTCCAACATATTTCATATTACAAAACCACAGGTTCTTTAATCTTCATTATATTATTTTCCATGTTTTATATCTCTCCCTCTTACTATATATATATATATATATATATATATATATATATATATATATATATATATATATATATATATATATATATATATATATATATATTATATATATATATATCATAATAAATAAATACAAAAAAACACGAAGAAAATTACGAAGAACAATAAGTTTCATTTATTGCGTATAAGCTGCAAGTAAATAGAACTCATTAAATAAGTTCAAAAAGAAGATAAAACAAAGAAAAATTAAAATTACAGACAAATGAAAAAAGGGGAAAAATTATTTTAAAAAAAAATTATTAAATTCTATATAAAATCATTGAGTTAATCGTATATTATTGTAGATATATTTACAAAAAATTTTCTTTGTTGTTTTATATAGTTTTCTCTAATGCAAATCCATTTCGGGTAAATCCGTGTGCAAAATTATTTACTAAAAATTTATATGTAATTTGTATAATTTTTCCATGTGCAAATCCATTTCGGGCAAATTTGTGGTCAAAATTATTTACTAAAAATTTCCTTTACTTAAAAATTCTGTTACTAAAAAGTTCCTCTGTTAATTTATTTAATTTTTCCATGCGCAAATCCATCTCGGGCAAATCCGTGTCTAAAATTATTTTCTAAAAAATTTCTTTGTTAATTTATAAAATTTTTCCATGTGCAAATCCATTTCGGGCAAATCCGTGGCTAAAATTATGTGCAAAACAGGCAATTCATTTTCTTCCTCTTTTCCATTTTATATTTTTTTCTTAAATAAATATTTATTTTCTAAAATTATTTATAGACAACTTCTTTAAATTATCCAGTATAATATAACCTTGCGCACATCGATTTTCGAGTTCTTCCTTGGTAACTAACAAATCAAACGTACCTCAGTAATGCAGCGAGAACGCACTTTAAAATAATACTCCTCTAGTTACGCTATCTCAATTTGCGCTTTTGTTTTCATATTTTGCAATCTGGCAATCCTGTTACGAAAATATTTTAAATCATTCTTGAAGAATTTCTCGTTCATGTAAGTTCATCTGATTTCGCTACTCGCTTTATAGATTATGTTTTATGTTCTATTCTGTTTTTACTTTATATTTTACTTTCTGTTTTTAAGAATTATTTTTACTTATTGTGTTCTGTTTCATTTGTTGTAATTTTTTTTTAAAATTTTTTGAGTGCTCCTCACACTATTGTATTGATATATTTTGCTTTGGCTATACTAATATAATATTAGAAAGCACTCTACTTTGCAGATATAATCGTGTGGGCTGATGAAAAGATTATATATATTTTTTTTTCTTCCGGAATTTTTAAAAGAATTATATTCTTTTTTTTTTTTTATCCCTTCCAGTTTTTTATGATTTTTAAATTTTTTTTTAATAATTATCTTTTTTCCCCTTTTTTCATTTGTCTGTAATTTTCCTTTGTTTTATCTTCTTTTTGAACTTACACACACACACACACACGCACACACGCACACACACACACACATATATATATATATATATATATATATATATATATATATATATATATATATATATATATATATATATATATATATATATATATATATATATATATATATATATATATATATATATATATATATATATATATACATATAATGCTGTGAGTGGTGACCCATCTGTAAAATCTACAAGTAGTACCGCCACAAATAACGCATAGCCTCTTTTGACAGAAGTGGCAATATGGCAAATGACTCCCATGGCCCAATGAGAAAATGCCTTGTTTAGATAGGCTTATCAAAGGTATGTGCTCTGTTTTGTTCTCTGGGGAAATGAAGCAAATGGACTCGGGACATTTCAGTTCCTGTTTTCTTTTTTGCATGTGGATTGATATCATGGCTTCCATCCCATTAGGAACGCACTGCCTCGGAATGATCGCTGCGAGAGATTGATATTGACCCATGTGTACACCCCCACTCCAACCTTAAAGAATGGCCTCGTTAATTTTGGAGCTTAATGAATAATTTTTTTTTCTTTACGGCCTCAGAAAAGGAGCCAATTTGTTGATTTGCATTTGACATTCAGGAGATGACGTCTAGCAAATGAATTCCTCCTTCAGCATAATAAAAAAGATAATATAACCAAAGTAAATATATATATATATATATATATATATATATATATATATATATATATATATATATATATATATATATATATATATATATATATATATATATATATATATATATATATATATATATATATATATATATATATATATATATATATATATATATATATATATATATATATATATATATATATATATATATATATATATATATATATATATATATAAAGTCTAAAGGATACTTTGATATAAAAGAAAAATGTACTGATCGTTTTAATGAAAATTGTTTTTTTAAAAAAAATAATTTTGCGCTTTATATTTCCGGACTCACAGTTAAGTAACTAACGGCATGATTGTTGAAAAGTGGCCAGTATTGCGTACAAGCTGAACTTTACTTATCAGAATGGGCTGGAACCTGTCGATCTGAAATTTGGAAAGTTTTCTCTTAGTTTTGTACCCTAATCCTTCAGAATAACATTTCATTTCCTTTAACCATTGAAGTATCGTGGCTCGTAAGTGTTTGTGTTAAACAAAAACAAAAAAAATAGCAAAGCAAAACAAAGATTTGTGTTAAACAATAATTCACTAAGCTTAAGTTTGAAAAGTTAATGACTCTCAAACAAACAGTTTCTTGACCAGCTAAAAGATACATTCATGTATTGAAATCTGTTTTACAGTTATGAATAAATCAGAACAATCGTTGAGGTACTTAGTTATATCATGTAGGATAAATAACATTGTGTAAGTTTTGTGTTTTATATAAGCATTCATGCATTATAAAACTTAAAACAAAGGAAAGATTGTTTTTATTTTATTTTTATTTATTTATTTATTCTGTTACTTTTAAAACTAAAGTACTGTAATTTCGTACAGATGGAGGAAATCGTTTCGTTTTAAAAGAAATTTCATTATAAGATTAAGAATATCATGATTCCTTTTTTTTTTTAAGGATATTTACTAGATAGAAAGACTTTTACTTCAATGTAAAGGGAATCGAAGCTTGAAACTGAAACCCAGTTTTCGTCGGAGGATCCGATAAATCCTGTGAAGTACTCGCTAATCTAATGGAATTTCTACATCAAGAAGCGGTTGATTGCTTTTCTGGGGTGGCTTTAGTTGCCCACATCTACCTCAAGAAGGCTTTACCAAATCCTTGTTCTGGTAGAACTATAATATAATAAGATACAAGAAACCAATACAATCTATAAAATCCGTAATTATTTTCTTAAAGTTTTGGTTAAATTTGTGAATTTGGTAAAGAATCATTAGAAATCTACTAAATGTATCAATTAAAAAAGCTAAGTCACATACACATATTTAATGATATTTCTATAGTAAACTAGGAGGCTTCATCACCTTGCTCACCCCACTTGCCCCATAATTGATTTACATTTAACTCTTTTTTTTTTACCTTAAACGTTATTTTGCAAAACAATACAGGAGATTTTGTTTTTAAAATAGACAGTTATTGTAGGTTTATATAATAACTTTTTGTTAACACGCTAATGATAACGAAAACTAGAATTTCCAGAATTAACAATTGACAAAATTTAAAAAGTAGTAATCTGAAGTTGAAAAAAAAAAATACCTAATGAGCGCAGAATCTGTGACTCAATATGAAGAAATAAATGAGAAGTAATTTTACTCATTGACGTATTTTCTATTAATTCAAACATTATAATATTCTTTTATTAGATTTGCATATAAATTTTTTAGATTTGCATCTGAAAACATGTAATCTCTATTTTACTATCGTTTTTTTTTTTTTTTTTACTTTTGATTGACGTCTACCTGAGAACGATTTAATAAAATTAAGAAATGAAGATCTGGCAAAGAACAACTATGAAATAATAGTCAATATTTAAAGCAAAACAGTAGAAAAAATCAAGAAAAAGAGCTTAAATTTGCAGTAAGTTTACAAAAATAGGAATTTCGTAACAAAATTTGCATTAGTTCACAAATAAAAATGTCTCAGCACATCAAAATTTAACTCCGTATTTGCATTTCAGTGGGCTATATATTGATCAAACAGGGTTAAAGTCAATAATTTTAACTAATTGTCAAATTTTAATTTTTCTTATTCTGTCTTAAACCCTGTCGTTTTTTCTATATATTATCGTAATTTCAAGTTTCTAAGTTTTTTAGACTTTGTGGAACAAAGCCACATGTAACATAAAAATATGATAAGAAAATTGCAATAACTTCAGAAACAAATTAAAATGTAAAAAAAAAAAAAAAAAAAAAAAAAAAAAAAAAAAAAAAACAATGTGTGAAGCTTATAAATAAATATGACTCCTTTAGCATATCAAATGTCAGCTCTGGCGTTGCGTTCCTGCCACCTTATAGATCAGCCTGCATGTTTTCTTTTCTTCTTGTTTAACAGTTTATAATGCTTTAACTAATTAAATGTCAATTTTTAGTCCATTGCACTTCCTGCACATTTTTCTATGGATTAATAGTTTCAACTTTCTTTGTCTTATAGTTTTTGCTCAACAATGCAAAGTTTAACCTTAATTTGAACACCCAAAACAGAAAACCATTGTTGATTTTCACGATGTTTGGATAGAGAGAAAAAAAAAATACTTACTTATAAAAAATATTCAATGTTTGAATGAACGTGTTTTAAGCAATTTTATGAACTTTATTGAAATTACTGTACGAAATTAGTTATGCCTCGAAATTACGTAAGTTTAAGTCTACTTTCCGTCAAAGTATATATCAATTTCGGGAAAAGAGTAATGAAATGTATGTATGCGTGATATTCTGTTTGTTGAAATTACTTAAAACAAACGTTAGGAGAAAAAAAAATCTAAAAACTACATAAAAAATCTTACTTATTTAGCCGGACACCAAAACTACTGTCTTACCAAACTTCTCTCGCTGTTAAAGATGGCTATTCTCAAAACATTGTTTTATACTTTTTCTCCGTTAACAGTGTCATCCATTGACTAACTTTGTAACTAATTTAAAAAATATTAAGAAGAAGCCATTGGCTCTCTAAGAAAAATTTAGCGAATCATTTATTTTCATCACCGTATTTTTTTGTTTAGATGGATTTCAAATAATTATTCACTTTTTTAGCATAGCCGGAATGTACACAGACATTTGTTATGTAGAATCATATGTTTCTATTGTCATAACTTTTATTTACCATGGTTGAAAATGTCATCCTTGATATTTTTCATCTGCATTCATTGATATCTATCATGTCATCATTGATATCTGTGGTTACTAAAATATCGTGGCTAAAAAACGGATTAATTCTGCTCACGAAGAATTAATCCGTTCGAATATGTTGTTCAAATAGGATGATTTTTAAAGTTATACCCAATTAGAACGATAATAAGGTTCAATGACTTCTAAAATTTGTATAAGTGTGTAAGACATTTTAATGCTTATCTTTTCTCAATGTAGTAAAATCCCTACTTATGAAATAAGTTTTTTAATAAGTTGATAGTAAAATTTATGTTTTATAATACAAACAAAAAGCAAAATGCAAATTTCCTATATAATATTCCGATTATATTTGCCACATAAAGCTTTTTTATATAATTGAGTGTTTTCACTATGTTTTATTATTTTATTAACTCATATATCTTATTTATTCTTTTCCGTAAAGTAAGTGAAGGCATACAAAAATGAATTAGGTAAGGAATATTTCTTTATTCTCAAATTTTAACTCCACATATAACGGATAAAGGCTTCTAAAATGAATGACTGTTGTTGGAAAGTGTTTGCTTCACTTAATGCCCCCTTAAACAATTTAAGTTACAAACTATCAAACGTGCTGTCAACAGTAAAAAAAAATTAAATCTACAAATAACAGTAGTATTTCTTAAGAGATTTCTTAACTTAAATAAGCAAATGGTGACACTAATACCTTGAGAAATGTCTCGTGACATTACAGACTAAGATTTTAAATTATATAAAATGAAAAAAAGAGGAAATAGCTGCGCTAATTTAGAAAGTAAAACTTTTAATTTTCGTTTAATGCTGGAAAAGCATTCTCGGTTATTCGGGCATTATTTAGTTTAAGTGCATCATTAAAATAATATTCTTAGAAATTTGTTTAATTTATGGAGTGATAATCTACGAAATGAAACACATCTGTGTCTTAAAGTTTATTTACTGTTAATTCAATTTTAAAAAGGATTTCATCACTTTAGCTTTTTGAATAAATATAATCACATTTGTATAGTTAGTAATAGTTTAAAAAAACTCATAAATATACATGAAATAAAAATACAAAATTAAGAACTGGTTTATAAAGTTTAGAATATGAAATAATTCATTTAAATAATACATTTTAGTTCTTGACAAATAGTCGAAAAATTATGCTATTATTAAAAAAAATGCAATTAGGATTAATTATAATTTACTGTCTTAAAATAGGGAAATACCTGCGCTAATTTAGAAAATAAGACTTTTAATTTTTGTTTAATAGTATAAAAGTATTCCTGGTTATTCATGCATTATTTAGTTTAAGTGCATCAAGAAAATATATGCTTTAGAATTTGCTTAATTTATGTTATAAGTAATATAAGAAATGAAAAGTATTTGTGTCTTAAAATACTGTTGATTTTGATTCGATTCCAAAAAAAATCATTAGTTTAGCTTTTTGAATAAATATAAATACATTTGTCTAGTTAGTAATAGTTTAAGAGTCTCTGAAATATTTATAGATAATATACAAAAGTAAAAATACATAATTTGGGTCTCGTTTTGTAAGTTTGGAGAATAAAATAAATAATTTGAATTTATAACAAGAACCATTCCACTCTTGTTAGATAATCGAAAAAGTTTTTATGCTATTAGGTTGTTAGAAAAGTTCTGAAACGCCCATTCAGCTTCCCTTTCTGAAATATTTTGTTTATAGCAATAACGAATGAAAACCCGAGGTTCAATTTTGTCTAGATGAAAGTTTAAACTAAAAACACCAGAAAATAACAACACAAAATGAAACTTCCCAAAAGTTGAAATTTTCACAGTGTTACAATACTTTTTAACAACCTAGTTCTATACGGAAAATGCAATACCTTAGGCTAATTCATTACTTTAATATTTTTAACTGTTCCTCACTATTATCACCTTTCCTTTGTTTACTTCCTATAGCTTTTTTTTGGTGGCTTGGTTTGTTTCACTATTTTCTTTATGCTTTAATAAATGAAAGCGATAGTAAAATCAGGGACACGGAACCAAGAAGGGAGAAAATAGAAAGGGAAAGACTTAGGCATAGCTGTCTAGACAAGTGAGGTAACCTTTCTGTTTTTATTAGTTTCGCAGAGTCAAAAGAAATGAATTCTCAATTTTGTGTGACAAATTTACATATAAAAGAGTGCAAATTTGTCTTCATGCCTATTTATGTATCTGGCATAGGCAAATGAGGTATTTTGTCTTATTTAATTTTTGTGTAGAATCAAGGAGATCAAAACAGAGTTGATATGACACATAATTTAGAAGTTATAAAGTATTTTATGAACAAATATGTGTAGTTTTGTATAATGTGTAATTTGATGTATGTGTAATGTCGTATAACATATATGTAATTTCATGTACATTTCTTTACTCATCCATATATACATGCGTTTATGTTTTACTCCATATCAATTTTAATACTCTAATAACATTGACACATCTCAATGTTAATAAAATTGATATGTTTACTCTATATCGATGTTTACTCTATGTCATTAGTATTTATAAATACAAAAGTTTTAGTCTTTATACGCATTTTTATACAATTAGATTTAAAATAAAAAATAAATATTGGAAAAAAATACTTCATCTGTTAGATGGTAATGTAAGATTTATAGACAGGCATTACAAAAAAAAATTGTGGTATTTGACTTTTAAACTGTTAAACAGAACAGTTTGTGGTTGATTTAGATTAGTTCTAAATTAAAAAGGAACAAAAATACATGGAAGATCATACCCATCTTTCTAGATCTAAGTGTAAGTTTTGCCCTTTCGTTTTAGTTTCTTTGCTTTTCCCAAACATGGATTCCAAATATCTACCAATGTTTATCTTATTCTACATGCATAAAAAATGAGACTACTCGCAGGACTTCATTATGAAAAAACATCATGCAGAATCTAAATGAGAAATTTACTATAAATCGCATTTCATTAAAAATGTATATTTTGATGCTTAGTTACTCATTTTTTTAGAATTTTAGGATAAAATTTTAAATCATGATCATTATATGTAACATAAAAAAAGATTAATTGCCCTCAAAAAATTTTCATTTTTGCTGGTGCATTATTATTGGGCAGCAAAACATTGTGATGGAATCCTTAAATAACTAATATTATTCGGAAATATTTGGTAATTTATCAATACCATATTTATAAAAAGTCTATAACGATGGTGACCTATGATTTGAGTTCTAAATATATTGACCTTAATTTCTTGAAATTAATCCATATTTTCATGATACTTTTTTCGCCTTGCAAGGCTTAAATTCATAGGCTTAGTAATTTAATAATCATAGGATTAATGTTTCTTCAACGATCTACAATTAAGTTTACTCACCTTGATTTCTGGGAATCACTATGTATTTAAAAAAATTTCAATTATGTTATTATGATAGAATGATGTTATTAAATAATATAATAAGATAAATTAATATATTATATTAGTTAACAATGTTCCCACCTCATTCTTTGCCAAAAATTTATTCTAATTTAATTTTTTTTGCACCCTGGGGTATACGTCAAACCTCCTCATGCACATTTCTTATCTAGCTTCTTTCATTATCTTGGTCAAGCTTGTTCCTCTTTCTTAATGGTTAAATCATTTTTCGCGCATGTTTCTCTCTTTTCTTTTTGATTGTCATAAGGTTTTTTGACGCAGAGGAAGGCTCTTTATGGAATCAAAAGTATAGTATATCTATTTCCATGAATTATTTGTAGCCAACACGCTGTTATTACTCACGCTGATATCTTCAGCACACGTTTTAACCAATGCAGCACAAAGTATACCCAGATTTCTTTTTACAGCATGATATTTGCTTTCAAATTGTTATCTATATCTTACTAAACGGACTATTTATTCTGATCTACTCCATTGCAGAGATATTTAACGAACACATGTGTATCCACAATTTTTTTTTAACTACTATGCTATTGAACTTAGTTGTTGAACTTAGTTTTTTAATTTTATAACTTTTGAATTGATAGTAACATTTGAATTTGTAATAACTTCATTTGAAGTATTAATTAATTTTAACTGAGGTTTGTTTGACAAGTTTTTTTAATTAGCTAAAAATTGTAAAGTAGAATTTATTTAACATTATTTTAACCCTTTGAGAAAATTATTATAAGAGATAATAAAAGACGGACAAATTCCTTTCATGTTTTAAAAACAAAGTAGGTAAATGAACTGATAATTTAAAATTGACGTTTGTTGGTTGAAAGGAAATATTTTGCTAATTGTTTAAACTTAGCAGTTTAAAGACTCTTTAAAAAGAAAATATATTTTCTTAATCGAGGTTATTTTTTTCAAATTTAAATTAACTTAATTTTATACTTAAGTTTTACAGACGTCTTAAACTGATATTTGCAGACATTAAATAAACAGAGAATACTTACCTATGAGATCATTCGAGAATTTCTTTAATGAAAACTGATTATTATAGAAATTCACAATCATACTCCACATACATTCTTGTCAATGAAATCCCAGCAATAATGATTCTGAAAGAATTTGATTCAGAATATTGCACTTATTCAAATTTAAAATAGATTTACAGTTTTATTATTTTTTTATTTTGAAAATTTATTTTTACAGTTTTTGAGTATCCGTATGTCAAGTTTTCAAAAATATTCAAAGGTTTCTTACAAAAAATAACATTATTCATTTTTATATCTTCAAAATCATTAAAAATTTTTTTGATATCAAGTAAACTAAAATTTAAGATACATAAAAAACAAAAAACAAAATCTTACTTATATACCTACATATCATGGCCTGGCAGTGTAGCGTTATATCTCAAACCATGTTATATAAACCGCAAATATTTTCAAGTGCGATATTTTGAATATTTTAATACTTTTTTTTTTTCTTTCCTCCAAGCCCTGGGCATGTACCTAGGTTATGAAAAACCCTTAACCATATAGCCCAGGACTTGGCAACTGGTCCAGCTCCACTCCAATCTATATTACATGATATTTAAAAAAAAAAAAAAAAAAAAAAAAAAAAAAAAAAAAAAAAAAAAAAAAAAAATTTTTTTTTTTTTTTACTGAGAGTGTGGAATTTAAGAAGAAATAAAATAAAAAATATTATGCATGTGGAATGGGAAATTATTAAAATTTTAATAGATAGTCATTATCCGCTAAAAAGTTCATTATTGTTATTAATCTTATGGTTAAAGTATTGTTTGTAATAAAATTTTTCTGCCAAATTTCTAAATTTGTTGGGCTAGGTTGACGACTATGCCAGGATACAGTATAGGGACAACTAGTTAGATAATGTTCAGGCGAACCTTGTTGCCCGCAGGTGCAAAGATCAGTATCTGTTATATGCAGGTAATGAAAGAAGGTTGGAAATGGTCCATGACCCGTCAAGAACCAGATGACTTGTTTTGGAGGTATTGTTTTGAAAAAATTTTAATACTTTAAAATTTTTTTTATACGAGCGTCCCACATGTCTAGGAAATAGACTGAACGCTAACTGATTAAAATATTATTTTCCACTTTTTAGCCAAATTAAAAAAAAAAAAAAATTAAGCCAAAATTATATGCAAAAATTTGAAAATGCATTGATAATACATGCATGCATAATTTTATTTCTGAAAAGTTTAGCCAAATGTCTTCGATTATTACGTATATATTATTTACAAAATAATGCTGTAAGTAATAGATAGTTCATTAATTCGTTTATTATAAATACTAAAGAGAAAAAAAAATTAAAAATGACAATTCGTTACTAAGTCAAGAGCTTTAAAATATATATGTATGTATATATGTATGTATAAAAAAAAATGCTTAGTCTTGCTCGTGTGGCATTGTTTATTCTCACCGTTGATTTGATTAAGTGCTTCGAAGATCTGATTCCCCTGATAATCGTATTGTAGTTTTAAAGTTTTAAATTTCAATTGTTTCTGGTGCCATTCTTCTGTACAAGAGTTTTATTACATATAAAAGCATTTTTTTTTTTGTAAAATACAGATTATAATGTGTAGTAATGTAATGATTCTAATAGAAGAGCTTTCTTTAACCTATATCTGCATTTAGAACTTAGTAGATTGCTTTATATTAGAAAAATGTCACCCTCCTGATATGAAAAAATGTCAGTCTCTATGCATTTTCTGAGCTAAAGCATTGACTTAACACCCAGCGCTTTTAAAGCGAGTTTCTTTTTTTCCTTCTAAGTGCCTTATGAAGAGTAAGTATGTATATTTTATAGATTTTTTAAAGTATTTTAGTTTTTAAGAATTAAAGATTTGAAAATATCAAATTTCGCTACCTAATACATACATAAATCGAAATAAACAATTTACAGTTTCCCTCATCCATCTTACTTTACTCTTCATTTTCGAAAAACAAAACATTCCGGTTTGAATCCATCACTTTAAGAAATGGTTATACATTGAGAAATGTGCTTTTTTTATGTTTTGAGGTGCATTAGAGAGTAGAATTGCAAAAATCCAACATCATTTCTTTCACCTCACTCCAGACATGGAACATGCGCAAATGCTTGTTTTGTTTCAGGATATGAAAGTAAATTATACTTTAATACTTTTCATCCCTCCAGTGTGTGAATTACATGGCTCTATTATTTTTTTAAAAAAAACGGGTTTGAAATTATGACTGTACTTCAATTAAAATACAGTTTTACTAATAATTTTTGAATGTATACAATATTGCTATAATATTGCTTAAACCGATTGAAAAATAGAAGTAAAAATTGACTCACTTTGCATTAGTTGGACTACATGGGATTAAGGCTACATGGGATTGACAGGACGAAAATTAACTGAAGGATGGTATTTCATTAATTCAAACAATTGTTAATATATGCGTGTTTATACGTTAATTACAAACTAACATCTAAACACAAAAATTCAAAACTTTTATTTCTCTCGTTTTTGCTAAAAATAAATTTCTTTTATAAAAGGAGTTTATTTAAATTAAATATTTATTTGATTAATATTTTTCCTCTCTCAAAAAATAACTAAAGTATTAGAATGTTGTTAAGTCTATGCAAAAATAGTCTATGTATCATTTATTTGTTTTAATTTTCCAAGGATATACCATAAAGTATCGAAAATAGGAATTAGCTTATAAAAGAGAAAATAAATTAAATGACATTTAAGCTTGCAAACATTCTAAATTAGTCTGTGTTTGCATTACGAATTTATTTATTCTTTGGAAATCGTTTTTATTTTTAACAACATACTACATTGCGTATACAGGAACAACTAACAGCTTTATCTACTTGTAGTAAACTGCAACTATAGTTCCCTTCTGTGATAATTTGTGGTGATTTATCTCCATTTCCTTAAATGTAGTCATTGATTTTAATCGAGACTGCTGTCCACTCCTATTTTCTAATCTCGAACGTAACCCGATTTCGATAGAACACCGATACATTTATGAACAGACAATTCATTCGATTAATCGATTATCATTTATATCGAAAGTTCAATTGAAGAGCCGTTGTAAAGCTATTAAGGCAAAATTGAGGATTCGATATTTAGAGGAAAAGAGGACAACGAGAACACATTTATGGGGTCCTCCCCTTTCATGTTCTGGACTATCGGGTTATCTAAAATTAATCTGAAATGTTGACCCAATTGAAATGTGACCTACGAGTCTAAAACTGATTGAAATTAAAGATGCTTTCAGTATTTATGCATTTAAAAGTAAACAACTAATATAAATTTAAGATGTTTTGTTTTTTAAATTCTAGAAAACAATATTCAATTTATTTTAAATGCATGTAAATATTAAATATTGGCGTTTAAAAACAATTACATATAATACATACTGTATTTACTTATTTAAAAAATGATGCTAACTAACAAGAAACTAAAATTAAAACAAATCAAAATTGAAAGAATTTTTCAGAATAAGTAAGTATTAGACACATCCATAAATATAAAAAATAGTTGCAATTAGTTAAGCTCAATATATGCTTAGTATCTTTAAAATATTAATTAAAAAAATTTGTGCTTGCAATTAAATACTTGTATTACATGAATCTGAACCATAATAAAAAAATTGCATTTCTATATTGAGGAAAAACGATTTTTTAAAAATACCATTTTTAAAAGAAATAATTACGTGCATAGTTATTAAACTGTTTATTATTTCCAATAGAAATGACCAAATACAAAAAAAAAAAATTTAAAAAATAAGTAAAAAAATAATAGCTGGAGGGCAAAAGTGACCGAAGTCATTTTCAAATATGAGGGAGGGGGTCGAGAGTATAACTGAGTTATAATTGAGTGCCACAGATGGGTTCTATTCAAGGTAATAATATCGTTAAGTGTGCAAATGCTTTGGTAAAAATGCTCGTAAATAGCATGAATAAGTTGCCTAAATAAGACCTTTGCATTTCTACGGGAATAATCAGATAAGCAAGATCTAAACTTTTTTTCTCATTATTCAATCTAATAAATTTAACTTCTGTCGTTGTCTGATATCTTGTTTTAAGACTAAACTTTGTAGGGATATAACATTTATAGTTTTTTTTTTACTGCAATCATTAATTACGTATTAGAATAGGTATGTACAGATTATCCGTGTGACGTGAAAGTGACAACAAAACATCGACAAATATTAATCTAGCATTTCTCGTAGATCATAATTCCACTCCTTGTAATGTTAAAAAACATGTGTCTTATATTTTAGAGCCCGAATTTTATCAATTAAATGCTATCTGGTGTGCAAAATACCAATTTGTAAATATTCAACAAAGAAAAGAATGAGTTCACAATGAGTAATTGGATTGAGAAAGGATTTCTTGAGAACATTTCAAGCACTGAGGACAGCAATGTCTCAAACGTTGTAAAGAAACGCAGAACACCATCAACCTCTTGAAGAATTATTATTTAGCATCCAGTCTGCAAAGACTACATCACGTTTAGTACAATTTTAGTGACAGTGCTTGGCTCTTACTCTGTGCTATCGTCTGAAAACACTTTCAGGTTTATACAATTCAGAATTTTCGTTTTGCAGTGCAAAAGATAAATGCCATGACGAGGAAGTGACACGGAAATAAAAGGAAATTTCCTTTCGTTCAAACGCAGTATCCCTGTAATGTAGGGATGCTGCGAACTTAATACTGCGATACTTAAGAAAAAAAAATCATCTGTTAGATTTACCGAGACATTAGTTCCTCTAAGGCTGGAGTTTAGGTGTGATTTCAAAATTAGAGCACTATACTTTCCTCAAATTCTAATTCCTTTGCTGGTCTTCCAAGTTGCACAAATGAAGATAGTCTTTCAAAAATTTTTTTTTTTGAATTTTATATCAATTAAATCAAAGTTATGTGGCTTGGAGGCCATTATTATTTACATGGCAATAATGATCTCCCAGCAATACTCCCATGTCTAGAATTCCAGCAAATAAAATTTTTTATAATCAGTATTTACATGGTTTCTTTCAATTAAATAGGAAATCAACTAAGCTATTTCAGCAATGGAATCTAAGATACTGTTGCTGTTACACGTGATATTTTTTTTAACACGGAGAACCAAAGTTATTGTTCTACAATCCATTTTCATAATGTTTGCAGCTCAGCAAAATTAAAAACAAACATAAAAATTAAAAAATGAACGTTTTTCTTATGAGGGTCAAAATGACCCATTTTGGGTATTTTAGGTTTCTCTCTATTTATTTTTTTTCTAATCAACAAGAAGGCATGACATTTTGATATAATAAAGGAATAAATTAGGATAAGTGAAAAAAAATATGAGCTTCAAAACTCACGCGTATCTTCAAACATGACATAAAAAAAGGCAAAAAATGATCGGCATTTTGAGTGGAAATTTTTTTTTTTTATTCAATACTAATGGAATGTGAAATATCACATCTTTTCCTGCAGATATGAATAAAAATTGGAAGAACCAATTTGCTGTTTTGTTCCAGGTTGCAAATAACTGAATTTTGTTCAAAAAATATAAGCTAGTATCTTACGGATGATGCACCATAACACCTGCGTTTTATACTGTAATTTGATCAAGATGATCAAGATATTTTTCAGTGTACTTAAGAGCTATTATAATATGATTTAAAACAGTTTAAATTCATACACATATTAAAAACTATATATATATATATATATATATATAAATATATATTGTATATATTTATATATATATATATATATATAGTTTGTATATATATATATGTATATATATATATATATTGTATATATATATATATATATATATATATATATATATATATATATATATATATATATATATATATATATATATATATATATATATAGAGAGAGAGAGAGAGAGAGAAATATGCGAAAAATTCCATTTAAAATTAGTTTACCCGAATGAAAAGTTTTAATCATAATGGTAATCCATCCCAATTAATCTCCAACGAATTTTTCTTTTCAAGCGTTCCTAAAATAGTTTTCGATCTAAAATATTTATTTTACCTTATTTTATTGTATAAATAAATCTTAATCACGGAATTTAGAATTTAATCTTAACTAATACTTTTCTTTCTTTGGAAGACCCGTAATGGTAAAAGAAGTATATAGCACGATTTACACGTTCTTTTGAATTAAATTTATTTTACAGAAAAATGAAATAATCCTCTTTTATTTCGACCTTGTAGGTAAATTTGAAATATCTATTTATTTTTATCCTCTAATTTATTCAATATCAGACACTTACTTATTTAGAAGGGGAAAAAAGGTAAGCTAAAAAAAAAAAAAAAAAAAAAGACAAGTTAAAAAAGGAAAACATATTACAGATTCTCAAACTCAAGTGTAATGCCTTTTTGATATTAAAAAAATAGGAAATTAAATTCTAATAAAAAATAGTTTGAAACTTAAAGCACTTAGACAGTTATAAGGAGAAAAAATGTAATATTACTATCGGCAGAAAT
Source organism: Parasteatoda lunata (assembly GCA_949128135.1). Classification (NCBI taxonomy): domain Eukaryota; kingdom Metazoa; phylum Arthropoda; class Arachnida; order Araneae; family Theridiidae; genus Parasteatoda; species Parasteatoda lunata. The sequence goes on along the minus strand of OX421973.1, from coordinate 60,982,139 downwards.
AAACCTAGCATTAATTAGCTCAGCAAAAAGTGATAGGAATCTCATGGAAAAAAATTGCGTGGTCGAAGAAAAAAACTCCTTTAAGCTTTCCATTACTTGCGGCAAGAAACTTTAACAACATACTTTACTACTATTAATTTGGTTTTTAGAGCTTCATTCTTTTTTCTTTAAAACTATCATTTTTTTCTCAGTTAATTATTTTTTTCAGCCTGCCACTTGCACTACTTAATGATAGTTTCCAAATAAATTTTAATGTATTTTTAGTAAAATTTTCTTTGTTAGATATTAAAAAAAGTAGCTAAAAATCACGCTAAATTCAAATGAAATACTCTATTCATTGTACAAGAGAAAAGGAGGTAATATTAAAAAAAAATATATTTAACGACTAATGTTAAATAGCTTGTTAAATAGTTTAGAAAAAATGTGTAATTACAATTTTTTTTTCTTAAAAAATAAATAATTTAACTGACTGTTAATAAATTTAATGTTTCTCATAATTGATCAAAGCACTTAAATTTTTAATGAACGATTTTCTTTTATATATAAGTATATGAAAGTTGTTCCTATTAGTTTCTTTTATTATGTGTACTTTATATAAGCAAGGGATTACTTTAAATTTAAAAATATTTGCATTGCTCAAAAAGATAAATAAATAAATAAACGGACCACCCTGAGTTACTTTTGATTTAATGATTGGATCTTCTTGTACTTGACTCCGTCTTACTGGTACTAAGGGGCTAGAATATGCTAAAAAATTGATACAGACGATACTTTTAGTTGAGATTTTAGACACAAAAAGCACTTTCTCCGAATAAACATTATATTTTTTTAAGTCTTAGAACGTTAAATTCCAATCATTACATCTAAAGATTAAAACATTGATTAGATTAAAAGATGGTCAATTACTTTGTTTAGTGCTCTGTACATGGTGTACAAAAAATATCGCGCTTAATACATAATTTTGTATTTTTTTAAAACGCATATATTAAAAACACTTTCAGTTAAAAGAAAAAAAAATATCTTTAACCCATGGATAAAATTTATTATGTTTGATTACCAGAGGAAATTAAAATTTTTTGATAGGTGATTAACACATCCAAGTTTACTCACACAATAAAATTAGTTTTATAAGAACAAAGATTATATGTAAGTGTGAAGAGTATACATTTGTGTGAAATTATAAACTAGTACATTTTTATTTTTATCATCAAAAAAAAAAAAAAAAAACTCTATTTTTTAAACGCCCGACATCCAGAATTTTAAATATAAACTAATAGAATTTGAGACACTTCTTTGACGCATAATTCGCTTTTATTTTATAAGAAATAAATTTTTTAAATTATTATATCTTTGACAATTATATCTTTGACTTTTTGTTTATTACACATCAAAGTAGTAGATTTGTTTAAATCATTGCATTTATAATTGCTCTTATTGAATATGGATATCAGCAGTAAAACACGTTTACTTTGGAAAAGTAAACACTTAAAAAATTACAGTGGACGTTTACTTTGGAAAAGTAGTACACTTAAAAAATAACACCTAACTATACACCTGTATTTAAAAATATTTTGGCCATGGTTTTTAGATATCAATAAACTTTTAAAACATAAATCTATACAGGAAAAGTATTTAAAAAGAAATTTTATGGAAAAAAAATCTTGATTTGAGTGCGTAAATAACATTGAATATAAATTATTGTGCACTTCAATAAAGAATATTGATTTTTATTTTGGTATAAAAAAATAATGTTATAAATAAAATTATATTTAATATATTTTAATTAATTATTTATTATATTTTAAAATCAATTTAAATGTTTTTTTAAATTAATTCTGATGAGCTAACCTTTAAAATAAAGTATAATATAATGTAAAATTTAATTTTTTTAAAATACTTTTTAAATGTATGAAAAAGTTTAGGAATTTAATAGCTTGTGACTTTAAAAATATTTTGATTGATAAACGCAAAATGAATTTAAAGTGATCTCATTCCTAAATTAATCAATAAATAGAAATATGGATTGCGTGCTTCAAACAATAATGGTTTTACCCAGTTATTTGAACATATTCTAAAATCAATGATTACATTTGACAAGCAATTTAGTGTGAAGACTACACAAGTCTAATTTGATTAAGTATGCATTAAAAAATAAAACTCTTTAGGCTAGATTATCTTAATAATTAACTGCTAAATTTTTTTAAAATCTATATAAAACAAAAGAAATTTTAAATTTAAAATAAATTTAATATTTAGAATTGAATTTTGTATTTTAGAATTAATGATTCACGGAATAGCGAGCTTCAAAAATTAAAAGTTCTTGACCAATTTTGGTTTCTAAAATGCATATTAAAGTTAATGTATTTCTCAAACTAAATAATAATTTGCATTACTGTGATTTATATTAAAAACCGTGCACATTTATTTTGAAAGAAATAATGAACAAGGCTTACCCTTTGAATGCGATTAGAATGAAAAATTTATCAACTTTAAGAATAGATGTGTTTAAGAAAGAATACAGGCATTCTTAAACGATATACTCTCATATTAGCCAGATCAATCTAATAAAATAATCATCAAAATTAAGTACCTATACGTTTAATTTAATTATGTGCTGTTAATTTTTATGTGACATGAAATAATTAAAGAGCTTTTGATATAATATTCCAGAGGGAAGGAGAGAGTTTTAATGCATATTTCTGTAAAAGGTATTCTTAGTGTTTCGTTGGTAGATAAATTTTGAAGAAGATTTTTATTTCTTGCGATAGACTCCTATAATTTGCATAAGTAATGCAAGGTTTTAAATATCAATGAACTTTTCGAAGAGGATCGTAATTAACTTATAAATAAAATTTTATGATATGATCATTTCATTTGGAGAAGTACTTCGAAATTAATTCAAGTTTAACTACTTTTCTCATTATGGAGTTTGAAGAGGTTTCAAATTTTTTAAATTTTATTATTTCTACTTGGATTATTTCTACTTTTTCTATTTAGACGGATGCTGCTGAGAAAACATGAAAAAATAAAAGGAAAAGACAAAAGTTGCTCAAAAATATTAAAAAAGAATATTTAAAAACAATAATAAAAACTTAGAAAAAGAGAAATTTTCAACTAAAATATATAATCTTGTTTTCTACCCTCACAATTGTACCCGTGCATATATTAGCATGAGTTTTGAAAACGAGATAATATCTTTTCGAAGTTTATTTGTTTTTACATATTTTTAATTATATTTTTTATTTGTTTCTATTTAAAAGGTTTTTTAGATATTTTTTTTAAGTAATCATCACTTCTTTATTATGTTATTGTCTAAAATCATTTTAAATATCATTTGTTTTTGTCCCTTATTCTTTTTATGTTTCAGTGTTCTTTTCTTGTTGACTTTTGTATTTATCTTATATTAAGGATTTTTTGAAACTTAAGTAAAGATTAAAAAAAAATTTAAAAAAAGATTTTAAAAAGAAAAAGAAAAAAGAACAAGTTTGTTAAAAATTAAAATTAAAATTATTAAAATAATAATTAAAGTTATAGACTATAAGTAGAAATTCAACAAAAAAGATTTTAAAAAGAAGAAGAAAAGAGAAAATTTATCAAAAAATAAAAATAAAATAACTAAAATAATAATTGAAATTATAAACTTTAACGATGAAAATATTTAATATTTTCATCAGCTCACTGTGATTAAATCAGCAAAAATAGTGTTTTCTAAAATTTTAGCAATATAGTTAAAGCAAAATATATTAATGCAATAGGATCACTAACAAAAAAAAAGAAAGTGACCGATGCATAAACAAAAGTTTTATTAAATGAAAATACCACAAATATTCATGAAAAATACAAAATAAAACGCACACAGAAACCTATAAAGCGAATAAAATTTTATGTACTTATGTACTTAATTTTATGTACGAACAATATACAAAAATTATTTTAAAAAAATTTCCTAACTAAGTTGCCATAATGCAAAATATAAAATTAAAGCGTAAATGGAGGGTAGTGGGATATATTATTAAGGTGCGTTTATATGGAAATTAAGAGCTGCAATTAACCTGTCTGTTACCTTTAAATGGCCCGAAAACTGTATTTGCGCAAGTAATAATGGATAATTTAAAACTTGCACTGAGTAAACAAAATTGGATAAATCAAATGGATTGTCCTAGATATATTAAACTTTATAATTAATAAAAGGTCGAATATCAATAAATTTTAATTTGATAATTTTTATAGAAATTATTAGCATTTATTTAATAATATAAATTATTTAATGTTTGATCTGTTGATAAAACATAACAGATCTTTTATTTTTATTCATAATTTTTTTTTAATTTTTTAAATACTTTTTTTTCATTTTTAATTGCCTTGTTATTTGCAGAAACGACAAGTCGATTTTCCTTGTATCATTTAGCAACTTATGTTAAATTTTTTACGGAAAGTATTCCCTATTGAGGGTTTGAGACTTGACAATAAGTTTATATAGAAACTAATTTATATAGAAAGGCTCATATAAAACATTATTTTTTATAAATATTGTACATGTATACAAAAGTTTTGGATCAACCTGTTGACGGTATTTTTGCCTAAATATGCGCTTTTTATTCTTTTTTGTAGTGTTCGTTTTCGCTGTTCTTAATCGAAACAACATAACTGTTACACTTGATTCCGGAACTATTAATTTTCTTGTTAATTTCTTCAGATAAAATTTGGAACTTTACTCTCAGTTCAGTTGAATATTCCTTTCATTATTTCATATTTTGAATCATGTAAGAGGAAAGTCTTGAAAAAAAATTAATAATTATAAATACAATAATACAATAGTCAATTTATAATACTAAATTGCAATATTAGATTATTATTATGCATACATATTTGTGAATGGTATTCAGTAAGTAAATATACAAAATTTAAATGAGTTTAAATTGCATTTTAACTATAGATTATTATTATTATCATTGAAAACAAATATATTGACCCATTACTTACTTTAATTTACAAAAACGGCTATATCTGGCACATAAGAAAATTTTATTTAAAGTGACTTTCAAAGAGCTAATTTTGCTTTCTTGTTGATAAACTTACAAAGCGAGTATGAAATGAGGATAGACATTATTTTACTACATGGAATCAATATACGGTAATATTTAGTTTGACCTAAGATTTTTGCACTTTAATGTATATATGGATGCAAATAAAAATAAATAAACATGAATATTTGCATTTTACGTCAAATAATTTCTTGAAAAACTATAAAAACATGTTACATTTATTTTTGGAGGCATAGAAATGAAAGTATTGATAAGTATTGAATTTAAATTGAATGGGCCCATTTGTACCCCACGAGGACAGCAATGTTGAATAAAATAAAAACATTAAGATTCAAAGGAAAGAAAACAAAATGTCAGAGATAAAATCTTATAACATTCAAAATTTAATGAAAAAATCCATTTTAAAATTTTGACAAACAAAACTGACATTTTTAAGATTAAACTAGAAAAAACATTATCGACATATTCTTAAGAAATTTCATTTCCAACTAATTAATTAACCGTTAACTGGATAGCGTGCTTCAAAAATTGATCTTTTCCGACAGTTTCCGAGTTATAAAACTTATAACTACTAAAATCAATGCATTTAATGAACTATGAAGAATAGTCAACTAATCTGAAATTAATAATTTATAAAACTTACTCTTTGTCTTCCTTAGAGTGAATAATTAATCAAATTTAAGTTATTTAAGAAATAATGCAGGTACTTTTTCCTGTTTCACTTTCATATTTGGCACTCAAATCTGATAGAATAATGATTAAAATTAAATGCCGATGCATATATGATTTAATTATGTTAAATTGATTTCAATGTGACATGGAATATATGAAGATACGTAAAAGGCTTTTGTTAAAATATCCCATAAGTAAGTACACTTTAGAGTACATAAAATTTACATTCAGAATCTAAATTTGAGTGAACTTTTCGAAAAATGCTTAATTAATTTATAAGTAATATTTTACGTGATAACTTCATTTGAGGAAAGGTAATTAATTCAGGCTTAACTACTCTTTTCTTATGGGGTTTAGAGAGCTTTCAAGCTATCTATATTGGGCAAAATACGAAACGGAAAGCGATAAAAAGCCTCAATAACGCATGCTCTAATTATCAGATTCTTGTGTACTAACATACAAACTGAATGGTTTGAAAATATGATCTAATATCAGACAAAGTAAATTTTGCAAGTATTATTTAAGTCACTAAATCATTTAATCACTTAAGTTATGATATCACTACTGTACTTTCTCGAAAAAGATATATTTATCTTTCAAACTACAACACTCAAAACAGTTTCAAAGCTTTTGTACTTAATGGACTTGAAACTACAACACTCCTAACAGTTTCAAAAACAGTTCATTTCGTTACCATAAGTAAAGATACGTATACCTTTGAAATGTTGACAACAATACTGACAACTTGCTAAATGCAAAGCAGTATTAAACAGAACAGCTGATTGCGAATCACCTTGCTTAACACATTTTAACAGTGTCTGATTTACTATACGAAGTCAAGAAGTTCTTTGAAAAGTGCAAATAATATTTTTTTCCAACATGAAATTTGTCTACTAGAATTTTAAATTACATGATGTGAAATAAATTAAACTTATGTGTACTTTTAATACATCGTAAATTTGCTACGCAATTCGTAATTAAGCTGAATCAAAATGCATTACATTGAGCCTAATTATATAAAAGAATGTTGTTTTTAGACGTGATGGGTATTAGTTTCTCTGGCCTTTTAACTTAAGTTACACCTAAAGGAAATTTTTACTTTATTATTCAAAAAAGACAGTTTGTTTGATTTTATTTAATTCTTGTGATAATTACAAGTATTAAATAGAAAATTATTACATTATAAATATATGTAATGTAAAAAATTTTAATACTGTTTTTATATTCTGCATTTTCAATATTTTTTTTTAAATATAAAATAACAAGCTTCAAAATGTAAAAGATAACTGCTGAGAAATTTGCTTATACAGATTTTAGATATTTTACATGAAAATTGAATTCGAATAAGAGTTCTAAATGTTTGATATACAACTTATAAAACATGTAAAAAGTAATTTTTGTTTTAAAAACTATAAAAATGTTTTCCTTTCCAAAATTTTACTAGCAAATAATGCTGTTAAAATATTAAAGTATGTATTTCTTTTTAATATTTAAAAGATTGTTAGCTTTATAAAATAATGATTAAAAATAATTGACATATTTGAAACAATAGGATTTTTTCCAAGTAATATTAATTTAAATTTATATGGTTCGCAACATTAAAAGTTTGTAAAGCATTTACATTATACTTATGAAACAAAAAAAAGAAAGACATTGAATATTGTAAACAGAATTTTAAAAAGTTAAAAATGCCTCGTGAAAATATGTGCATGCGCGTGAACTATTCTCAGTAGTATTAAACCATTAAAAAGAATAAAAAAAATACAAATAAATAACAAAAACCTCAACTTCAATTTCTTTTTGTAAGGGATAAAAAAAGGGAGGAATATACCTTTTTAACTATCATTTACTGAATAGTAGCTTGAAATATTTTGAAACTATTTTATTTAAATCACTTTTTTAATTGTTATGAATTTTTGATAACTGTTGAAATAGAAGAAAAATTTTCTACTAATATAGGGATAGGTGTTTTTGTATTGCTACACAATGACTCATTAATTTCGAAACTCCTCTGCTTTGTACCCAAATTTTCAACAGAAGCATGCTGATTATAGTATTTAAAGTAGCATTCACCCAGACAAAATTGCAAAGAGTAAAAACAAAATTATCAAATATAGTTTTTTTTTTTTTTTTTTGGCTGCGTTGTCTTAAAACTAAAGGCTTAGAATGTTCACTGTCTTACGTACTTGAGATAAACAATAGTTTGACTATCTCAATGTCTAGGTTACAGGGTGATAAAAATTCCGGAGAAGTGGGAATAATAGGACAATATAGCATAAATATGAAATGCCATACTCATCTATGGGAGTTATTATCCAATAAGAATAAAAGCGGATCCAAATTTGCTGACAAAAAAAAATTTGAATGCTTGGAGTGGAGTGTTAAAATAATTAAGTGCACAAATCTTTCTAGGATACTTATATCGTGATTCACGCGATAGCTTATTCTATGTATTGTATAGATATATAGAGAGATACTGAAGACACTTTGTATATATGTATGCATGTATAGAGACAGTGAAATAAAGTATGGGCATTTTGAACTTCATAGGTAACTAGCCTTTTATTTTTATATACTGTATATTTATGCCACATCATATCAAAATGTATTTTATATCAAATGCTTATTATTTTGATACCACACTGCATGAAAATGAAAATGTATGTTTTAATGTAAGTTATACTTTATTGTCTTACTTATGTATGATATACTTTAATGTATATTAAACATAACGAAAGCATTCACACTAACATTTTCTGTTGCATCTTCATAAATATGAGATCATATAGCATATTGATGCCATTTTTGTTTTAGCATTCATAAGTGGAGAGCTCAATCAAATCGCTCAATCAAAAATCGTGATAGTTTATATCGTGATTCACACGAAATCTTATTAATTTTATGTATACTTCTTAGAGAAGCTGAAATGAGGATGAAACATGGATATTTTAAAATTAATGCATAGCTATCCTTTTATTATTACATTTTGACACATTGTATCAAAATGTATATTATATCAAATGTATATTATTTGGATACAACATTACATCAAAATAAAAACGTTTATTTTAATATATATTATGCATTACTACGACTACAAAACTAAAACACTCTCACTTGCATTTTCTATTGAATCCGTGTGAATATACTTTATTGTCTTACTTATGTATGATATACTTTAATGTATATTAAACTTAACGAAATCATTCACACTAACATTTTCTGTTGCATCTTCATAAATATGAGATCATATAGCATATTGAAGCCATTTTTGTTTTAGCATTCATAAGTGGAGAGCTCAATCAAATCGCTCAATCAAAAATCGTGATAGTTTATATCGTGATTCACACGAAATCTTATTTATTTTATGTATACTTCTTAGAGAAGCTGAAATGAGGATGAAACATGGATATTTTAAAATTAATGCATAGCTATCCTTTTATTATTACATTTTGACACATTCTATCAAAATGTATATTATATCAAATGTATATTATTTGGATACAACATTACATCAAAATAAAAACGTTTATTTTAATATATATTATGCATTACTACGACTACAAAACTAAAACACTCTCACTTGCATTTTCTATTGAATCCGTGTGAATATACTTTATTGTCTTACTTATGTATGATATACTTTAATGTATATTAAACTTAACGAAATCATTCACACTAACATTTTCTGTTGCATCTTCATAAATATGAGATCATATAGCATATTGATGCCATTTTTGTTTTAGCATTCATAAGTGGAGAGCTCAATCAAATCGCTCAATCAAAAATCGTGATAGTTTATATCGTGATTCACACGAAATCTTATTTATTTTATGTATACTTCTTAGAGAAGCTGAAATGAGGATGAAACATGGATATTTTAAAATTAATGCATAGCTATCCTTTTATTATTACATTTTGACACATTGTATCAAAATGTATATTATATGAAATGTATATCATTTGGATACAACATTACATCAAAATAAAAACGTTTATTTAAATATATATTATGCATTACTACGACTACAAAACTAAAACACTCTCACTTGCATTTTCTATTGAATCCGTGTGAATATACTTTATTGTCTTACTTATGTATGATATACTTTAATGTATATTAAACTTAACGAAAGCATTCACACTAACATTTTCTGTTGCAACTTCATAAATATGAGATCATATAGCATATTGATGCCATTTTTGTTTTAGCATTCATAAGTGGAGAGCTCAATCAAATCGCTCAATCAAAAATCGTGATAGTTTATATCGTGATTCACACGAAATCTTATTAATTTCATACGAAATCTTATTAATTTCATGTATACTTCTTAGAGAAGCTGAAATGAGGATGAAACATGGGTATTTTAAAATTAATGCATAGCTATCCTTTTATTATTACATTTTGACACATTGTATCAAAATGTATATTATATCAAATGTATATTATTTGGATACAACATTACATCAAAATAAAAACGTTTATTTTAATATATATTATGCATTACTACGACTACAAAACTAAAACACTCTCACTTGCATTTTCTATTGAATCCGTGTGAATATGAAATCATGTTCAACATATTGATGCCGCTCTTGTTTTAGCATTCATAAGTGCCAAATGACAGAAGGTGCAAATAGAAAGGATATCGGAATTTTTGTTCACGGTATGGATCATTTTATTTCACACAGTCAATAGTTGAATTGCCCCAAGCTGATCATTCTGAGTTTTCCATCCTGAATAAAACATGTCCCGACATTTGTTCTCCAGTGTTGTTTAGAACCATCAGCATATTTCACTGCTTCCAAATGCAGAGTAACCTCAAGAAAAACACCACAGGAGGGGATGTTCCAACTCCCTGGTTGCATTGGAAAAATAAATGGACTTTCCGAAAGGGAAATCGCTTTATCCTAAAGGGATGGAACAAATCTAATCCAATAAAAGTTTTCCGATTTTGAGGGAAATATTCGTGATGGGTACAAAAATTAAAGTAAATTTTAAATTCCTGTTTTTATACATGATTAAATTTTAAACAAAAATGTATCTTTTTGCTTATTTTTTAATCATACGGAATATTTTACAAAAAAGAATTGTATTAAAAAAAGATGAGCTAAATACTTTATTTTCTAGTAAGACTTACCCTAGAAATTATGTTATCAATTTTAATCAGGATTTGGTAAAAATTTAGAAGTAAGTGCCTTTCTTATTTTGTTCTTGCAGAAATAAGGGAAATTAATTTAAAAGTTCGTTGGTGGGGGTTGGTTGGTGTCGTGTCCACGGGGAGAACTATAGATGTCCATGAGTGTGCAAAACACAGCCGGAAAACTACTTGATGTGACTTAAAAGTACTTTCTATGATAAGAAATCGGAGTAGAAATGATAAGAAAATAAAAGATTTTGTATGCAATAAAAACTTCAATAAACGGTACTAAACCCAAAGAGCACTCGAATCTACACTCTAAGTTATTTAATGGTTGTATTCTTATGAAGTGTCAGTAGAGGTATTTCTAGCTAAGTTTAAAAATATAGATACTTAAATTTCCCGACATTCTCTCAGTTTTTTATGAAACAAATATTTTGTGACATTGCGAAAATTACTACACTTTATTTTTTGGGGTCATGAATATCATCAATGCGACATGTCAATTAACACAATTGATTAGAAAATACCACGTAAGAAATATGAGTGCTAGCGAAAAGAGTATTCAATACTAGCAAAGGATCGGAAAGATGAAATCTGCTAATCAAGCAAGCGTACTAACTTTTGTATCATTCCGTCATACAATACAAACGATTTTAAAATTCGAAAATAATGCTATAAATCAAGTTATGATGGAACAGTGAAGGAGAATGAAGCTATTATAGTCCTCAACTGACCTTTGTCTAAACTACTTTTAGCATATAGTTTACTGCAAAAACTAAATTATATGGTATTTAAAATACCGGGAGTTTAGTCAAAAATAATGAGATTTTGTGATAAGTCAAAAATGTGGAAATAAAGCCCAAATATTGCTAAATTATCCACAGTGAAAGTTTTATTACCGTGTGCGCAGGGAAGCTTTTCCATAAAAATTACGTACCAAAAGGGTTACACCTGACCTCTCATTACACTTTAGCCATTTGAATCGCTTTTCTGATTAAAATCATGCTGTATAGAAAAAATTACTCTTTGGAATCACTTGTAGATTCAAATCAGTTACAAGTTGGCTATTCGAATCAGTGCCCATCTCTACTGGGTCCTTGCGATGTTTATAAACGCTCTTTTACTTATTGTTTTTCCTGAAGAAAAACTAGTTCTTTTTTTTTTGTTTTCTAATGAGAAATTTATACATGAAGTAAAGTTTTAACACTTATTTGCTCAAATTCGAAAGTTTTGTCATTTAAATAATATTTAACTTTCTGTCATCAGATGTAAAATAGGTTCAAATTAAATGAATTGAAATTAATTTTCACGTGCGGTAGATTTTGCTATAATCTATAAGACCTGATATAATCTATAAATGATATAATCTATATATATTTGATATAATCTATAAGACCTTTAATCTCGAAATTACTAGTGTGTAGAATAGTGTATAGATATCAGGATGGATTAAAAAATAATATTCAGTCATTTGTTCGAGAATTATTGACTATTAAATATATTGAAAGAAATTTCATGCGAGGCGTCGTATGGGCCGCAGAACTGCAACTACAGAGTTTCAAAATTTGGCTTGCTGAAAGTTCCGCATTTGTTTATGAACTTTCATAACAACTCATAAATTTGTTCACGAAATGGTCACATTGGTGTAGTTTTCATCAAAATTTCAAATTGTTTGAAAGTTATTGCAATTTTAAGTGTTTTTTTCTGATTTTTTCTTATTTTGTTTTGTATTACATCTGATTTTGATTTGCAGCTAAAAATCTATAACACTTAAGAACTTGAAAATGCGAAATTGTGATGAAAAATGCACAATGATTTCGATGGAACATAAAAATTAGAATAAAATTGTTAGTTCATGAATTACAATAATGTTAACTATAATAACTGTTGAACTTGCAGTAATAAAAGGTAAACAAAAAGGGAATCTGCGGAATTGAGATTTAAAGCGCTGATTGGTCTGTTTTGTATTATATTTTTAGAGTTAAATTCGTCTTGAGTGGTTTTTTTTTAATTGCTATTTTTTTTAAAGTTATTGCAAATAAATTTTTGTGGTTTTTTGTGAATTTTTCAAGCATTTTTGCTTAAATGTTGACTATTTTGTTTTATAGGAAATTTATTTTTTGGTACCGATATCTTTATTTTATTAATATATAAGATTGCGTTGGAGTAGATAGCATTTAAAAATCTCAAAAAAGAGATAGAGAAAAATATTACGTGATATAAGAAATAAATTCTAACATTCTTACAGGAATTTTTAAAAATAAAAAAACCCTTTGAAATAGTGATAAAAACTATTAATTATTTGAATTGTTATAAGTCTCGTTAACAAATAAAATTACTTCTTATTAATTTCTTCTTATTAAATTCTACAATCTATATACCTTACGTGATTTTTTTTCAAGTACAAATTTTTCAAAGCTATAGGTAATAGAATATATTTAATTTATTCCAACATTTAATAGTAATGAAATATGAATTTCGTTACCCTAACATTTAAACAAAATGTTTTTACATAAGGCTGCAGTAAGTTTATTCATTGAAATCAAAATTTTTTATTATTTTGTGGAAAAATATTAATGTTTTAGAAAGAAGTAAAGAATGAAGAATGAATTTATATATGTATTTTCATATATTATTCAAACAATGTCAATTTTATGGAAAAATAAGATTTACTCAATTAGTTGAGATAATTAGTTTTTACTTACATCCTTTTTGTTACATTTTCCTTTACTCATTAAAATTTTTATTGCTCAATTATGTTTCACGTAAATAGAACTTCACTAAGGAAATAAAAAAAAATATTTTCATGGATCTTAATGTAAGAGAAACTTCTTTAAAAAAGAAAAGGAAAGGTTATTTAAATATAATTACAACTGAAAATAAGGCTAATAATATAAACTAATTGAAAAGAATATGAATTCGAAAAACAATTAATGAAAAGACTTTATTGTTTATGTTTAAAATCTTCAAATACGCAGTTACAATATTTAATGAATACTGTATTATTGCATTATTAATATACTTATAACACAACAATGGAAAAAAAAAAGAAATAAAGCATTCTCATTGTGTCTATTTTCAATTTATTTTAAAATGAGATTAGAAATTTTTGTAATATTGCTATTCAAACTAAAAATGTCAAAATTACAGAAAAGGTTTTTTTTAAGTAATGGGAACATTTTTAAGTCTTGTTGTTTAACTTATTTTATCAATATTGTTTAACTGAATTATTTAACTTATTCAAATATTTATGGTATAAAGAAGTTAGATAGTTGCTACCCTTGAATTTGTTTGAAACTCTTTAATCAAATATAAAACCGTACGCACACTGTAAAAATTTCAGAATGAAACCATATAAAGAAGAATCACTACCGATAAGATGGATAATGCAGTGTAGCATCCATAAAATTCCTTTTTACTATAAAAATGTGTACCTTAATTTTTACAGTAATTTTTTAATTTCAGTGGTTCAGAGATTAAATTGTAAGTATTACTGTAAAAAATACGGTATATCAGATGTTTTGTTCTCTGATATATCGTAACTACATTCAGATTTCTTTCACAAAAACAAAGGAACCAAAACAAAGGGACGAAGTATAAGAAAACTTTAATAAAAACAAAGGAAAAAATGGATTTTAGGGTAAAAGGTACTGGCCCTCTTAGTGCCGGTAATATTTCCTTCTATTTGATCCGAGATTTTTCAGAAAGTAAAATTGTCAACAGATTTTTTACAATATCGGACTGAGTTTATAAAGCTTTTTCATTGAGTTTCTTTGTTTTAATTTTAAAAAAATATTTATTATTTTTTCTTACTGTACTTCTAAACAATTTTTTTACAACTTGTCTAAGAGGCGTATGATAAGCTTATCATTAGGTATTTTTTAATAGTTGAAATCAAAATTTTAGCTGCAAAAATGAACATCTTTATTCTCGTAAACTCTGAATCCTTAGTTATTTTTTTGAAATTTTATAAATTGGTTTCAGTAATTTATATTTCTCTGTGAGTTTAGTAAGGCTTTCTCTTTACAAAAATATGCTTCTACAATATTATATTTCTCTTTGAAAGATAATTTTGCTTCATTTTACAAGAATTAGAATCCCTGATGGTCAAATAATTCTACAATAATAATTGGTGAAAATAAATGGAATAGTAAAAACAAAGGAAGCAAATCGACCAATAGCAAAATGTTTGTTTGTTAATCTCCCAGTCAGTTGTCAATTCTACGTTTTAATCAGTTGAAAAAGCAAATTTTTTATTTTCGAATATGACAAAATATTTTTAGAAATTAAAAAAAAAAGCATTTTTACTATTGACTTAGGTTAACAGGAGTTATCAGATTTTTGATGATCGACGTTGTACAATTTCATTAAGTTTTGTATTCTAAATCACTAAAAGCAAAATTCAGATTTCTCAGTTTGAAAATAAGAAAACAAAGTGAAAGTTATCATATTCGAAATGATGTGTAATTTTAAAGGTTATTTCAATAATATTTTACGATTACTTATTTAAAAATTCACGTATTGGTTCTTAATGATTTATAATTTTGTTTTTCTTTTTGAATTTCTATTTATAGTAAAATTAAAATTTTTAATTCTGTACTTACAATATGAGCATTAGGTTACCATAATAATGCCCAAAATTTAAAATTTTATGTTTAGTAATAACATAAAATTTTAAATACTACATTATGAGCTCACTTACATTATTTATGTACTTACATTATGAGCATTAGGTTACCATAATAATGTCCAAAATTAAAAATTTTTTGTTTAGTAATAAATACCAAAAATAAAATATTTTAACGAAATTCAAGAATCGTTTTGAAGTAATAATTACTGTTAAATCACGAAATTACTTTAATTAAATAAATATTATTTAAATAAATATTATTTAAATAAATAATATTTGAGGTAAAAATAATTTTACAAATTATACAAACTAACTGCCTGTGCTTTATACCGTAATTTTATCCGGAATTTTTTACAATGTAGTTAGCGATAAAAAAATAAGTAGTTTTCGGCAATTATCATTTTCTTTTAGGGAACGGCATATTTGTTACAGTTCTTTTCATCATACAGAATACTTCAATTATATCAGTGATCCTAAATATTCTGCAATAGTACCACAAACTTCTTCTCTCTCTGTGGTTCGAAAAATATTGAATTTACTGCTGATATAGGTGGTTTACTATAGTATTTAAATGTCACCTTTCTGATGATTTCATATTTTTTAAGTCTTTCAATAGTGGAATGGATTTAATTTATTGGCAGTCCCTGCCGGTTATCTGCTATCGATCACCAGTAAAAATAAAATCCGGCGTCCATCCAAATGGTTAACATAATTTTTGTCTACCGAAAATAATATTTCAAAATTTGTTTTCCGTTTATGAGTATTTACAAGGGTCACTCTGAAATTTTTGAGATACAACTAGGCTTTTAAAGTTACATAACATTTACAAAATTTTAGGTGTGTTCAAAGTAGTCTTCTCCAGCATCAATGCACTTTTGTAGTCGAATTTTCCATAGATTAAATGCCTCAAGCCATTCATTTCTTGGAATAGATTAAAAATGCATTTATAGCCACATCAATCCTTTCTTCTAAATGAAAACGACGTCCACGTAAGTTCTTTTTGAGATTAAAGAATAACCAAAAATCCCACATGGCTAGATCAGGTGAATACGGCGGATGTTCTATCACTTTAATTTGTTTTTGTTTAAGAAACTCAACTGTTAATTCGGATGTATGTGAAGATGCATTGTCATGGTGAAGCATTAGTCCCCTAACATTCACTTCTAGTAGAATTTCTGGAAGACATTTAATGGTATACCAGTTTGCTGTTACTGTCTTCTGTCCTTCCAACTTGATGGCTTTGACCATTCCCGTACTTCTGAAGAAAGTGGCATACATCACTTTTTTCAGTGCGTGTTGTCTCTTCACCATTGTTGGCGTGAGATCATCTTCAAAGACCCATGCTTTGTTTTCTTGACGCGTTGGAACGTCAAAAAAAACGTATGTACGTTTCAAAACCAGTTACAATTTTAAAACTGATGCGGTGGCCACCATCATTTAGCAATTTAAAAGTTTCTTTACTGATTCTGACACGCTCCTCTTTTTGGTGCTCAGTTAGATTATGGGGAACCCAACAGCAAACTACTTTTTTCATATTTAATTCTTCATGAATGATTTCGTGTATGGCTGCGGATCCAATGTTAAGTTCCTTCTGTATAATTTGGTATGTATAGCGATTATCATCCTTTAACATTTTTCGTATGGCAGACACATTATCCGGGATTACTGCCGACGGCGGCCTTCCTGTGTGTTCTTCATTCTGAAGAAAATTACGACCTCTGCTAAATTCTTTGAACCATCTGAATACAGTAGCACGAGCTGGAGATTCATCACCAAATGCTAATAGCAACCGTTGAGCGCATTCTTCTTGATTTAATCCTGAAATCATAGCCCGAAAATGTTCTCGCATCAACTCCATTCTCTCTTCAGTTTAAAATTTATTCTACGCTAAACAAGTTGAAGTAAATCAGTAAAAAGTCGTTTGCTGTGCTAAAATACTTTGTGTTTTAAAATTAAACTGTTATTTTTATTTTGTAAATTCTCGTCTGCGCGTATCTCAAAAATTTCAGAGTAACCCTCGTATAAAGCTTTAGCCGGTTTGAACACATAAATGGTTGCATCAATTGTCAAAGATCATTTAGCTAACTTTGATTGTCAAAATTTTGAATTTAGAGAAAGAAGAAAAAAAATAAATGTAAAAGAAGAAATATGATTAAAATGAAAAACCCCGAAAATTCTGTTAAAAATACAACTTAATCTTGTACTTCTGCTGCGTTACGAAAAAAATAATACACGGTTCACCAATAAAGTATTTTAATAATATTGGTGAGATAAGCAATTGATTAGATATCCAAAGATGCCATACTTAAAGATTATATACCGTAATTTCATCCAGAATTTTTTTTACAGTGTATTACCAGGTTTGGCTTTTATTTTGTTATACTGATTTGCTATATTTTCTAAATGACGTTTTACAGATTTTTATATAGCTACATGATTGGATACTAAAAGTAAATCTCGCAATGCAAAAAAAGACGTGTCATTTTCAAGGGTGGTTAACATTGCTTTACTTTTTCAGTTTCCATTTTCCGACGAATTCCAAAAGGGAGCCCCATTGTTAGCTTTTTCGAATATGATATA
Source organism: Parasteatoda lunata (assembly GCA_949128135.1). Classification (NCBI taxonomy): domain Eukaryota; kingdom Metazoa; phylum Arthropoda; class Arachnida; order Araneae; family Theridiidae; genus Parasteatoda; species Parasteatoda lunata. The sequence continues at coordinate 60,964,068 of OX421973.1, read as the reverse complement.
TGTTCTCCCAGGCAAGCTTCTTTAGTTTATTGCCGTTGATGTCAGAAAGAAAATATTAGCGACATTCGAGAGGGATAAGATACCACCTCTGCCAGATGAACTATAACGAAAGTAATCTCCGCTCTTCTCCGTCATACATTCATGTATCATCTAGAGTTATGTTGCATGAAGTCATTCATCTATCAAGCGAACCATCTCATCTAGAATCTCTTCTAGAGAAGGTAAGAATTACACCCAAAGCCCGGAAATTCAGCTCCTTTACAAGTAATCATTTCGATGTTTGGAAACCACTTCTATTTTATGTCTCGCCGGGGACTAAACCATAACGAAAGGGAATTTTTAAAAACAAACTTTCTCCTTTCCCAAGTAGACCACCCTTTTTTATGATCTGAAGTTAACCATACCGGAGTTAGTGGCACTTTCAGAAATTGTGTTAAACAAAATCGCTTTCTACGTCGACGGTTAGTATTTCTCGCTCCAACGTATTTTATATCCTTAGCAGCGAAACTTGTTCTATACCTTTTAACTTCATATATTTATATAAATATATATTTCTTTGATTTATGAAGCGTTAGGTAATCTTGCTTCTCCGTTGTTATTTATTTAATTTACTTTTCTTTTATATACACATAACATGTTGCACTGTTGGTCTTTCATCAGCTGATTATAGTCTTTTTTTTTACCTTTTACTTGCTTATTTTGAACTTCTGTTATTGTTTTTTTTTTCTTAGAGTATTTCATTTAGTAGAACATTGAACAGGAAATTTTACCATTAGTTTTATTAAAATCTTATATTTTTAGCAATTTTCTTAATAAGGTAAACTACATGAATCGATGATGGAGAGCTCTAAAAAAGATTGAAAAAGTTATTATTGTTATGCGTTATCTAATTTTTTTATGTGTTTAAAAATTTAATCATTTTTCTCTTCTTAGCTACTAATAAGAAATAGATCCTATTTTTTTGCGTATTTAATTCAAAAATGTTATAAATGTTTCGAGGCACTTTGTAAATATCTCCATTAGGTACTAGATAGATTTTAGGTTAATTGTTGGAACAGAAATGAATTACGCTTAATATTACATTACTAGAATTTCCATTCAAAAAGTACCATAAAGTAACCGGAAACAACCCATACAATTGACCATAAAGATTACGCTAAAAAAAGTTTCTTCAAACTATATAGTTTTAAAACCATTGACTGCTATTATAGTTAAAATTATGAAAATAAAACTATGCGAACTTTAACCATTTACAACTAGCATGGTTTTAAAACCGCAAAAAAGAAATTTAACAGGACAAGGAGGTAAGCTCTTCGTTAGGGAAAGGTTCATTGTAGTTATGTTGTGGTTGAGATGTATTTTATTAAATGAATTGTAGAATGTGGATTAAGTAGTTTATCTGGTTGTTTTTCCTATAGTAAGAGATGGGGAATAATAGGCGTTTGGTTTTAAGCAAATAAATGGAGCTACCATCTGTGTGCTAATGTGTTTACGTATTCCAATTGTCCAGGGTCACAAATTGGAGAGTACAGGACACTGGGAAATCTTCATGCGGTGAAGAGAATGGAGGAATTATCGTGGTGTCAACGCTGGGACTAGAATTCTCGTCCTGTCGGCCATGAGATTGACAGATTTGCCCACTCAGCTATATTATATACCCAGCTGCAAGGAAATAAATGGCTTCATTAGGCGGGCCTAGTTAGTGGAATAAAATTCTGGTCGTTTAACCGTATTATGTGAAAGCGGATAATAAACTGGTTTTCTCACAATTAACAGTTTGGATTCCAGCTATTTTATGGTTAATTGACTATTTTGTTTAAAAATTGTAAAATAACAATTTCTAAAATTGTTAACACACCGGCTGATAAGTTTATAGTCTGACATACAGATAGCGCCCTAAATGCTAAATTAGTATTTTGTTTAGCAAGCTCTAACCTTCAAATAAAAGGTGTCAAAATTTTATAACGATCTGTAGATTGATTTTAAAGTTACAGTGATTTTAATCGAGCACAAATTGTGGTTATATTATTGAAGCAATGGATAAAAAAGAATTTCGTGTTCTTATTAAACATTGTTATTTAATGGGAAAAAAACACGGTAGAAACTAGAGCTTGGCTCCATAAGTGTTATCCGGGTTCTTCACCAGGAAAATCGACCATTATTGACTGGTTTGCTGATTTTAAACGTGGTCGTTCAAATGCTGAAGATGCGCCACGCTCTTGACGCCCTAAAGATGTGTTTAAACCGGAAAACATAATATAAAAGTTCAAAAAATTTTATAGAAAACCGCAAAGTGAAGTTGCATGACATAGCTGATACTCTAAGTATATCAAAAGAGCGTGTAGGCTTTATTTTGTACTAACATTTGTTTATGAGAAAGCTGTTTTCGAAGTGGGTGCCGCGTGTGACCAAACACTTGACCAAAAACAACAACGAATTGATGATTCCGAGAGCTGTTTGACGTTGTGTCAGACACCCCCTATGCACCCACACCCACCCTATTCACCAGATTTGGCTCCTAGTGACTTCTACTTGTTTGTAGACTTGAAAAAAATGCTCGCGAGTAAGAGATTCAGCACGAATGAGGAAGTGATTGCTGAAACAAACGCCTATTTTGAGGCCAAAGATTAAAATCACTGTAACTTTAAAATCAATCTACAGATTGTTATAAAATTTTGACACCTCTTATTTGAAGGTTAGGAGTTGCTAAACAAAATACTAATTTTACTTTTAGGGGGCCATCTGTATGTCAGACCAGAAACTTATCAGCCGATGTGTTATTTAACCCCTTTTTAAGAGAATTTACGAGAGTTAGGGAATGGTCTTTGTAAATGAGTGTTTCATGCAAACTTAGTAAATAGCTTCATAATATTAAGTTTAAAAAAATTCTCATCTAAAATTTTTAATTTTAATGTATGAATAAGATGTAATTATTAATATTATTTTGTTACGAATTTTTCCGATATTTTAGTGAAATATTTTATAATTATTTACTATTAAACGAAAAAATGTTTAGAACTCATACAAAGGCAGTAAATCGGTTTTTCTTATCTGTATTCATGAAACCTGATTTATTAATAAGAAGTAGGGTAGTGAGGAAAAACAGTTATTAGTGATGCGTGAAAGTTAGAGTAGAGAATGGTGTTATAACATGAAGCGGTTAAAAATGTAATGAAATAAAAAGAATTTGACCAAATACGTAAACATGCTATTAAATATATAATTTTTTTCATTTAATTTATCTTTAAAAGAAATTATTTCAGGTAGCACAGTCAATGTGGTGGATAGAGTCTGGCTTATAACGACAATAACGTGGTTCAAATCCCCATGATGATAAGTGTTTTACCGGAATGCAAAGTTTAGCCGTTAGAGAACATGCTGGGAGATTACTAATACCATCTTTCTACTGATCTGATTTTTCAAAGTGTAGTGTGCGTTGGCAATATTGTATTGGCATCACTATTAAGGAAAAATTGTAAGTCATTGCCTATATCCCACTAGTGTAGTCATATAATGATGTTAAAAACAAGCAAAGCCAACAAAAAAAAAGTTCAACGTGGTTCTAGAATAATATATATTACTAGAAAAAAAACTGTGAAATACGACCTGCAAGCTTAAAATACCCATAAAAATTGTCTTAAATTTGCTTTGGAACCTATTTTACATATAAAAATTACTTAAGTCTCATAATTAGTTTTTATTTGTATGAAGATAGTATTAAATTTACTGTTTTTATATGTGCAGATATGCATAGGTACTAAAAATTTCTATTAAAAATTTATACGATTAATTCAATTTTTTCTAAAAGAAAAACTAAATTTGTATTTTTTTGATCATATTTTCTTTTAACAACTTGTTTTGTTTTGTATCCTCATACACGTAATTAGTTTTCTTTTCTTTTCTTTTCTTTCTTTCTTTTTTTTTTCTTTTTTTTTACAATATTTCCTTTTTGCTATGGTTGAATAGCTTTTCAAATTTGTATTAAAAATATTTATGTGCTTTTAAGTTGCTCCTTTTGAGTAAACTCAAAGATATCCAGAAAGATTTTCTTTTCTTTTTTTTCTTGTTAGTTTGAAATAGCAGAACTAGATAATACTGTGATTATCAAATCATCCTACAAACTTTTTATCCTTTCAATTTTTAGAGAAATATTTTTTTCCTGTCAATTTTAGATACTATCTATCTTTTTCTCTCTTTGAAACTATGCAACAGCGAGAAAATTAGTTTACGAGCCATTAAACTAAAACGTTAAAACTGACTCGCGATGAACTCTTTTATCAACTCGGCGTGAATTAAACGTTGATGCATAAAAGTCTCTTTTCTGACTGTAAAATGCTCCTATACTGCACATGCTTTCTGCCTATTATCGGGAGTGTTTAGGAAAAGCATCATTACCATTATTCGAATTTTCATCCGGTCTGCCTCATGAGTCCGGGAAACGGGAATTCGAGGCAATGTGGGAGAGGGAGAAGTTCCGGAAAAACATTAATCACGAGGAAACCGGACCGTAATCAGATGTTGCAGATGGAAAATTTCCGCTCAATCGCAATCGAGCTCAGAATTATTCCGAGTCAAGCCATTTTCATGTAATTCATTCCGAGGGAGAAAATGAGATGAATTTGGAATTCTTATAAGAACAAACCTCCTTCACTTCACTTTCGAAAAAAAAAAAATGGAATAGATATCGATAGGAATTTACATATATTGCGATTGAAAAATTTAGAGTAAGAACCTGAATAAATATATTAAGTTGAACATTAATGAGAGATTTGAAAGAAAATTAGGTTCTTGCTGTATTTGTAATTCATGGATACAAAAGGGATTGAATAAATTTTCTATTTCATTTTCTCTAAAAATGGGGAAAATTCCGTCTTATCAAAGAAATTTTTTTGAAAACTGAATGAGAAAAAATGATAGCTAAATATTATTGAAAAAAAATAATATAAGAAAATAAGTAAAAGGAATAAAAAAAATAATATCAAAACATTTTTGAAATAATTTTTGTATACAAGATACAGAATGAAAATATCAGTTAGCAGAAATGTTTTAGTTCAAAATGAAAATTTGCTTTAAGTTTATAGGATTTTTTAATGAACTAAGTCAATTTCATTTCGATTTTCTTTTAGTTCTGATTTTTCAGCTTTATATCCAGTAACCGTAATAAGTGATTTAGATATAAAACAGCCATTTTTCGTTATTTATTTATTTAAATGATATTTAAATATATTTTTTTCACTAATATATTTCAAAATTCAGATCATTAAGTTTTTTTAAAGAACCCAAATACCTTCGGAGGCAAAATTGGGAAAATTTTAATTTATATTTTTTTACTTGTTATATGTGCAAATTAAACAATGGTATAAAACATGGTATAAATGCAAAAAATATGTAAAATAATTTTTTTGTTTAAAATATGGTGAAAAAACTAGCAAAGGAATACCAAAAATTTACCTTTTTTAAAAATCGCATAGCCAAGTTGAATTTTATTACTTATTTCATTTGTCTTACTTCATAATACTCATAAAATCTCAGCTTACAAAATCAAATACGCATTTGATATCATATTAGGATTTAAATATTTTACAGCAATTAGCGAATCTTAATTGCAAAATAAGGCCAAAAATTGTGATTAGTTACTTTTATTTTATCTGTAAAATGTAAAATAAACGTTTAACTAACTAGTCTGTTAATTATTCTCTAGGCATACGAATGAAAAACATTTATGCAAAATTTCAAGTAATTCGAACCGAAATAGTTTGGGCTGTTGCTTTTAAAATAAAGAAAAGAGAAAAAGAAGCAGAAAAATTATTTTTGAGAAAAAATGACAAACTTATTAACGCAATATATCCGAAATAAATGATTTTTTAAAATGTTTGTAATTTATGTTAGATTTAACAAATCTCCAACGGCTTCAGAAAGAAACAAATAAACTTTTATTTTATGTAAAAAAAAAAAAAAAAAAAAGCAGAAAAATAGTATTTAGTCAAAATTGGCTTTAAAAATAGTCAGGTACCTAAATTTGTTTAACGAAAAAGAAAAACCAATAAGATAGTGAAGCAAAATGTTGGAATTTAAAGCCGATACAAAAATTTTAAGACACAGTTTAAGAGTTTATTTAGCAAATAATTTAATACTGAAGCCTAATTGCTTATTAAAAATGTGTAATTTCATTTAACAACAATAAAAAGTATTTTTACGAATACAAAATGATTAAACTATTTTTAAATCAAACATTTTGTAATTTATTAATTGGGAACAAAATTTATTCGCTTGTTCTTGACACTGGAACTCCTTTATACATCTATATAAATTGAGTTAGCAATGACCGACAATAATACATTATTCGCCTAATTGCTTTTCGAAGTAGCTTTGCGATAAAAAAAGTAGGAAGATCTGAAATATTCTATGCCTCATTTGGTAGGACAAGAAGGAGGCATTATAACTTAATGGATAAACTAAGTTAATCGATAAATATTTATTAATAAATGTGTTTTTATTATATCAACAAAGTACGAGCAAAATACATATATAGTTTTGAGTTTCTTTGTCGCTAATAGTTGTTGCTCTTAATGTATATAAAGTTAATGGATAAATATTTATTACTAATGGCTGCAATTTATTATATCACCAAAATACGAGCAAAGTACATTTAAATTTTTGAGTATCGTTATGGCTAATAGTACAATGCTTAATGTATACAAGATTAATGAATAAGTATTTATTACTAAATGTGGCTTTATTATATCAGCACTGTACGCGCAAAGGACATTTATAGTTCCAAGTTTCTATATAGCTAATAGTAATTGTGCTTGATATGCAAAATATGCATGAACTTCAAAACAATTCAAAGAATAATAGAGTAGACGTTTTTTGTTTTTACGATATAAATCTTATTTTCATAGAAAAATATAATACAACTAAGAGAAAGTTATGTACCATAATTTATTTGCATTTCCAAAGTAACTTATCAAGATAAAAAGATGAGAAATGAATTTTTTAATGCATTTTCATTTTTAAATTTTATATCAATTAAAAGAGTTATTGACTCTCCCGGGGTTTTTAATAATTTACAAAAACACCGGACACAAATAAATTTGAGATTTTTCTATATCCAAGTGCATTTATGAGTTTTTTCGAAATGATGCCAATTACTGAATACTTATGTGCAACTTACTGTTTCATCGCGAAGTATTTAAACTCTCGTAATGAAGTATTTAAATTCTCGTTGCAACCTAACAAAAAAAAAGTATTTCCAAAGAAGAAATAATACTATTTGGTACTTATTACAGTAATCATTCTAGTCATTAAAAAAGGCGTGCAATCATGTTCGATAAAAATTCTTTTCAATTTTGTATTGCAAATGTCCCAATTCAATTATGACTTGTATTTTTCTATTATGAAAAAAAAAATTTAAATTCTCTAAAAATGTCAAAGTTGAATAAAACCCGTATTGAATCGAAAAGAAGATACAAAAGGAAAATGAAAAGAAAAATAAATGCCAACGAATTATGTTCATTCCTAACAAAAGATTACCTCTTTACTACTCAATGGACGAGTCAGTGAATTAAAGCAGAGAAAATCCTTTATTAAATCCCCGTTAACGGGAATATTAAGGGACTATTATGCACGAAATCCTTCTGTTGAGGAAAGAACAGATGCCGTTTTGGTGCGTGTTTTCTCCATTATCTAATTCGAACTTCCCTCAACATTCCAAATGCAGCTGTTGTTGGTTGAAGGGGATGGGCAACAGTGGTTGAGGTCCCTGTTTTGGAGAAAATACCTGAATCTTCCCTCAATGCAGTCCGAATTTCAGATTCAACCTGCACTTGTGTTCCTGAATTAGTTATGTGGGTAAATACTTTATTGAAGAAGGTCAGGAGTCCTGGCTACACCTAAATTCAATTCTGGATTTTCAGTTTGTATGTGATGTTGGAAGCAGCTTCTTCATACATGTTGCGTATATCTGTGAACAACCGAAATGAATTTAAGAAACAAAAACTGTTATACTATTTCTGTCCTCGATATTTCATAATAACTATTTTTTTTATGCTTGCAAAAATTTTAGTTTAATCAATTTCAGCTTGAAATACAATTTCAAATTAATTCAGAAAAGCAAAGTTGAAAGAAATAATAGAAATGGAAATATTTAATATAATAGCAAATAAGTATACCGTCTGGTTTTGATAAAATTCCTATTTTGATTTATTATCCATCAGAGGCACCGTTGAGATAATTAGCTTATTTCTTTTCAGTGTTAGTTCACGTTAACACACAAATATTTTAATTTCAAGTTCATCACGATTTCCCACGATACTACCAACATGTAAGATGCAAAAAATTAAATCCACTCTCAGTTGAACATTGTGAGTTCGTTATGCTTACATATTGTCTTGATTTTAAATTGTTCGATTATAAATTTCGACATACTTAAAATTTTACAAATTTAAAATGGCAGCCAAACTGATTTCCGGAGACAGCTCTCTCTATATATAAAAAAGAAAAGTCTGTCTGTATAGGCGTTCTCTAATAGCTCCAGAATGGAAGCACCGATTTGGATTGTGCTTTTTCAGCAGTTTGCAAGTTTTCATGAGGAGGATTGAAAATAATTGTTACATTCCGGCATCGTACGGTATACAGAAAATATGATTTTTTTTTGTTATTATGGATTAAACTTTCATTAAAAACTTTTGAATAACTTCAAAGATTGGCATGGTGTTTTTTGTTATTTCTATCATTTCTTTGAGTCATTTTATGATATTTTCACATCCCTCTACATTGAATTGTTCGTATTCAATATTGAAAAACGTAACTTTTTCGTTGTTTTAACGTTACATTGTCATGGAAACAGCATCGTTACAAAATTTTTTAAAATTTTATACAGTCCAAATATCTAGAAGAAATGAAAGACTTTAATTAAATCTCGTTGTGTTCATAGATTAAACGCTGAAGTAAACACGCATGCTGGAAACAATTACTTAGCTTACCACACTCAAAATTAAAGAAATGCCATGTTTAACATGCATTTATAATTTGAAACATAAATATGCTGAGTGCTTATATTAAAAAAGGCATTTCAATTTCAAGAGGTTTAAATTTATTAAAGTCTATTACTGAAATTTTTGGTAGCCAAACATTAAAAATAATTAGTTTTGGACTTCTATTTTAAACAAAAATTTTAATTCTCTAACTGTACATAAATATTAGGTATCTTAATAAAAATACAATAAATTTCGAAAAAAACAAATCCGAATTTTTAATGGTGGGAGGCAAATCACCAACGGTGTTCCGATGCATAAAAAACATACATGCGAACGTTTCTCTTATAAAATAACAAGTAAAAGTACACGTACTTTAAGCAAAAATAACGAGTAAAATATGAAAAAATTTGACTTTAAAAAGTAACAAGTAAAAAGTACCAGTAAAAGTGCAATTACAAAATAGGAAAAGTAATGATTTTAAAGTACATTTCGAGGAAAGCAAAAATTGGAACCACAAATTGGATTCGAAAAATCTAAGAAAAATTTATTTAGATTACTTTAAATTTTAATTTAATTGCATGAAACTAAAAGTTTTAAATTTAGGTACCTATGCTTATTGGTTTAGGGCTTCGTGCATAAAGAAGAAAAAAATAATGGTCCTATTTTTTAATGGGCTTGCAATAAATTAAAATGCCTCGACAAGGAATCAAAGATACATCGAATTTGTTACTTAAAAAATATTACAAAAAGAATATTTTCTAGGGAAAGAAACCCTGTGCCCCGACCAAAAAAAAGTGATACAACCACCGATCCGAAATCAGAAGACCCCCAGTGTTGCCCACTCTCCACTACTGCTCGATTTCCCCCCTCCTTTACTTACCGCCTACTACTACTAAGAAACATTTCCTGAAGCACTGTTGTTTCCTGAAGCGAAAGCAAGTTGCTATAACTCATATATACACATAGATAATTCTTGAAGGACAACAGAGGCGTATCTAGGAGAAACAATGTTAGTGGCAAATCTCGAATTGGCGAACTTTAAAAATATAAATTTCCTATTTTTTACGATGTAAAGTAAAAGCATTGTCTGAAGAATGTAATCATTTTGGCTATTCTCTCGATATTATAAATTAATTGAAGAACTCAATACAAATAATTACAACAGATTACGACAATTTCTAATAAAAGGATAACATTTAAATGGTGTATTTTGATTAGTTTATTAATTATTAAAAATAATCATCAGCGATTAGTAGAAAATTATTCAGAGTAATACAATTTTCTTTGGACATTGTACTAATAATCAAAGATACACACAGAAATGTTCTCAGGGGAAGGTTGCTAATAGAAAAAAAAACATCATCAAAATATTTCTAAAATTATGCATTTTTTGATTTAAAAAATTATTTTTATTTGTGTTAACGGAAATTTTCAAATGCAATTTAAATAATTGGTTCAAATACAATTTCAAATACAATTTTAATAATTCTGCTTGACCAAAGATTTTTAATATGAAGTTCAGTTTTTTGACATTATTTCAATATAATAGTAAAAAAGAATTAAAAATTACAATACTTTAATCTACATACAGTTTAAGCAATTGAAATTTAAAGTGTTGGACTGAAGTATTAATATTTTGCGAAACGCAATTCAATCAGCTTTTTATAGCAATACATTAAAAAATTATTTTAGCCGTGAAATAAACATTAAAAAATATTATTACTAAGATAAAATTTCACCTATAGAAATAAAAAAGAGTAAAGGGTGAAAAAAATTGCAAAATATAATTTTAAATTTATTTGATTTTAAAGGAGAATGTAAATGCTTCTTTTTGATCCTTCCATGATTGTCATACCATAGTTAGTAGCCACAAATTTCAACAAATCTGACAGATGTAAACAAAATGAATGTGAATCAATGCATTTCATTAAATATTAAGAACATAATTATTTACAGTCATCGTAAAATAGAAAATAAAAATATATATTTTTCTTTTAATTTCCGAAATGTAAAGAGAGAAATGACATACATCTTAGAAAACGCATCTTTAATCTGTCTTTATTTTTCAGAACAGAGGGGGTGTATTCAATCTTAAATTGTTTGATTGGTTTAAACTAGTTGCCAAGCAAGGCAGAGGCGTCTCCTTTTTTTTAGTAATAATTACAGTATTTAGGATTCCTCACCGTGGGTGGCATCTTTTGTGGAGGGATGCGTCTAATTGATAATCAAAAGTTACTTTCAATTACCAATTAAATATGTCATATGAATGTAAACACTGATTATTGAATATAATCTCTAATCTTATCAGTTCTTCAACAGCGCAGTTAAGATAATTTTTTCATTTAATTAAGTTTTTTATTTTTCTAATGTATTGATCACAGTCTTATGTCTGAACATTTTTTAAACTTACAGGAATTTAAAACAATTATTCGTTTCATTTTTCCGAGAAAAAAAAACCTGGAAATAAATTGCATTGTATTGCAATAGAACCTTGTAGTTGCTAATAAAGATAATTACAGCTTTGCTGTTTCTTCGTTCAGAGGTATGTATTTGTGTAGTTGGTTGCAAAGGAGTTGCAATAATTTTTATTATATTTTTGCTTTTTATATCTTTTTATATATCTGTTTAAAATTTTATAAAAATAAGATTTTTTATCTAAGTTTTAGTGAATGAGAATAATTTTAACGTTACTATTTTTCGATAAAATATACACAATGAATTAAGAAAATCTCTTATACGGTAAAAAAATCTTGGTATGATCAGATAATTTTTCTGAATGCATTACAATCAATTAGTATTAAACAGAAAACTAATGTTTAAGTATTAAAAAGAAACTAAAACGTAATATATTTTTTTAGATTTTGCATTTTTTATTGTTATTTGTTAACTGAAAATCTCGTATATAAATTAGTAACTAATAAATTATTATTTCAAAGTTTTGGAAGTTGATATTTTCAGTATTTTTCACTTACTGACGGAAAAAGCTAAATTAAGAAATTTCGTTGATATTAAAACTCTTTATAAAGCAAACTTTTCTTTTGCAAATTATTATTTTTCATTTTACATCACAAACATTTTTATACCCGAAGAAAAAGCAATTTTTTTTCTTTAGTAAGCTTTTTTTTAAGTTTTAATTTTCCTCCAGGGCAAGAGATTTGATATGCATTAGTCCGAAAAAATTGAAAGAAAATTAAAACATTGTCCCCCTTGACTTGTTTTTTTTTAATACAACTTAATTTTAATAGCAAGATATAAAACTTTTTCCTACGTTATTTAGATAATCGTTAGACATAGTAATAATATGCTGTTAAAAAGTATTGACAATTTTAAAACTATTTTTTTTTCCTTTTTGTATTGCAACTCTTGCTTTTTTTGCAAGAAAACAAAATTTGAAATATTATCAGATATATAAGATAATATAAGATATGAAAAGTTTCATAATTACATGTAAATCAAAAGTGTTTTAGAGTAATATTTCTAAAAGAAATATCATATTAAAATAAGTTAAATACGGAAATCAAGAATGATTAAGAAGAATTAAAACAGTAAAATAAGTTATTTTTAGCGAGAGACTAGAAAAAATATATATCTTTTATATTATTTGTGTAGGCATTATCATCGGTAAAAAACAACACTATGAAAAAATACGACAAAAATATATCGATAAAAACAGCAGTAATCTTGAAATTTAAGCTTAATTTATTACCCATTGGCAAAATGGGTTTTGGTTTGCATTTGATGGCGTCCACACACTTTTCAACTGTGTTCAAGAGTAATAGTAAACAGTGCGTATGCGTCGCCATTGTATGCGTTGCTAAGGAAAACGCTGGTGTTTTTCTTTTTATTTTCGCTAGCAGGCATTTTTAATGTATTTACATAATAATAATTTAATGTATTTTTACATTCGTTTTATTATCAACCTATAATTCCTGGCTTGAAGGTGATTTTAATATAAATATGAATGCTGAAGAAGGAAAAGTATTTTGCTTAGTCTTGAAACACGTGCATAGGCAGAATTTGAAAACCAATCCGACGACAAACATCAATTGAGACAGTTTTTGAAACCCATGATTTAAAATGTGGCGTTTTAACGGAGTCAATCCAGAAAAAGAAAAAGCATTTGACCAATGAGTAACCAGTGATTGTAATAAGGCGATCACAACTTTTTATTTATTTATTTATTCATTTTTTTTTATTTAAACTTTGAAATGGTCAACTCCTAGAATTCAAATTGCCACATTCATGTTCCTTTTTTGTGTTTCCAATCCTCAAAGCATTACAAATGCTTCCACCTTAAGCAAAGCTTTCTAAAGTTTATTTAATACTTAAAAAGGATATTTAATATGAAAAAAAAATGGAATTCGAAGTTTTTACATAATGACAAGAGTGATTAAAAAAAAATATATCTTTGACGCAGAATTCTTTGTAAACTCAATTTACATACTTTTTTCAATATTTTGTAATAATTGTGATCAAAATAAGTAAAAATATATTTAGCATTTTAATAATTTGTGGTTACTAAATGCAGCGATAGATTTTTCTGCGTTAAAGATAAGTTTTCTGCAATGATATGAAAGATTTTAAAATATATATATATATATATATATATATATATTGCTTTTGGTATTCATAGGAAGAAATGCACAGACTTTTGAGGAACTTTTCTAGGGTTTTAATTTTTTGTACAAATAATTGTGAAAAAATATTGATTGTAACATTTTTGTTCTAGTCTTTTTTAATGAATGCATGCATGAACATGATTTCGTATAATAATTAATGATATTAGTTAGCTGAGACGTGTTACCTAAATTTCATTATCAATGAATATTTTATCACACAGGTGGATACCCCAAAAATTTGATCAAGCTTTATTTTTAAATTTAAATTTTAAATTTTACTATTACAATTAAAAAATACAAAATATTATTTGTTATTCATTATTAAAAATACACAGATATATTTTTGCTCGTAATTTGCGCGTCAAAAAAAGTTTATAAAAGGGTCACCGGTGTCCCACTTTCGTCAAAGGATTAAATGACAAGCATTTTAAATTGCCTTAAGAACCTTTAAATCGAAGCTAATGATATAAAATTTTAATTCGTGAATTTGTAAAAAATTTTTCTAACACCGAATTATCGGTAGATTTTTTTTTTAAAATTTAAACGTTTACATAGATATTTTTTGATATTCATAACAATCAATATGTGTACTCAAATATTTTTTATGAAATCTTTACCTTTTACCCAGATTCAGACAATATTTAAACACATATAAATTTTTACATAGTCCCTTCATCAATTTGAAAAGCAGCAGTCACTCTAATGCGAAATCGTAACTTGACAGATGGGTTCCGGATCTTTGTTAGTGACCATCTCGATGAGGATGTTGCATTTGCTACGGCAAATTCACTTTATAGTATGACCGGGGTTTTCGAGATTTTCACCGTTACTCCGGAATCTCTAAGTAATTTGGCACCAAGAGTTATAGTTGGCGGACTAAATCCTTTCCATGAGGCGTCCAGACGCCAGGGAAGAGCTACAGTTAAGTAATCTTCGACCGATAGCTATTAGATGTTTGTATGAGCCTGCAATTTCCAATCCTAGTCATTTTAATCCACCAAAAGGTTAATAATGAAAGTGATTTATGCGTGGCTTAACTCGGTAGAAAGTCTGCCACAACGGTGAAGGGTTTATTTGCGGAGTTAGTTAATTTGATTTCTGAACGCTATTTGATCTAAAGTTATGGAAACAGGGAGTGTGGGGTTGCCTGAAATAATTATTAGCATTATTTTAATTAATTATTGAAATAATTATAGGGGAATTATAATAATATTTTTCATAAATCCAATTAATAAACCATTGAAATTAAGTTGGTATTCAAATTTTCATGGTCATGATATTTTTTATAAAACTGCATGTCCTTTAAATAAATTAAAACAATGTTGATATGTTGCTGTTGTAAGTTCAGAGTAAATCGCAAATTAAATATAAGATCTATAAATTAGATGTTAAATCATTATCCGATATATGCATCAGTATTTTATGATTATATTTAAATTTGTATTAATTTGTAGTTCTCCTAAATTATTTTTCGTGGGTTTTACTAAGATTGCAGGTGTTAGGTATACTATTAAATTTGCCTCATACATTCTCTTAAACATATTTACGAAGCAACATAGCACGATTCATTTCAATCATGCTTCAGAAATATTCATATGTTTTAATAAGCGATTTTATAAATATCAACTATCTCCAGTTAACTTTTATGAAACATATTTTAAGACTTATTTTTGGTCACAGCCAGTAATTTATTTCATTTCATCATTTAAGAATAAACTTGTTTTTAATAAGACAAGATATTTCATTCATCCGATTTTCCGAACTACCATTAATCAAATAACAGCCATTAATTTTTTTAAAAATTTAATTTATGCTGCAAGATTGTTTGGTTTTAATAAAATGATTTTATATATGATCACTTGTTAAAACCAAAACTGCGTGATTGAAATAAAATTGTTAAAGATTATCTGTATCGATGACTCATGATCTGAAGATTATATAATTCGATTAATGATCATTATATTGATCAGAACAGAAAGTTGATGATTAATAATTATACAATTATTACCCAATACCTGTACAATTTGACTTTCGTTGTAGGTACAATAACTCTGAGTTGTGTCAAAAATTGAAAATTTGTATAAACATGCTTGAAATTGGGGAAGATTTTATATTAGTACATATTGTTATTAGTGTTGAAACTTAGATATAGTCTTTTGTTACATTAGCACAGAGATAACGCACATAGATTTTGAAGCACGATAATATATCTTGTCATAATATCATTATGATTTGCAATTTAATTTTTAACGAAGCATTTAACAAATATAATAACGTGTGCTTTGTATTCTTTTAATATATCAGCTTGCTACTTGTCCCCGTTTCCATGCTCCAAATATTATCTTTTTAATAACTGTTTAGAGTCTATTGATTTAATTAAAAAAATATACACAAAAAACCCTTAAGAATATTACCCTAAACATTTTGATCAACAAGTTAATCACATCACGTTTGCTTTATGCCATAATTTCGGATACTTATTTATTCAGTATCTTGGTGTCATTTCTTTGAAATGCAGCATTTCAAATCCTATCAGTTTTTTTTATACCAGTAGTGGTTCAGATGAACAAGAATTGAAAATTTAGTTTGCTTCATTACTAACGTTGAAAAGTCTACTTCATTCATGTATAATGCAGGAAAGTTGAAATTTAAATATTCGAATTTATTCCTAGTAATCGGATTTATTCCAAGCTTCTAATTTTGGAAAAAGTGTGAGATTAAATTATCACATTGAATAACTGTTAGTTCAATTCGATTAAGCAGGAAATTGAAAAATTAAATTACTATGATCATCAAAAACATAACATTAATCATAAACACGATTGACCAAAAGTGGCTGTAGAAAAGTATTCCTACAATGAAAAAAAAAATTTGGACAAAACTACTAGAATATGGAAAAATTTACCTTGTTTCAGGTATTAAGGTGACATCAAATTGTTAAAATTAACAGTATAAAATGTGGTTAATGTGTTAAACTTTTTATCATGATACTTTAAAGCATAGCACAAAATCCATTTATTCGGTTAAATAGTTACATTTAATTTTCAGTTTGGTATTTTTTACAAGCTGGGAGGTAATAAGAACTTTTTTGTTAACAAGAATTCAGCATATAAACTTAAAAATTTCAAAATGCATGGTTTAAATATCATATATTCTGCCATTCTTGACTACTTTTGAGCATTTTTGCAAGTTCTAAATCTTCTTTGTATAATAATGCGAATTTTCTTCAGCTTGTTATCTCTTATACTTATGCTGTGTTGGTGAGATTACTTTTGCTCATTTTTGTCTTAATTGTTTCGTTCAAGAAAATAAAACTATTCAGAGTATATATATATATATATATATATATATATATATATATATACATGGTGTTTATAAAGTCCCGGACCCATTTTGATGTTTAATAACTCATAAAATAATAAAGATTGATTAAAATTAATAACATAAATGGCTAGATAGACTCATAAAGTTTCATGACCCTTGTCAATGAACTTCCACGTGTGCTCTCTTCGTCGCGCGGAGAATATCAAGTCGATAGTCAATTTTACGCCAGGTAGCGACAAGCATGTCGGCATCCACAGAGGCTATTGCGGTTGTAATTCTGGCTTTTAGGTCATCAATGTGCGACACGATCCTCCTGTAAACATTGATCTAAACCCCCATGAATACCGTGAGGCACAAAGGAATTCTCCAAAGGTTAATGTGTGGTGTGGACTAATGCACGTCATTGGGCCTTTCTTTTTTACAGAAAAGACGGTCTCATCAGTCGTATACTTAGACATGTTCGAAAACTTCGTATTTCCACAACTAGAAGAGCTTCAGCCACATGTTTTTTTTCAACAAGATGGTGCACCACCTCATTGGGGTATCATCGTTCGTAGTTCTTTGAATGACCATTTTTGAGGAAGATGGATTAGGCGAGGAGGTTCAATTCCTTGGCCACCCAGATCACCTGATATAACGCTGCTGGACTTTTTTCTTTGGGGATTTATAAAGGGCAATGTTTACAGGAGGATTGTGTCGAACATTGATGACCTAAAAGCCAGAATTACAACCGCAATAGCCTCTGTGGATGCCGACATGCTTGTCGCTACCTGGCGTGAAATAGACTATCGTCTTGATATTCTCCGTGCGACGAAGGGGGCGCACGTGGAAGTTCATTGACAAGGGTCATGAAACTTTTTGAGTCTATCTAACCATTTATATTATAAATTTTTATCTACCTTTATTATTTTATGAGTTATTAAACATTAAAATGGGTCCGGGACTTTATAAACACCCTGTATAAATTACACGATAGAGCATTAAGTATAATAATAATTTAATTAATTGCTTCAATTTTTTAAAAACTTTTATTAAAAAAAATATACTTTTTGATATAAATATTTATTAATGAATATTAAAATTTTCTATTTTGTTCAATTAATGGATTGCCCATAGGTTTTCATGAGCTGTTCATAATATTGTAGGCTCCTATGATTCTTTCTTTAAGTCGTTTGTTCCCATAACATGTTCTAAGCTTCCTTGGTTCCCATTGGTTGATCATTGATTTCATTCTAATAACCTATTTTTCATATGTTGTTCTTTAGTAGCATCCTTGTCTTATTTTTAGCCCATT
Source organism: Parasteatoda lunata (assembly GCA_949128135.1). Lineage (NCBI taxonomy): Eukaryota > Metazoa > Arthropoda > Arachnida > Araneae > Theridiidae > Parasteatoda > Parasteatoda lunata. Next base: position 60,945,853 of record OX421973.1, on the reverse strand, counting down.
AGCAAAACATATGTTTTATCAACATAATTTTTTTTAAAGCTTATGTATGTTCCATATTTTTAAATGGTTCTAAACGTAGGAGTCTCTGCTAAACTGAAATAGAATAGAAAAATTGCTCTAAGATTCCAAGATTCCCATTGGTTGCTCATTGGTCACCTTTCTATATAGCCTGTCTTTTTTATGTTGCCCTTTACTAGAAACCTTGGGTTATTTCTTAGCCCATTAGCAAAACCTCTGTAGTAATCAACGCAAAAAATGTTTTTTAAATCAATGTCTGCTCCATATTTTTTTATAATTCTGAATGTAAAAAGCCTCTGCAAAACTGAAATAGAACAACTGGAAGCATTTCAGTAAAAATAGTTAAAAAGTATTTTAAAAATATTCTTGAATATCACTATTTCAACCAAATATCTATTTAGAAAGGCAGAATTATAACCCTTTCCTGAAAAAATTATGAAGAGAAGATGCAGTTGGATTGGACTTCCCCTTCGTTTTAAACTGGATGGTCCGGATAACATCACACTTACTTGGAAATATGTTGGGAAACGTAAAAGAGCTAATTTCAGAGTTTGCAAAGATACATACACCATCCATAACCTGTGCAGTCTGCAATCTAAGATCTGTGGGAAGAAAACTTAACAAATGGGAGGACTGTTTTAGAACAGGGGTGCTTGGAAAAATAAGACCGTTACGTTATGCGCCAACTGTCGCGAAAATAATAGGTAAGCTGAATATTTGCTTTCATATGTTGCACTTGGTAAGTATTGCCACTTTTAAAAGACAAGAATGACTAATACTGCAATACTTGCTAAATCAATTACATTAATAAAACGAAGTTAATTACCCGAATCTTAGTTAGAAAAGATAAAACATAATTTATGGAGATAAAATAAAAGTTAATATAGGGTAGACAAATTCTTTTTAAATATAACTGAACTTGTCTGCAAAATTTTATTTTGTCAGCAATGTTAAAAAAAAAATCTTCTACCCCCTGCACTACCACACTTCTTTTACCACTAAGCTTCAAAGAAATACAACTTTTATTACATATTCTCTGAAATTTAGTTTTTCAGATTAAGAGAGTTATCTTTTTTGATTAAATGGACTTACTGTCGTTGAATTTGTGTTAACTGAATTCTATGAGGGTGGCTTTTCAATTTCAATTTTTCAATTTTATTTTATAAGTGGTTTATTTAATTCTACCCCCTGCCGTACCACACTTGTTTTACCACTGAGTTTCTAAGAAATGCAACTTTTATTACATATTCTCTGAGATATTTAGTTTTTCGGCTTAAGAGAGTCATCTTTTTTGTTCAAAGGGACTTAGTGTCGCCGTATTTGTGTTAACTGAATTCTATGAGGGTAGTTTTTCAATTTTCAATTATTCAATTTATTAAAATGAAATTAAAATGAAATTAAAAATGAAATTAAAATGAAATTAAAATGTATTTATCTGCGAAGAAAGAGGAATATAATTAAATTTTAAAAACTTCTTCTAATTTTAGAATCAATCAGGAATAGAGGAGAAAGTAAAATTAAAAATTCATTTTATTTATTCATTGTTAATAATTTATAATTTAGTGATAATTAAACAAAATATTTACCTGCACATTTAATCCATTGCTTATGTACCTAACTACTTATTGAGAAACTGAAATACTTTTTTCAAAGAAGAATAACACACAAATTCTAGAACACGCTAATTTGAAAATTCTAGAACAAAAGCTTAAATATATCATAAAAACAATATTTTTTATTAGGATATTTCCCTTGATTAGAATTACCTAACCGTGAACACTTTCCACTTGACTCTATTGTTCCTATTGTTATGATGAAAGCAAAATTGAATTGAGTAAACGAAAATTAATTGGATTTTCAATGAAGAATAAACATTCATCTTCCTATTGTTTTGTTTTGAGGAAGAAAAACATGTAGATGAAATTTTTAATGTAAGTGTATTGACAAAACTATGTATTTGATGATGTTTTTTAAAATACTTTGAATGTTTGAAGCATACGTTTTGAAATTAAATTTTTTTCAAGGTATAAGAAAATATTTTTTTCCATTTTCCGTTATTATTTCTTACTTTTTTAATGTGTTTTTAATTTCAGTCGACATTTTTAACACTATCTATTATATTTTAACTTAACTATTTTAAATTAATTGTCTTAGAAAAGTGATGATAGTTAAGGCTGATATATATATATATATATATATATATATATATATATATATATATATATATATATATATATACGTAAAATTGTTATACTCTAAAGACTAGTAATAATAAATCAAAATAGATCAAAAATGAAGCATCAGTGATTGATACTGAATGAATAATTATGTATTAAATACATATAATTTTCACACTGAAAAAAAGTATGGTCAAATCTTTCAGAATATAATAAATTTTACTATGCTTATGTCTCTACGGAAACACCAAAAAAAGGTGATATTTTTTACCGAAATGTGATTTTGGAAAAATTAACAATTAGCTATTGTAGTATAGAACATATTTAAGTTTGGTAAATATAGCAAAGCTTAATAATTTTACCATAATACCAGTTACAGCATGGCAATGAAAAATCTATTCTGTAAAATTTATATATCAGTTTTTTTATTTTTACTAAATGTGAGTCAATAACAACCAGAATTTCCGGTAAATTGATGTTATATCAACTGAAAAACTACTAAATAAATGGTTTAAAAAACGTCGTATAACTTGGTTTTGTAACCAGAATCGTGGGTTTTTTCAGACATATATTTACGATACTTTAAGGTAATTTAACCAGATTTTTTGAAAATTTATTTTTACCGAGTATTAAAATCACTCTCAGGAATATTATTTTCATAAAATATATGGTATATTTTATACATAAAATATTATTGTTTACATATTATTTACTTGAGTAATGTGCAACATTACAAAAGTAAATGCCTAAAATTACACCGGTAAAAAAAAATTTTAAAAAAAAATAAAATCGCAGAATTGGTCGTTTATTTCTGGAACTACTCAACCAATTTTAATTAAATTTAATTTGTACATACATTGATACAATACAAAACAAATAACTATTCAACGATTGTAATACACATGCATGATCGTGCGTAACACTCATTGGAGTCGAAAGCAAATTGAAAGAAATATGTGTAAATAGGATAAATAGGGGGTATGGTTCCCTCTTAGAGATATATACCTTGCAGCGTGATTTCATACTTGAAATAAGTCAGTATATCATTTGCAGTGGCAATTGGTCCCACTCGTTCAGCAACGCTGTTTTCATTCACTGGATGGATCTCGGAAGGGGTAGCGAGTTGCAACTTTCCCCCATTCTTCAAAGAGTTCCGAACATGCTCTATAGGGTTGAGACATGGAGATCTGGCTGGCCAAACCATCCACCGAATATTCTCACTCTCTAGAAATTTGTCGACTAGTAGATCTCTATGTGGCCTAGCGTTATCGTCCGTTAAAATTAACTCAGGGCCAACTGCACCCATGAAAAAGGGAACATCCAAGACCTCTTCCCTATACCTCACACCAGTCATAGAGCCTCTTTCAAAGACATGGAGATGTGTGTGGAACATGAACATGATGCTTGCCAGACCATTAAATCTGCTCAATAATGGTCAATCTCGCGAACATTGGAGGATAGGTAGCGGGTCCCTGTTTCTCTCCATATGAACGTATTGCGAGAAACGGTGTTTAGGCTGAACCAGGACTCATCAGTGAAGAGAACGGTCACCCATTGACCCATACTCCAATCTCCATGCTCTCTGCACGGTGCTGAACAGACTCTCCTGTTCGTAGAAGTGAGCTGAACGCAAACAGCAGGTCTTATCGCAAACAACCCTTTCTCACGAAGTCGTTTGGAAACAGTCACCCTTGATACACGGGTTCCTGCTTCTGCTTACAAGTCACAAGAGAGCTGAGAAGCTGTAGTCACTCTGTAGTCACGCCTCACTATAGTGGACAAATTGTGATCTTCTCTGGCCATCATGGCTTTTGGACGACCTTTCCCAGATTCTCTGTCAATTGATCTGTTATCCTGGAACTATTTCTAAAAGTTACACACAACGCTGTGTGTTAAATTGAACTCTCTACAATTCTGAATCTGAAACTGGCCTGCTTCTAGCATTCTCACAATTCGCCACATAATTCCATCATCTGTTACAATTTGAATTTAACCTATTGCTGCAAAATAACACCAAGAAATTCGCCGCGGTGTGCTAGAGACGAATTGCGTCTTAACTTACACGCACTTAGAAAGTCTGTTTCTCTACTGGGTCTACCTATACACACATATGTACGCTTACATATTTGATGTACAAGATTTAAATTTTTGTCTAGAAGCAGTGATTTTACATTCAGATCAGTTCTTTTCATGAAATATGACAAAATATGCAAATTTTGTTAATTTATTTCCCCAATGCAGGTGCAAGAATAAATTATGGTTTTAAAGTGTAAATTGTGTTGAAAAACAAAATTATAGTTAATAAAAAAGGAATTAAATGTTTTGATTGCAAATTCAATAGAGTTTTCTCGGAGTTATGACTTCTTTGTCTTGCAAATACCTAAACATTTATTCTTCTAATCTATACTTTTAACATACATATAAGCTTTTAAATGGATTAATTTTAATGTTTAGTGACTTCTAGTTTATATATAGATTTTTAAAACAGAGTTATTTAATCTATAATTTTAATTATGATACAATTTTAAAATATAAAATATTCGAAAACCATCAAATAAAGGTTTATTGAACTAAAATATGGTTCATAATTACATCACATTAGATTATTTACAACTTCTGATAAAATTACTTTAGTGAATGTTAATAATATTTCCGGTAAAATAAAGAAGAGAAAACTATAAATCTGGTTAATAAAGCAAATATATAAAGTGATCTTAAAAAATTTATTTGCCAATTTTCTGTCTATATAATAACGATTTATCGGAAATTCTAGTTATTAAAATTATAGTACTTAATACCACTTTAGAAAAATGCAAAGCTAAAAAAAAAATTTACCAAATTAATACTTTTTATGATGTCCTCTAAAATATGAAAATAAAATAAATAACAAACCTTATCACATATTACAATTTCATTTTTAATTTTTCTAAGATCATTACCAATGCATTTCGGTAAAATTACCAAGCTTTCTGTTGTTCCCATAGTGTCATTTAGTTTAATATGAAACCATTTATAAGAGCTTCGATCTTTTCAAAAAATTTAAAGAAATTCACGAAGTTTCCGCTCTATTACTTATTTAATATGAATTGTGAAATTATCATATTTTGGTGAAAAAAAATCTCTTTTAAAGACATTCTTTGAACACTTTTGGACAAATAGGGGCATTTTCAGAAAATTTGATTTACATATTGTAACATTATACCATTTTTAAGAGCTTCGCTCTTTTCAAAAAAAATTTTATGAAATTCACAAAGTGTCTGCTATTTTGCTTTTTTAATATGAATTGTGGAAATATCTTGTTTTAGTAAAAAAAAATTCTTTTGAAGACATTCTACATGCACTTTTGGACAAACAAGAGATTTTTAAGAAATTTGACTTACACAGTTTAACCTGAAACCAGATTTTAAAAATTTGCTCTTTTCAAAATTTTTTTTAAAAAATCACAAATTGTCCATTCTATTACTTCTTTAATATGGACTGAGGATGTATCATGTATTGGTAAAAAAAAATTCATTAAAATACTTTCTATAAACATTTTTAGACAAATATGAGCATTTTTAGGAAATTTGACACACATAGTTTAACTTGAATCGAGGTTTAAGGCATTCTTCCTTTTAAAAAAAAATTTAAAAAATTTATAAAGTGTCCACTCTATTGCTTTTCATAATACATTGTGGAAATATCATGCTTTGGCAAATGAAAATCTCACTTAAAGACATCCATTGAGCTCTATTGGACAAATATGTGGTTTTTAGGAAATTTGACACACATATTTTAACATGAAACCAGTTTTATAAGATTCACTCCTTTCAAAAAATAAAAATAAAATCACAAATTGTCCGGCCTTTTGCTTTTTTAACATGGACTGGGAAAATATCATGTTTTGAAGAAAAAATATCTTATTTCAACGCAATTTTGAACACTTTTATACAAATATGGCTATTTTCACAAAATTTGACACACATCGTTAAACATGAAACGAGTTTTAAGACATTCGTTTATATTTCTAATTCAATGAAAACATGGTATAAATAATATTTCAAAATAACTTAATAATTGTCAGTAAAAACAAATAAAATTTTTCTACTTTTTTATTTAGTCTACTTTTTTATATATAGTCTACTTTTTTATATAGTCTACTTTTTTATATATTCTACTATTTTTTATATAGCTTAAAATGCAAAAAGGATATTTATTGTTCTCTGCATAATTCTCTATTCTGTATTTTATTTTGTTAAAAAAATGTCGAAGCATTTGTTATTAAAAATCAAACCGATATAGCGCTGTATAATAAATTTTAAAAATACTATGTAAATAAATTTATTATTTATCCAGAATTTCCGTTCTAATAAAATTTGTTTAACTAATATCCCTCCAATTTCGAAATAAAATAATTCCACTCCCCAATTACCGATCTACAACCATATTTCCGAAAATATTAACAGAAAATATATTTAAGCAAACCCTTATTCCTTATTCTTTTAACTCTTGCTGTGAAAATAGTTAAAATTTAAACTAATATACTACTATAACTAGATGATACAATATTTTCAGCTTTTATGCAAGCTATACACTTTTTTTAATGTTTAGATTATCTAGAGATAGATATAAAATTATATAGTTTCATACAAATATTCTCCGAGTGAAAGAATCTTTAAAATGACATAAAAAGAATAAAATAAGAAAAGAAACATGTTAGGTAAAACAAACCTTATTACAATTGCTAAGGATTTTGACCGAAGACAAAACATGTGGTAAAAATGCCAGGAGAGAATTCGACATATGTTTCTTTCTAGTGGGAGACTAATGGCAAGAGAGAAAGAGGAAGACCAAGAATGACATAGCAAAGGCAAATCCAAGGGTATTTTTAGAGAATTCCATTCAAAGGATTAGAATAAGCTTGAAACTGAGGAGCGTGAAGAAATAGGTTGGATGGACGCCTTATGCGTACAAACTGACAAGAAAAATTTAAAAGTAAGAAGGTGGTTGGAAAAACCTTACAGTATACCTCTTGGGTGGCAGTTGTTAGAACTACATTGAAAAGAATTATGGATGAAATCACGATAAAAAGTACTCTGGGTGCATGTTCAATAAAATCCATTTTACTGTGAAATCCATTTCTTTCCGTATAATCCATTTTTACGTATAATTATATTTTTTACCATGAAATCTATTTTTATCGAAAATTCTACTTTTACCATAAAATTAATTTTTATCGTAAAATCTATTATGCCGTAAAATATTATATCATAATTTTTATAGTAATATTTACTTAATTAGAGTAATTCAGTGATTTTACGGAAATTATTACTTTAAAAATTACGGAGTATCGGATTTTTTGTTCCGAGACATGTTCCGCTAAAAATGGAATCTTCAAGTACCGGTACCCTCAGTGCCGGTACCGCAATTTGATCCAATTTTTTTAGAGTATAAACAAATTAGTAACATAAATAAATAAAACAAAAAATAAAAATAAACTCTTTTCAAAACAATTTATTTTTTGTTAACTAGTTATACCATGCTAATTATACTTTGTCATAATTCCAATTTTCAAAATACCTCTAAATGTCTACTATATAAATAACAGTTTTTGTTGATTTCTCGTACTTCTGAAACTTAATTTCTTCTATTGCTTTTAAACATTAATTTCTCATTCTACTGCTGCTCGTGTAACTCATTTATAAGCATTGAAGAGAAAAAAAAATACGCTACCATATTTTGAAAGTGATCAAATCTCAAGCTATTCCATAAACCAGGATCCATACCATTTGAGGACTATAGATTATCTCGAATTTTTCTTGGGTCAAAGAAAATTTGTAGGGTACTCTCTGAGGTGGGATTTCTGTGATAAAGAAGGAAACACTTTTGCTTCAGTTACCATTGACTGAAATTTTGTGACCGTAAACTAGGATAAAGGGATTCGATCTTCTTTTCTTCCCCATAGTATTCGATCATCAATCTTGTGATCGAACGGGAGGTGTCAACCGTCCAGTTTGGTGAAACAGCTTATGGCTTACCTCACGTGGCCCCCACAAGATCAGGATAAAGACCCTTGGATCCGAGTCTCCATTTTTCTGAGATGTTTTCCTTATGGTCCGGGACACAGAAGAGCCGTTCTTCCAGAAAAGACTTGAGAAAGAACTCGTGGTTTCCCGAAAACTTTTAAAAATGAGCTTTCCTTCCGCTCTTTTTTTCATTAGAATTACTTTCATTTTAGCTTTTTTTATGCATATTAACAAGTCCAACACAAAGTAATTAAGAGAATCACTGATTTATGACATTGATTTTTTTTCCACAACAAAAGCATATTTCAAAATTAAAATCTTCATCAATGTTCCATTAGCATTTTTTGCGTAAATAGTAATGGGTATAACAGGGATCTTCCTGTGTATAATGGGTATAAAAATACAGGATACTGTGTATTCTTCCTGTGTATAATGAGTATAAAAATACAGGATAAAAATCTTCATATATAGATTTTCCAAAAATGCAATTTTTGAGCATTTTTTACGCAATTGTTTTGCTTTTCCGAAAAGTACAAAGAAGAACAATTTAATGCTTTAGTTTGGTCCATAAAATTTTTAACTCTATAGCTATAAATCCGAAATTACACTGATTGCTTTCATGAAACAAATTTTTTTTCTTCCTTTTTCTCCAATGTTTTGTAATGAAAAAAAATAGTGCTTAACAAATAAAATTTTGCAAAAAAATTCCTCTGATCTGTACCGAACAGTAGACATTATTTATTTATTTTGAAATTGCGAAAATGCTTCATGAATAAAAGTGTCTAACAGAAATTTTTTTTTTATTCATTATGGATTTATTTTGAATTTTAAAAGTTTTACTAATGCTTAGGTAAAGAGTTTTTTGAATTAATCTGAAAAGAAATTAAACTAGATAGTAACATATAATGAACTATCATCACTGGGAAAATTATTTCTGTTACATATAAACTGCTTATTAAAATGATTTTTTTTATAAATTATATTCTTTATATTAATATAAATTCCTAAACATTTGCTCCCGTTTTATGATTGACTTGAAAAAGAAGATTCATTACACGGAAACTATGAAGTGCATGTAAGCTACATGTATTACTAGAATGCATGAAAAAAATTTATTAAGTTATGCCTAACGATGAAAAAGCATCACAGTATTATTTTGATTAAATAAAATCTTTCGTTTGTGTCTTAATTTCTTAGAAATCATATCCTAAATATTTTAAAATCCTTTGTTCTTAACATAATAAAGGGAAAAAAAAACAACAGATAGGGTCATTATTTATTCGACTTTGTTTTTCACAGCGATTCAATGTCATTGGTGACTTTTAAAGATTTTAAACTGAATCCTGTGTATACTTTTTGTAACTCAGTATCAAGATTGATTTTGCAAATATTATAGTTTCAATTTACTTTGTGAAATTTTTATATTAATGTAACTTAAAATATTCCTCTAAATTACATCCGTAGTAATAAAAACTACGAAATCGTACACGAAACTGGAAGACATAATGCCAACACTAATAATTAAGAAAATACAATATTTTCATTGTACTTTGCTTTTCTCGGTAACTTCATATTATCAGATTAAGTAAAACATGTTTTGAAAAGTTCATCCCTTCAAAACAAAATTTAAAAAATTTCATAATCAACGAATTTCTCCGGTAACTATCTTTTTTATGCCTTTCCCAGTCGCTTTTACATTGATAGATTAAGTAAATCATGTTTTTAGATGTTTTTTTCTTTCAAACTGAAGATAATTATAATCAATACCATTTGACATAATGTTATTGCTTGAGGGCAAATAGTCATTTCAACTAATAGTCATTTCCTAATAGTCATTTCAACTAATGAGGAAAGTTACCATAATCAGCACCTTTCTGTACCTATTTCTTTCGGTATGCTTTGAAAATCTATTTCTGCATAGGTATCTCAGTACCAATATTAGCATCTTTAATACTTATTACAAGACACCAATTAACATAACAGAAGTACCTATTATTAAAAATAAAGCATTATTGGAGTCATATAAATAAGGCGATTTTTATAGTTTTCCTAGATGAATAAGCATCTTTTCTGGAGAAAAGATGCTAATAATTAAAAGTGTTCTGCACAAAAACTATTTTCCTATTTCAATTTGTATCTAATATCAAAATTAATTAAATATCATTGGTATTAATAATAACTTTTTAATTTTTAAGAGATTATAAATACAAACAACTAACTTTTTTCCGTTAATTTAGCATTTTAATAAAAAAAAAACTTTTATTTTTATTTCAATATGAATCATTTACCAAAATTAATTAATTGTAATTCTTGAGAATTTATAACGATTCTAATATTATTATTATCATATTTGGTGAATAAACTGATATCGAAACATATTTCATAAGCCGTGAAATATTGTCAAATTATTATTAACAGAATTAATGCTGCTTAATTAAATGCAGCATTAAATATTTCTAGATTTGCCGTTACAATAGGGGGACAGTTCAGCGCATTAAATATTCGTTAGTCTTAAAGAGCAATTCTTTTTTTTTTTTTTTTTTTTTTTTTTTTTGAGAGAGAGAGAGAGTATGTTTGGAACTCTTTGGAGAACGGGGGGAAATTGCAATTTTGGTTCATTTTCGATCCGGCATTGAAAGGTTATAGCTAAAGAGTGTGAAGATTATTAATTGAAAATGAATTCTTCATAATATTTATCATGTGCACATCAACGCCACTACTTTCCAGTTCCCCCAATATTTACTGTGGTAATGTGAACCTATTATGGCAAGGTGAACGATAAAGATACAGTGGTATTACGATTTTCACCACCCTATGAAATGGGCAAGTACCATTATATCACAATCTTACACATTTATAACAACAATGTACAACTTTTAATTTTTTATTATTTGTTTCATATTCTGGTGTGGCTTCCTTCAATTGGATTTACCGTAATCTCTATTCTATTATATATATATATATATATATATATATATATATATATATATATATATATATATATATATATATATATATATATATATATATATATATATATATATATATATATAGCACAAAAAAACAAAGAGAAAAACGAAGAAAATTAATAAGTTATATTAACTGCCCATAAGCTGCAAGTATATAGAACTCATAAAATAAGCTAAAAAATTGAGGAAAAATGGAGGAAAAAAATATTAAAAATCTGAAAAACAAAATAAAGAAAGGATATAATCTCTTCATCAGCTCACACGATTATATCCACAAAAAGGAGTGCTTTCTAATATTGTATCAATATAGCCAAAGCAAAATATACCAATACAATAGTGTGAGGAGCACTCAAAAAATTGAAACGAAATAGGAACACATTAAGTAAAAATAAACATTTTGTTTATTTTTTACTTAATGTGTTCCTATTTCGTTTCAATATTTTTAGTGCTCCTCCCACTCGCTTTAAAAGCAAAAGCATCAATATAACAAATAAACTTTTTAATAACTGGTGACACGCACTGGTAGGCGAACCATGAGCAAGAATCCCCTTGCCGTCAGGCTAACCATAAAGTGTTTTTATGGTTTTCGTCTCCCCCTTCTAAAATGCGAGTTATTTTCATCTAATAAGTCCTCATTGATGACTAACATGTCCCAATCCAGGAGGTCCCTTGTCTTCTGGGTTGGTTTCAAAATAACACGGCTACGGAGTTAAACACTGATAGCCGTAAAGTCAAAATTGTGTTTGCTGTTAAACGCAGGTAATAAAATAAAATAAAAAATAACTAGTCAGACCGTGGTCACATTTTTTTATTAATCATAAATTCTGATATCGAAAATATGGAGATAAAATTTACTTGTAGCTATCATGAAAAGAAAGAAAATTGTATTGTTGTTTGACCCCAACTCCAATTGATGGGATCTTTAGTTACTTTTGAAGTGGTTGGTAATTTTAAGGAAGATCAATTTTATTTGTAAATAAAATATTTTTGTAACGGTTCAAAAAATATTGAAGTTCGCATTGTCATCAGGTGAACATTTCTTTCAAGATATGACTATTCAAGACAGTTTAAAAATTGAATTAATTTTTGATGTCAAAAGTTACTAACTACGGTCACTAAATCTACTAAATAAAAACATATTTAAGAAAATTAATTACTTGTTATTAAAATTAAGTGAATGAAGATTTCATCTTACGATTTCTATTCGCCCGAAGAAAAAAAATCATTTTAATTTAAATAGTATATCTACAATCTCCAACTAAAATTATGGTTCTAAAATTATTATGTTGTATACTTATTTGCGAAATAAGAAACGAACTCTTTATTATTATAATTGCACAAATAAACACAAGAAAATAACAAGATTCTAGTCAACAAGTAAATCCCTTAGAATTTATGAATCATGCCCAGTTGCATTCGTGTAAAAGAAATTCCTCTCTGAGATTAGTTCAAATCGAACAAAAACCTATTCGTGTGTGCACATAAATGGATGGCCCGAATAATCGAGAGTTGAAAAGAGCACATTTATCTTAAAAGAAGAAAATGCTGGGAATATCGTTTGCAACATGTCTCAATTTCCTATTCCATGTCACGTTTATTCCTCCCACTTCGATACATTCTTCCGATTGACTAGCCTCAAGAGTGAGCAAACAACTCTTGACCCCAGATCGAATGTTTGTTCACCGGGTTGGAGACAAAATGCTATGACCAATAACTTATTCTTAGAGAGCCGAACACCAGGTCGCTTTCTCTCACTTTGCCAATATTGAAACGCTTTTGAAGAATTGTATGTTAGTGGGGAGTAGTTTTGGCGACAACAATCTGGGGTTTATTGAGTTCTCAGTGTTAATGTTTCATGCCATGGGGAATGCACTATGTGTCTGACGATAATGAAGCGGGAAATGGCATGGGTTATTTTGAAAGTTAGGATTTGGAAAGTGCTGTATTAAGTTGTATGAAGAAAAAGACGGATTTAAAATGGCAACGATTTATTGAACTTTATGCGGAATTTGAAGCTTATTGAACAGCGAAAAGGGAGCATGAGATTGCGATATATTTAAAGAATATTAGCATGAAATGAAAATCTATGTTTACATATTTTTCGAGAATTATGACTCTACGTTAAAAAATAAATGATAATTCTGAGAAAACTTTTCTTAAACTTTTAAACTTAAAGAGAAATAAATTATTATGTTAGTTGCTTTGTTATTTCTTGATTAAAAACTTGCGTTGCTTCAAAAATATACAAATAGGAAATAGCAGTCTACGTGTTTCAAGCGCTCAAAAAAAGGCATCCATTTTCAAGACTTGCCAAACGTGAATGAACATAAACAAAAAAAAAAAAAAAAACAGAAAAAAACAGAAAACTTAAAGTTGCCAAAGAAAAATAAAGGTGAGGAACAAAACTGGAAAAGAGGTAGCGATGAATTAATGTCATTAATAAGGGAATCAGCATTCCTGTGAATAAAATAAGATTCCAAGACATCTCAAGATGAGATGATGTGACGAGGCTGGAAATTTTTTTTTCATTGTCGATATTGAATTTATTAAATTATTTTTATTATTTTACATTATTGTAAGCAAAAAATTACCTTATTATTTTTATTTGTGCAGTAAATTACCTTATTATTTTTATTTGTGCAGTAAATTGATATATAACTTATAATTTCAATATATCCAACTTGCTCTCGTTAATGCAATTTCAAAATGTTCAGATACACGAAATTCATACACGGCATAAAGTAATCTGATTCACGCAACTAATGCCTCGCATAGAGTGCCCATATTCACTCAACTTATTCACCACATAAATTTTTCTCATCTACACATTAATGCACCACATAAATGTTCAGACACAGAATAAATGCACCGCATAAATATTCAGACAAATGTCCAGTTACGCAGTTGCGTAAAAAGTAAATACATACACGGAACTTCATAGAAATTAGAAGTACTTTATTGCTGAATCTTGCCATACAACTTAAGATACAAACTTAGCAGAAAGTTGTATTATGTATAAAAAATTTTTTTAAAAAATTATAAAACCTGACAAATTTGACCCGTGAGAGCAGACTATTTTGTCAAAGCTCCAATACAACATTCCATACCACGTTTTATTTCTTTCCATCTCTTTTCAGGTTCCTTTCTTTCATGCAAAATGAATGCATGTTTGGACTCCGTTAAAATGTTGAAGGCTTACGATCTCTAATTCTTCGTCTCCTTTTATGATTTCTAGTAGAATCAATGCACTGGAATGAAAGCTGATAAAAATTTAAGTTAAAACCGCTTCTGTTTTTTCTAATTCTCTGGAGAATTTTCGAAACTAATTTTAATCTTTGTGCAAGTATTGGTTTGCACGGTATGCTGAATTCCGGCGTGGTTTTGTAATGTTAAGAGATTGATATTTTTTAAATATCTTATTTCAGCCAATGATATATTAATAGTTTTACATTAAATTAGTGCAATACCGGTTTTTGTTTTGTTTTATTTTTTTTAGTTTTGTTTTATAGTGTTGTTTCATAGTGTTGTTTCCTTGCTGATACAAAATATTTGAAATCATTGAGTTCAACTTGGAATTTTGGTCAGGAGCATATTGACATTCAATTTTATATTTATTTCTTTTTGAAGTAAGCAATCGACCCACTTACATAATCGTTTGATACAATGTTTACACAAATGAAAAATATGGTATGCATGGGAGTAATTAATCAAGTATTTATTCAAATGATAAGTTTCTATAAAACCAGTTTCATTTACAGCGAAAAACAGATAGGTGTACGGTATGTTTCATATAGTAAAAAAAATATTTATTCTAAAATATTAATGGAAACATTATCAGAAATAAATCCTTATTTTTTTAAAATATACTTATGAGCCGTGGCGGCTCAGTGGATCGAGCGTTCGTCTTCCAACCAAACTTGCCTCGTTTGAATTTCCGTCATGGCTGGTCAATATGCATTCCACACCCGACTCGCCCCGACCACTGTGCTAACCTAAAATACCCTTAGTGGTAGACGGATCATGGGTAAGAGTTCCTTTACCGCCAAGCTTATTATTGGAGGATTTCGTGGTTTTCCTCTCGATGTAACGTGAATGTGTATTTGTCCTCCACGAAGACGAATTTCGCTCACTACTTGATCCAGCAGTTCCCTTGTCTTCTGGATTAGGTTCAAAATTACAAAGCTACGGTGTTGAACATTGGTAATCATAAACTCAAAATTGGATTGACTGTTCAACGACGGTTACAAAATAAAAATAGATAAATTCTGAGCTAAATCATTTTATCACTTTTCATAACTTTTGTTTTAATAACCGGAAAGCTTATCATTGTGACTCAAATAGTTAATAATAATTTTACAAATTTTACAAATCTTGTGTTAAAGTTTGTAATTTAAAAAAAATATCTGAACTTAAAATTTGAATATGAAAGTTTTTCTTTATTTATCTCTCTTAGTGTCTTATCAAAAGTTAAGGTTAAAATGCATTTTTCGTAAACTCTGTAATTTAAAAAAAAAAAATAATTACAAGTCGATTGGATTAGGTATTTATTTATATTTACATTAAGAATACGGAGTATGTGTATCTTTTATACAAAATGATTTGAGAGTAATGATAGAAGGTGATAACTTATGCATAGCTGTTAATGTGTGCGCCTTTTTTTAAAATATACCAAAGCCCAATAAAAGGTCGATAAAAGAAAACATTCCGTTGTTTGATTAACTTTTATAAAACTGTCAAACCCTTCAAGATACATTCGCAGATTATGAGCTTTCTTCAATTTGCATCCCTAACCTTGAATCTCAGTATTTGCTTTGGCTTGACTTTAGCTTGTTATACTCTTGAATAAACATCAAAATCTCATTTCGCGGTGGAGAAACTTTGGCGCATACCACCTACTAAATTAACTATTGGCACATAAGAGTGATTAATCAAAGTTGCACGAAAAGTTTGGAGGATCGAGAACAATGTAATTGGCGTCATGAAGCAAGACTTTCGGAAGGACTTTAATAGAAAAAAATGGAATAAAATGAGTGAATTGGAAAATCAAAATTTACTCGTTGTGTAGCCAATCGTTACATCTTAATGGAAAATATCGATTTTAAAATGTTTCTCATTTTCATCAAATTGGCGCTCCCGATCCGTCTTTAAAACTTTTAGCGTGCAAGACATTTAAATTGGAAATGGTAGCTTTAAATTGGAAATGGTTCCTAAGCTTTAGGGAAAAGTTTAGTTTTGAAATTGAAACGTTCTTTCAAAGATGATACCGAAATATTTTAATTTTGAATAATATTAATAAGGGTTTCGTTTTCAGTGGGTTACATTGCACATCAAAATAAAGAAGACATTTTTCATTTCTCTCAGCTAAGAAAAGCATGCAAAGTAAAATAATTTCTTTAAAAGTTGCTTTAAAACACTTGGGATGCCGTTAAATTTCTTATAATATCAATTGTAATTGTAAAAAGAAAAAAAAGAGAAAAAAAATAGAAAAAAATATAATGCCCACTCAATACATGGATAAGATTTGAATCCAGTAAACGCGTTTTACAAATTAATCTCTGCACACTGTAAACAATTTTGTATCAAGTTTTAGTACTTAGTACACTTTGGATGTTTTTTTTTTTTTTCTGAAAAATACATTTCACCGTAAAATTGATTTTGATTGTAATATATTATAATTTAATTTTTATAGCGATATTTATTTAAATAGTTGTGGATTCTGCGATTTTGCAGTAATTACGGCACTAATTACGGCGTATCAGATTTTTGTTCCGTAACATGTTTCAGTAAAAATGGATTTTACTGTGAAAATTACTGGTACCTTTACTTTTTAACATTATTTGCCTGGGACATTTTTTTTCACTCTGCGGTTCCTTTAATTCCTTTTTTACTGACCTGTGAAGTGGAAATACGTTAAAAGAAAGGAATAAAAAACAGTACTTAATATTTTATGTTTACATGATGCAATAAAATTTCGTGTTACTTAGTTTATATTTTTGTATTAGGTATAAATTATTAAAAAAAGTTGCATCAGCAGAAGATTTAATAGTATCGGCAGTAGGAATTATGAATCAACTAAAAATAGAAATGATTTCTTGTAAAGGAAATTGAAATTTCGTTTAGAACAAAACAGTAACAAGTTCAAACTTAATTAGTTTTCAACTTGCACATTTTCTTTAAAAATATAATGGGAAGATTAATATTTTTTTTAAATGTTAGTATAATTTTATTTTGGTTCATTGCTATTTTGTTTGCAATCTCTTTATACGATGCTAAAAAATTTAAAATTCAGTCTAAAGATTCAATTCACAAAAAAGAAACTCAAGCACATTTTTCTTACTCTTTCGTCATATTGTTTGTTTATGAATAAAGATGGTTTCTCATGTTGTTTTCTTCAGCGCATCTTTTGCACGTATGAAAATGCTCAGAATTTAGCTCTAAAATCTTGAGGATTCATTTCTTCAGAACTTTATTTCTTGAGGACTTCATTTTTATTTTAACATGGAGAAATACTATTAAAAAACTTCTATATGTTTACCATATTCAAAATAAATTATGGGAAATTGTAAAAGTATCAGTTTTGAAAACATGCGGTGCTTCAGAATTGAGGCATGTTTCCTTTTTTATAGCATTTCAAAATGATCGTTTCTTCAATTTTAAGAACATCTTACTTGACTGCGTAGAAGTTAAATTTGAAATTCAGTAGAGATAAAAAAGCTAAGAATTTTTTTTTCCATAAAAAGGGAAAATTTTTTTCTATGCAGGGTATTAAAATTCGTAGAATAATAGGGAACAGACAACTATTTCTTTTTGTTCATATGTTTGACTGTAGTATAAAATTATTATTCCATCACTGAATAAAAAATATCTTTCCAGAAAAACAGAGAAAAAATCTCCTGTCTGCGAACATAATTTTCATTTTTGAAGAAGAAAATATGTTTTCAAATGTAATTTTCCGAGGTTTTATCCTCATAAAAAATGCGGAAAAGTATTTTATATACTCTATACGTGGATAGACAGGAATGCAGACCCAAAATAATTAAATTCTAACAAATTAAATTCTCATGTTTATTAAAAAAAAAACATTCTGTGAAAACTCCTAGGTTAAGCATTTAATTAAATCTTGAATTAAAAGAACAAGTTTTCTTATGTGTGTAGGATTGAAGTTATTTCTAAAGCAAAACACTAAGTTACTTTTAAAGTCATCATTTCTGAAAGCATTTTTAAAATATTTGAAGGTTTAATTAGTTGAATTCAGATTAAAATATCGCTTTATGTTAAAAGAATAATAACTCGTATGGTAATTAAAGCTTTTTTTAATTTTTTAATAATATATTGTTGCTACATTGAGATTTTAATTAACATTCGTTTACTGTTATTTACATACCAATGAACGCACTCAAAAGACACAATCATGTTTTTAAACGAAAAATTTTTTTTTTCTCATTAATTCATATAAAATGCTGTAAAGAATTATTTCTTTGCATTCGGGATAAACTGCTGCAACTAAATTTAGGAAGCAGAAAATGACTTTAAATTAATAAATTTTTGATATTATTCTGCCTTTGTTATAAAAATGCATAATACATTGTATCCATGCCTATAAAAGAAAAATATTTTGAAATTAAGTCTTCAAAATGTAAAATTAAAATTTAAAGACAGAGAGAAAAATTAGATTAATCCGCGTAATTACGAATTTGCTTCATTGGATGATTGCTTTTAAATTATTTTTAAATGATTAAATTAATAATTTAAATTTCTTTTCGAATTAGTAACTAAATTTAAATTATCTATTACTTATAAAACGTATAACAAAAAATTAAAAATTCCTTATTACCGAAAGTATTACGAGTCATTAAATATTTTTATATTATTAATAACTAATTAAATTTCAGCATTCTTTTTGAGAATTAAAATTAAGTAATATCTGTACGTAATGCAACAAAAAGTTTCATTTTGATTGGGGGGAAGTACATCACGCTAGATCTCACTAATAAATTCCGACACGTAATAAAAGGCAAATGATATGTTATGGTATTTTTATTACAGTCGATTAATCACACGGTATTATTAATTATCTATCAATTAAAAAAGTGTATCGATAAAATCTCAGTTTTTGGAGTTTAAAAATTTTTTTAAAGTAATGATAGGCATAGAAAAAATTAAAACTGTTGGTCACTATGACGGTGTTTTATTTTTCTTGGCTAAGGTGATCTCTTAGTTTCAGAGAGGCTTAAGTTGCTTAAAGAGTACATCCGTTACAATGTTTTTCTTCCAAAGAACTGCATGAATGGAAGAAAGTATTTGTTTTGGACGGCATATGCTTTTTACGTAGCTTTGTTTTGATTCAAGAGCAGTGTTATGGTATAAAAAAGGAGTCAATTTTATGTTGAAAAGAATTGGTAGTTGGAATGTAGTGAAAAGTTGCTGTAATGCTGACATCTAGGTAGTAGGATGCAAAGCATAAAATAGATGCAGTATGAACTTCTAATGAGGCTGGGTATCGATAACAAGCGCGATTCTAACCAATGGGAGGTATTTCGGAGTGACAATGGCCAAACCCAAAACCTGCCATCATAAATAAGAGCTTTATCTTTCACAGTCAAAGATAACGTAGCTTTGAAAAAATAGTTTTCTTAAAAGAATTTCTCCTTAAAGAATTAGCTGCTGATTAATTATTTGCTTTAATTTGTTGAGAAAAATCATGAATCAATGATTTTTCTCAACGTAAAACAATTAATACTATATACTATAGACTACAACTACTGAATACTACATAGCATACAAAAACTTACTGAAAAACTATAGAACCGTTTATATAACGAATAATTTACGTATGATGTTGATCAATCAACATAACATGCTCGCAACATATGGCACTTAAAAGCTTCAGGAAATGTAATAGGTGAATAACAGCGTAGCCGTAAAAAGTAGAAAATATGATATTGATATGTTACGAATATGATATGATATGAAATAATTATTCAGCTGATTAGTAAACAAAAACACATTTTTTTTCAGTATGAATACCCCTTTATACATAACAACCAACTAAATGCTTTACGTTTATTTAACTTTCATTTTAATCTTGATATAATCAAGCATTCTTTTGATTCAAGTGGAAATTAAAACACTTAAAACTCTATGTAACCAATTATAAAAATATAGTAACAATAAATGTTTAATTATCTTTTTAAAAAAATTAACTATATGAAACTTTTGGTGCTTTCAAATAGAATTACTATAAAAGAGAATCACTTTGTACAAAATTTACAGAGTTAGAATCAATACTTTTTCACAAGTTCCAGAGTGGGAGGTTAAACATAAATTAAATTTAAAACATTAAGCAAGGAAAAAAATGATAATAATAGGTTTCTATAAATGAAACTAATTTGTTACATATTGTTTTAGTTAAAATATCGGATTAAAGAATTTTAAGTTTCAAAAGGAGTTTTTTTTAAACTTCAGCACCACATTCAACCATTCTATCATAATATAAACGCAGAAGTCATTGTTTTTTCACTTACAAGGCTCGTCTATTTTTAAAATTTATATGCTCTTGCAAATTCAAATAAAATTAAGCGAAATATTATTAGCGAAATATTAATTTTAATTTTAATTAATAAAATTAAAAATAAAATTAAGCGAAAAAATATTTACAATACATTACGAATGTTAAATAAATCATCTCATCAGCTATTTTGATTTACAAATCATAATAAAGTTATCATAATATCAAATCATAACAATAATTACAAATCATAACAATAATTACAAACATCAATAATTACAAATCATAACATATATGATAATATAGTCTGTGTATACTTTTTTTAATTTTTAAATACATTTTTACTGGCTTACACATTTAAAAATAGTAATATTTGTTTTAATTTTTATTTTTTTAAAGGCGTGTGTCATTTGAATATTGTTGGAGGAAATGGTGCGAAATAAAGGACAAAGGAAGAGGATAGAATTGTTAATGTCTAAAGTTAAAATATTAAAAAAAAGAAAACAGATTCCTTCATTATAAATTTCACGAATGTAACTTTATAAAAATATTCGAGTTTACAATTTATTAGTATTAGATTAGTATAATATTATCCACAGCAGTTGAAAACACTGCAACATTGTGTATGAAAAACAAAAAAGATTAAAAAAAAATGTTCTAATTTGCCTTGTGCAGCAGTAGCCACTAAACACCAGAGCAATCCAGTTACAAATAAAAGTATAGTTTAACAAATAATAAGAAAATACAGTGCTGAAGATCATATGTCAGTGGCAATGATTTTTGCCTACCACATGTGAAAGTCTTCCTGTTTTGATCCTAAAGCAATGAGAACCAAAAAGCTCGATAATTTTTACAGAAGCGCTTTGGTACAATTAACAATAAAATGTGTTTTTTTTTAAATATGTGATGAAATTTGGTTAATGTTGTTTTGTTTTTTTGTTGATAATTTTAAATTTGGTAATTTTATCATGATACCTTGGAGCATGGCATGAAAACCATTTATGATATTAAATTTACTTTTCAGTTTTATATTATTATTTTTTTTACAGAATGTGTGGTAATATTAACTATAATTTTAAAAACCAGAACTTCTGGTAAACCCTAACTGTATGAACGGTAAAAATACCAAACGAATGTTTAAACACAGTATATTTTGTTTTATTGACCAGATTTTTCTTTCTTTCATAAAAATTTCACTACCATGCAGTGTAGAAATTTCGCCAGGATTATTTTCTCCGTGCGACAAAGCAAGTAGCAAAATTTGTAGATCATATTTCAGTTGCCTTATTGGAAGTATGTAAAAAGAAAAACTCAAATAATGCTATTAAAATTTATTATATTATCTAAAATCATTCTAAACAATGTCAAATAATGCTATTAAAATGTATTATATTATCTAAAATCATTCTAAACAATGAAGAGTTTACTATGAAATCTCAAAAATGTTAGGCATACTAGTACAAAGAACCGTAACAAAGAGCTAACTTTGCTGCATCATTAATAAGGCGTTATTGCATCATGTTTCTTTCTTAGTTTAACCATAAATATCGCGTAGTCATATTTATCAAGCGCTTATATGCACAATAATATTGTTTCACTGTTTAACCATATTAAGACGGTAACGAATTTTCATAATATTCTTATTTACTGCATTTTTAATTTTTTAACGATGCACATAACAGCATGTATCATTTCAAACTTATGGCTGAAAAATTACGAAGCTGAGTTATAAAATTTTTTTTTAAATCAGTATGCAGAAAATTTGCTAATAAAGAAGAAATGGCGACATATTTCTTTTATAAATAAATGCTGAACTTCGATACTTAGCCCTTTTTATCCCAACTTTTTATATTGATACAAAAATCTGGTTAATCTGTATGGTAATAACGTTTCTGATAAAAATAATTCTGGTAAAAAAAAAAACTAAAACATACGGTATTTTAAAAAAGATCATTTGTAATTTTTTCCGATCATTTTGTAACGAATTACAGATAAGTTTGGTTTTTATAAAATTATAGTTCAATACATTTAGCAAAAGTTAAAAAGTTTAAAATTAAACTTAAGCGTATAAATGGTATTTACGCCATGCTCTAAGAATCATGCAAAAATTACCAAATCTTACCAAATGTAACGATTTTATCACATTTTATAAAAATAATATTTTACTTTTAATTTTATCAACACCATTACTAACGTGCTTCGGTAAAAATTACCTCCCTTTTTGGTTTTTCCATTAGCCCAGACACAAGGTGAATTTTAATATATTTCAGTAGTTTTAGCCATACTTTCTCAGTTTGGTATGATGCATGAGTATGAAGGCTACTGTTCTATAAATAAAACGCTGCAAGTTTACTAGTTGAAGTGTGCTTGATATCCTACTGCTGGAATCGAATGAAATTAAAAGGGAAACAACTAGTCATTTATTTTCAGATTACCGATCTCTGCTTCTAAGTTTGAATTGTTATGACATATACGTCTACATCTAAAAGTTTTAGAAATTATAACGCCCTCTAACAATTTTACATAAAGTAAATAAAATTAAAAGTAACTTAGTACACCTGATAATTGCAAGTGTTTTTCAAAAAATTGTATTTAAAAACTGGAAACAAGAAAACATAAACGAAAGCCCCTTATGTAAGGAAAAAATATTTTAAAAATTATTATTCTTTCTCTTATCATTCTACTTCAAAATAAATCTATTCTTATCAGTTTAATAGCCTCAGTAAATCGCATTCAAATTTCATGGGGGGCAACCAAAAAAAAATAATAACTGAACTTTTCTATATCTACATAAATAACCTGAATATTTTAGGTCTGTGGAAAAGAAGCAAATCTACCCAACAATCATTGTCTGTTCAGAGATTTGAAAGCGAAGCATTTTTTTCATGCCGAATAAGTATTAGAATTCCGTTCTATCTTTCTTTCTATTCATGTTCTACAATAAAAAAAAATGAAATAAATATAAACTTTATGTGACTTTTGTGATCTTCCCGGTATTGCCTAGTTTATTTTTGTCACAAAACACGTAATAACGAGTTTTGATAACAATGTTGGAGACGTCCATTTTATTGAGAAAAAAAAAGGAACATGTTCAAGTAATAGCCAATTTATAATGTTTTTGAACATTTCCCTTGAGGCAAGTTACTGTTGCTCAAGCAATATTTTGTCAGGAAATATATAAGATATATTTTTTTTGCTTTATAAATAAAATATATAAATCTGTTTTACAGAATCAGACTTAAAAGTGTTCGACTAAGATCATATTATTATTGAGCATCATTGAATTTTAACTGTATTTTTCCGTTTGAAAAGGGGAACTTAAAGTTAGTATGAAATTTATTTTGTCCCTCCCTTAAAAACAACGAATTTTTAGTAAAGTCATCGTTGAAAACAAAATTTAAGAAGTCAAAATTTTGATCAGTATAAACTTATTTTTTTATATGTTTTTATTTGCATTCTTTCATATATGATTGTAATAAAAATTTCAACCCTTTTACTACCAAAAAAGAGTTTTTTATTTCCATTTTTGCTCTGATAGTCAGATGATTGCATAAACTTAAATCATTTTTATCACATACAGAATTTATCACTTTTACATAAGTTTTTAAGAAATTAATCGTGAATTAAAACATAAACCACTTTCTGATTAGTTAGTGTCTGGTGACAATGTAAGGGTTATTAGTTTCTTAACTATTGATACTTTACTACTGATAATCATTTTAAAAGTTCATCCATAGTTTCCTAGAATATATTGCAAATGGAAATTTTCCATCAACGTTTTTATCACTTGAACATGGTGATAGTAAGAATTCCGAAGTTTCTTGACCGTCAAAAAATTAATCTATTTTATTTTATAACTATCGGTGATCAGCCAACCCGATTCTGAGTTAATGTCTTCAGTTTTTTAAATTTATAACTTTGCTATTTTGAACACAAACTAAAAGATAAGCGAACTCCCGGATAAAGCACTGGGGCGAACAAGCTTTCGTGGGTGACTTTTGATGGAACTAACCCGCTTTTGCGTTACCTGAAGAGAAAAATTAAGAAATATTACCATGAAAACCACGGTTAACCCGAAGGCAAGATGATTCTAATCCATGATTCATCTAACACTGAGGATATTTTACGTCAGCAGTATGGTCGATGCGAACGGGGACAGAATTCGTACCAACCAGCCACCTTTAGGATTTAAACCTGAGTCACTTCATTGTGAGGCCACCTGATCTATCTTATAACCGTCGTTAAACAACAACTCAAGTTTGGGTTGACTCTACAATTGTTCACCACCGTAACTTTGTAATTTTAAACCTAATCCAGAAGACAAGGGAACTTTAACCCAAGATCCGACTACCACTGAGAATAATTTGCGTCAGCACAGTGGTTGGTGCGAGCCGGGTGGGGAATTTGTCCTGGGAATCGATCCCGTTTCACCTCATTCGAAGGCGAACGCTCTATCCCCTGAGCTATCACGGCTCAAATTGAATATATTGTCATATTACTGATAGATTATATTTATTATTGATTAAAATTTTGACCACTGCTCATTTAGTTAAAGTGAATAAATGTTAACTATTGCATTATGCTGAATGGAAATCTAGTTTTTAGCATTTTCTGACTATTATAAGCCGAATTCATTGCCACATTATTTTCAATTTTTATCTGATTCTAATTTATATATATACGAGACGAGGTGGGTGTTGCACACTGCTGAAAACATATGGTCAAAACTACCAGAATATAGTAAAATTTACTATGTTTCTTGCTCTGAGGAAACACCTTAAAACCCCAGGTAATTTTTTCAAAAAAGCGTTTGTAATGATGTTGGTAAAATGAACATGAAGATGTTTTATAATTTGTGATAAAATTTGATAATTGTGATAAATTTTGATCATTTTTTATGATGATACCTTAGAGCATGGCCCAGAAATAATTTATTTAGCTAAATTTACTTTTTAGTTTTGTATTTTTTACTAAATGTTTGGTTCTAAGAATTATAATTTTGAGAACCTGAATTTTCGGTAAACTTTTACAATATAAATGAAAAAATTACTAAATGAATTGTTTAGGTACCGCATACCACGGTTTTATTGACCAGAATTATGTTGTTTTTTAGAAATGTCATTAATATACGATACGTTAATTTTACAGAATTTCTCTTCACCATGTAGGTAACAAGAATTGGTTAGTTTATTGAAATCTTGAAAAACAAATTTTACTTTTATTTTTCTTGTTACTGAAAAAAGTAATTTCAACGTATCGAAATGCAAAAATATTTAAATTTGATCTCTGAAGATAATGCAAACTTTTGATACATATTCGTCTGAATTTTGGCATCTTATAATGTCATTAAAATGAATACAATTATTTTTAAGCATAATTTACATATCATTAAGAAAATTCATCGTAAAAACATTATATCCCTTTTATTATTGAAAACTCATTAATTCCATATATAGATATCTCTTTTCAGAGCAGTTTATTTCAAGCAGGCAATTGAATATCTAATTCATATAGATGCTATAAATTGTTTTGAATGAAATATTAAATTTTTTAACGCTAATTTCTGATAATATATTTTATTTTACTCTCTAATTTTGAAGGCATTATAAAATAATAAAAAATAATACTAAATAATGGAAAAAACATATGCCATCTTATATTAATATCTGTTTTAGTTTTATTTTAGCATACCCGCAGTTAGTTTCTTTATTAAAATGTTCTTAATAGTTAGTGCCACGTAAAAATATTTTCAACTGATCCATACATAATATTATAGAGCATTCATTTTAACCAACTAGGACGAGTGCCACTAGGAAAAATCCTAAGATGCACGGTGTTCATGGAATGAGCCCTAATGAAATTCAATGATATACTGCAAAAAAAATTTATATAATTTTGATTGACGAGCAATTCGATTTTTGACTTTTGATTAGACGCTGACTACTTATTTTTTAACTATTTGTAGCTTTTTGCTATTCTTTTTGCAATTAAATTTAATAAAACAAGATGATATTTTCTTTTTTGATAATTAGTAAATAAGTATGTTATATTCCATATGATTGCTTCGATGTTCACATGAATGCATGCAGTAACTTTTGTATAAGTTTTTTTTTCTTAGAGACTTTATAACTATTGTTACAAACATAAATACTCCTTGGGAAAAAAACTAAATTTGGGCGCAAATCGTTAATTCCAGAAGATTTCGATTTCTCGAGCAAAACTTCTTAGAGAAAAATTGTTTAATGTTTGAACTCATAATTCAGTTCATAATTCAAACGTGAGTTAGCCGCACATTTGCTGTCGTTGATCACTAAGCAACATAGCAAGGTTTTTGATTTTCGTGCATTGACATTTACATCGTCAGTTTTTATACGCAGCAGCACGTTAAAAAAAAAAAAAAAAAAAAAAAAAAAAACAGTTCTCTGCGACAAAACTTTCTTGAACATTATAAACAAGTAGAAATCTTTTTAACCCATTAACTTGTATGTATGTTCGAGTTAATTCGAGCTCGCTAAACAAGCCAAACTGTGCACACTCGAGATAATTCGAGTGGCGTTGTATTTTATGCTGCTATGATTTTTCACACTCGAATATAATCGAGAATTGAAAATAACAATGTGAAAGACCAGAAAAAATCGCTTTATTGATATTTATAATTTACATAAGAATGAAAGCTATAACACATACTTATTCAAGAATAAAATATAGCCTTTTTTCATGGAACATAGCCCTTTTCCATGGAACAAAAGCGCAGTATTTCAAAATTGTCCTCCAAAATAAAAATCAATTTTCTAAAGTGTGTTTTTTTACATTAAAAAAAATTGATTTTTTTTTGGCATATTTTTTTTCAAAAAATCTGTGCGTTAAGGGGTTAATTAGAAACGAAAAATAACGCAATTAAAAAAAATAACACCAACAACGAAAATTAAAATAGTTTGTAGAGCAAACGGAAGGACGCGCGGGGCCTTTCTGTAACCCCAGAAACTGATTAAACGACAATTGGGAGAAGTAAAAGGGGAGTGAAAGGTAAACTCAGCTATTAATTAAAAAGGGATGAACAGGTGTAAAGGTGTTTAGCATTTAAAATTTCCTCCCGTATTAGGCAACAAGCGTGCAAGTGTTTCTTATCGCTTTTGTTTCATAAAGGATTTTAAACTATAAATATTGAGAAAATTCAATGAATTCGGAGGACGTTAGGATAAAAGCTAAATTTCAGTAAATGCAAAAATATTTCACAGTAAGTGATCAACCAACAACATAGACGACGTTATATCCTTATTTTGAAATTGGGATAAAAAATATTACTAACTATGCTACTATTTTCTATTCGTAGTTTTTACTATTATTCCTTTCTTCAACAAAAAAAAAAATAAGTAGAGTTTTAGATTTCCTTCTTCTAATTCTTTAAAAATTATACGTTTTTACAGCTGTTTGTGTTTTTTTTCACGTTACAAGAATGTGTAATTGCGATGTAATTTATTATTGAAATTTTTATAGTTCTATTTTATAAATAATAATATTCTATTTAAATTTTCTTGGATAGTATTTTCAGTATGTCACAAGCAAAAAAAATGAGAATTTACTATGTTTAACTTTTAGCATCACTAAATTACAATTTTTAACGGAATTATAAAATTTTTTTTATCATTTTACGTTTTTATATTACCTTTAAAACTTTATTAACAATGCATTATGATATAAAGGTGTATAAAAATTTTTAAATATTTTTCTGAGAATTATTATGTCAATAATTCCAAGAACAGCTTTCAAAAACAAATTTTCGGTATAAACTGTTGAATTCAAATTGTATATAATTACGATATATTTTATTCATTTAATTTAAAAAAATTCTTTCCTTATTTATTTATTTTTGCCTGTTATCTGAAATTTTAAACAGTTGAAAAGTCAGTTAAATTAAAATTTTGTCATGTACGTTGTTATGTTTCGATCATCAAACAGGCAGCTACAGTGCCATACAGAGAATGTTTCAATCACCACTTTCAAGGGGAAAATAAATGATAATGTCATTAAATAATGTTTTCATTTACTTTTTGGGAATTATCTTCACGTTAAATGAGCAAGCGAAAAAAACAAAATTATTTTCTAATTTTACTGCATTTAAAATTAAGGCGTCTATGAATCATATATTTTATTTTCAAGAAAGAAAAAAGATACAGAATCTATATTTTTTTAAACATTTATCTTAAATAGTATTTACAAGCACAATTATTTGATATTTTAAAGTGTTTATGACCTGATAATCTAAATTTTTGTTTAGAAATATCCCTTTAAACAGTTTTTAATCCAAATTGTTTTAGACAAGTTAAAATAAATAGTTTTTGTACTCAAGAATTTTAACTTCTTAATTAAATTTTATCTTGAACACTGCTGAAAAATTTTAAAAAATGCGTATGTAGTCAAGTAATTATTTAGATTATTTAAGAAAAATGTATATTTTCTTTAAGTTCATCCAATTATTTGTTCCTATGTATTAAAAGTTTCAATAATATATCACATCTTATTATTGCAATTTTTAAATAGTAATTTACTTAAATAAATGTTGCTAAAATAAATAGTAATTAATTCAAGAATTTTAGCTTCTTAATTACAATTTATCATAAACACTGCTGAAATTTTTAAAAATTATGATAGAAATAATTGTAAATTGTTACATTTGTTTAAGAAAAATGTTTGTTATCCTTAACTTAATCTTTCTTTTGTACTAAATTTGCCGTAATACATTACATTTTCTTCGAAATACATCTAAAAAACAGTCAAAACATACGTGCTTTATTTATATGCTGACCCAAAACGATTATTTGTTGTTACGCCAGCCTCATTTCTAAACTGGTATTTTCTCAGAAAAATCATTTTAATGTAGAACCACATTATCGTACCGTGAACCTTAATATTGCATAAGTTCTGCAACCTTGATAAAATATTCAACTTAACTATGTTTCACTTGAGATTGAAATTGCTTTATTGGCTCGATACTGCGTTTCAATTAGAATATTCTAGTTCAGCGTGATTCAAAATTTCTTAAAGTGTAAACAATTTTTGAAGAAACTAATTATTAATGTAATAGTTATACGTCGAACAATTTATACGTATTTCTAATAAAAATATTTTATTAAACCCTTTAAAACTTTCATGCTGTTGCAAATTTCTAATTCTTGATTTAGAAACATTTGTCTATTCTTATATCTTAAATATAAAATAGCTCTAAATATTTAAAATCTTGAATAAAGTTCAAGAACAAACTTTGAGTGCATAATGTAGTAAATTTATTTTTACTGTCCACTTTAATGTTTCTTTTACAGATCTTTTCATTAATTTCTACTATAAAGCTCCAAACTCTCATTGAGTATAATTAAATTAGTTAGAAAACTTAGTTTGTTTAAATATTCATGCTGTTTACTTGGTTCTTGCATTTCTTTAATATAGTTGACATCTTAAATATTCGAAATTAAGTAGATGGAATTTATTTTGAAAACAAATTTATTTTTAGTATTTTTATGTCTCATAAATTTTTTAATCAGTACTTTTTGTAATTAAATGTTTCCTGGTTTTCCTTACCTATATTATATAAATGCTCATAAATAAATGTGCATGCTTGGAATAATAAAACTGATTAAATCCTTTTCCAAGTATCAGCAATTAAAAATAGAAGCAATTTGAGCCAAAAGCTAGCTAGGAATCTGTAAATGCTTATACAAGTGCATGCGTGTGTCCATGTAGTCCCAAAAACGTAGAAAAAAATTCTTCCCTAGCGTCGGCAAGAAAAATAAAAAACTCATCTATAAATTAGTCTAAAATGGCAAATAAAAGAAAGATTTGACCATGCAAACAAACAGCTTCAGCAATATTTATGTTTTAATTATACAAACTCTTTTATGCAATTTAAATATAAATTTAGAACTTCATTTCAATTTCAATGTTGCATAATTATTTACACAAGTTATATAAGAATTTACGCAAGAGATTGAGGTGTTTAAAATCTTCGTAACAGAATCAACAGAGATCCAAAATGGTCATAGGAAAATGTACTAAAGAAAATGTAAACGTAAACTTCATATGGTAAAATACTTTATATTTTTAATGCTGTGTCGCTTTGTTGAAATCATGCAATTTTTTTATAAATGCTCTTGAAGAAAACTCATATTGCGAAGCTATCTAAAATGAACATTTATATTCCAGGGGTCAAGGAGAGCGTACCAGCTCTATAATTTTTAAATTTGAACTTAACTTCAAAAATGCATTTAAACATTGCTTAAATGCTCAAGTTTGGGTCGTATTGATGGCATAAGTATCTAATGTCAAGGCTGCAAAAGTAAACAATCTCCATAATACTACTGGTACTGGACATTTATTAAAATTTCTGGAATAGTGTTATTATTTTAAGTAACAGAAAAACTTTAGTTGAAAATAATTACCAAAGGAATTGTGTTTTAAGAATTGCAGGCAGATAGTAAGACAAATACTTGCAGTACAGCATAGAGAGCCTCAAACAAAATATCGCACATTCGCAAAAAAGGATATCGGAACAGTGAGGTGCACTATTCTTGACGTGCAGAGTAAATGAAATCATTATGGTGCAGGACGATTTCAATTAGTTTCAGACTCATAGCGTTTAATGCTGTTCAAATTGAGCCACCACACAAGCCGGTCTTTAATTTCTCAACATCACGTTGAGATAAGGAGGGAAGATCGTTGATATGCACTGTCTTCTTCTGCCTACTATCATTTTCTTACGATGCAAGACAGATATGAATGTACTCTATAATCTGATTTTAAATCTGTTATCAACTTCGTCAAAAACATCAACAAACAAAACTTTGCTATTGATAACGTAAGACTTCCTGACATCAGACAAGTTGTACAAGACTTTGCTAGTGATAATATTGAAGGAATGTTAAGGATCTTTGTTAGTACGTCAATTAAAGAAATGTTTCATTGTTATACTGTTTTTACTTTATTTACATTCCTAGAAACTGTCTATATATTGCTTATCGTTTTGGAAACTGAGACATAAAATCACACAAGAATAAAGTTTATATATATTTTTAATAATATGATATAAAATTTATACGACGAATGTTTGCGCATACATTTCTTGTATTTGCTGCACTTCGGAGAATATTTGGCGTCATTTATACGTTTTAGATATAAAGTACGCATGCTTTACTATATCTTCTACTTTCAGTCTATTTATACAAAATAAATTGTGCATAAGCTTACGACAACGTAAAAAAAAAATTGATAAAATTACGTTATAAAGTTCTGTCACGCTGGATGCATCATCAGCAAAATCCAGTTTACCGTAAAATTCATTTTAACCCTAAAATACTGTCCCGTGACTTTTACAATATTAATTTAATTAGAGTGATTCAGGGATTTTAATGTTATTACTATAAACATTACGGTATATCATATTTTTTGTTCCGTAACATGTACCAGTAAAAATGGATTTTACGTAAAATATGCCGTCACCCACCTTGAGTGATGAAACTTTTTACCGTAATTTGATACGGAATTTACAGTGTATTAGATATGCATAGTTTGTTATAATGCATAATTTTTTATAATGCATTTGTTATAATGCATTAGTTATAGTGCATAATGAAGTTTTAAACAATAATACATTGTAAAATAAAAATTTGTTTAAATTAGTGTACTTACTGAAATTAATTTCTTTTGATAATAATATTCAATTTTCCTTTAAAAGGAGAAAAATAACTCTGCAAAATGAATGAGACAGAAATAGAAATGGCCATTTCAATTTTCTTTTAAACATTTAAGCCACTCGAATGCCTAGGAATTCTTTCCAACCCTATTTTTTTCAACATTGCTTCTACGTATTGTATTACAATCTTGAGGGTTCGTTTATTACTTATTCATGATCCCAGTTATAGTGGGACCTCCATGGAATTTTTCAGAAAAGTTCACGATATGTCTGGTTTTTCTTTTTGTTCAAGCCAAAAATTCTAACTCGTTTTTCTTTATCGTTTTATTTCTACGCTTACTTTTTGTTCTCTTTTTTCATCGCTTTTTCTTGATTCGCTTAACAAATAAGAAACTCTTTCAAGCTTTATGCATATACTTAAAGTATTCCATTTGGTTTTCCCTCTCTCATTTACTTATTTATTTTTCTTCTCTTTATACCAAAGTGAATATATTTTTCAAATTTCAGAGTGAGTAATGCATACGGTTGCAGTTTTGTTTGAGAAGGTAAAATGCTGAAAATTCATCTGATTGACTGAGAAAGCGACGGCGTAAATATACTCTGAATAGGATTGAAATAAATTGTATTTCTTAAACATAAACTTTTTTATATTTTATTTTGCTGCGCTCAGTATGTATTGATCCATATTATAAATTGAGATTTTGTTTCATTCTCTAAGATTATCTATTTAAATTAATTTAAAGTCAAAGTCGACGCTGAAATTGGAAGAACATTCAAAAAGTTTTTAAAGATTTCGGCCATTTTCAAAAAAAAAAATCACATCAGTGTAATTTCAATCCTAATATAGAGATTGATGAATTTTAAGAGAAGTAAGCTACAGTTACGCTAAAATGTGCAAAATAAATTTTTTTAACATCAATCAGTCATTTTTCAGCTAATAATATCCATCTTAACATAATTACTGATTGATTATATATATATATAGATACGAGCGACATTTGAGATACGAGGAACGGCCATGCAAGCCCCTCTCGTCCTCGACAATGCTCCTGCTCACCCACCGAACCTCGAACGTGACATCCTCGAAGAGTTAAAGTTTATAAATGTTCTCTATCTACCACCTAACACCACTCCTATCCTGCAGCCCATGGTTCAGCAGGTGATTTCTAAATTTTAAAAGCTGTACACTAAGCACCTGTTCCGGCGCTTTTTGAGGTGACAGAGAACACAAACCTCACCCTTCGAGAATACTGGAAGGACGGACCACTTTAACATTGTGATATGCCTCAGAATGATTAGATCAGGCCTGGCTGAGTGTTACAACGAGGACCTTGACCTCTGCATGAAAGCTGTGGCCTGAGTGAGTCTGTAACCGAAAATTGTGCTGTCGCCCGAGTCTGTAGCTTCGTAGGATTCGAACCCGAAGTGCCAATAGAGGAGGAGATTGTGTCTCTGGGAAAATCCATGGACCTGGTTATGGTTATGAATTCTGCTATTTAATGTTGTAGTTTAATTTATACTTCAAAGAGGAAAAAAATAGTAAATGTTATGTGTTAATGACTTACTTTTTTTTAAAGAAATTAAATGTTAAAAATATTCATATTATACTTAAATTTCCAAAATTTACCATTATAGTTATGGTTTTTGCAAGAATAATTTATAATTTCTCTTACTTTAAATTTAAGTTATTTAAGAATAATTTACTTTTGATTCTTTCAAATACAAATGAACAAATTTCGTTATT
This sequence comes from Parasteatoda lunata, assembly GCA_949128135.1. NCBI lineage: Eukaryota > Metazoa > Arthropoda > Arachnida > Araneae > Theridiidae > Parasteatoda > Parasteatoda lunata. Next base: position 60,911,749 of record OX421973.1, on the reverse strand, counting down.
TTTAAAGAGAAGTATTTTAAAGAAATTCCAAATTTTAATCAAAACTTAATTTAACTTTATAAATAAATCTTAAAATTTGAAGGCAATTTATATTAAAGCAAATGACTTTTCAAACTCTATCACGTTTCATTTAAAATGTTCTACGAATATCAATTTCTCAAAAGAGGCAATAAGATTATTTCATTAAAAATCAAAGCTTTTCGTTATTAAAACATTTCTCTTTTTTAATTAAACCAAAAAGATCATATCAAAAGATAGATATTCTTTAAAATTCAAATAAGTACTGTGCCCAGAAATAAAAAGTTGAGTTTTAAAATGTGCAGTCAGCTATGTTTCTGTCGAACAGTATTGAAATAGTTAAAATCTAATATGTTCTAATATGCAAATGCGTTGTATATGTATATACATATATATATATATATATATATATATATATATATATATATATATATATATATATATATATATATATATATAATATATATATATATATATATTTATGTATGGGTGTATAAATAACGGTGTCCTTAATCCGAATGTATATTACTGGGTACATTTATAACTGGAAACTATTCAGCTGCGATTAAACAATACTTGCAGTACATGCATGTAACAAGGATCAATTTTTCTTTACGGGGTTTCTGTTAATAGTTTAGAAATTTTATGACGGTCATTTCTACAATAATTCAATGCATAAAAAGTTTATTTTTAGACTGCAACAAGAGCTTGTGGTGGATGATGACCATTTCGTAAATCGTGGTGCGATTTATCCATTGAAAAATTTCAAAAAACATAAATTTTTTTCAAAAATTTTAAAAAAGTTCTATTTTTAGTGAACAGAGTAAGTGAATATTTCACTGAATATTTTTTTTTTAATTTTGAGATTTATTAAGCAAATTTCTCATATTAAATATATTCATAAATTATTTTGCTGTATGTATAGTATAATTGCCATAATTTAATATTAAATATTCCCTTTTGCCATATTTCAATTACAAATTTTTGCAATAACCATATGGTGTATTATAGTCTAAAGTGAACTTCTTCCACATACTTTTGTTACATACTAAATTGTAAAATTTTGCCATATAGTTTAAGAGAACGTTTCCCATACACTGGCACACCTTTGTCACATAGCTACGACTACATTTCTCCATATCTCTATATTGTTTTACCATACTTCTAATCGTAGACTAAATGGTCAAACCCCAATGTCTACAATGGCCACTAAAGTGGCCAAAATTCATAGAAAAATTAAAAAAGTAACAAGTCTAAGATTTCTTGTCATTATGTTACGCCTTCGAGGTGCCACCGAGCTTAGCTAGCCGTCGACTTGACGTAGCATGAATTGCAGAAGCTGAAACACTGTTTTTTCTTTCCAATAATTGAAATTAGTTTTAATAACTATACATTTCTACAATCTTGCCAAACTTTATTGAAAAGAAAATTTGTTTTCAACGAATTGGTTTAATTAACGTAGAATAGATATGGAATGTTAGACCAAGCGTTAAACATGTCTGCTCACCTTAATGACCGATTCCAACTTCCCGTATAAATGACGTACGCGTATGGTGTATTTTTATCGGCTTGTCCTATGTATATGTTACTTTCTCTTAAGTCTACTTTCCCATATATATATATATATATATATATATATATATATATATATATATATATATATATATATATATATATATATATATATATATATTCTACTGCCCATTAAACACCTGGAGGAAATGCAAATAAAAGAATGATATTTATTGGACACAAACATTATAGTTGAAAGCACAAGTGATTTCTATGCCACAAGAAATAACAACCGTCGCACCTGATACTCTTAAAAAATACGTTATGAAAAAACTTAACGAAATAAAATATAATGGTTTAACTATAAAATCAAAAGGCAAAAAATGGGAAAATGTTCAAGACAGTTGGAAATTTCTCTGTTACCAACCCCGTAAAGAAGCAGTAATCCACTTTAGGCTCAAAACAGGCCACGATTGCTTATCAGAATATTTATATAACATGAAAATTCTTCCCAGCAAAGCTTGCCTAATTTGTGACACAGGTGTATTAAACTCTGATCACGTCTTGTTGTGCAAGGGACTAGATAGGAACTCCCAGAAAAGGGGGTTACTAAATTGTATTGGGACGCAAGAACTCTCATGAATTGTCACTAACTTTACCTTTCTCATGTTTATATTTAAAATTTTATATTGTTAAAATGTTTATTGATTCAAACGTTTATTGTTCTTTTTGTTCACTTCACCTAAATTGTTTCTTTGTTATTTTTCTGCTTATTTGTCATACAGTGAGCTGTCAAATTTTCTTGATTGAATTCCTAATAAAGCCATATGAAACACAAACACAACACACATACAAGTGATAAAATTTTCGGAATATTTGTATGCCTCGTAACGTAGCATTATGGAGGCCTCGAAGATAAGTCAAAGCAACTGGCCCTAGCACATCAGAAATGTAGCGGTTGATGTTCAAAGTGACGGCAATGCGAACAAGATGTGATCGAGACGTGTATCCAATGGTATCCCATACCATTACTCCAGGTGGCGTGCCAGTTCTCCAAGATGTCACCAAACACGGATGCGACCATCATAATGCTGTATACAGAACCTAGATTTATCTGAAAAGACGACTTCATGGCATTCCTGTGACCAGGTTCATCGTTGATCACACCATTGGAGGCGCTCCTGCTTTTGATGCAGCGTCAAGGGTAGCCAAATCCATAGTCGCCGTGCTGACAATCTAAGCTGTCTCAAACGTCGTCGAACTGTCTGCAGACAATTGTTGTCTTACAAATGACTCCATCTGTTGACTCAGGGTTCGTGATTAAGCTGTACGATCTCTTAAGGCCATGCGTATAACATGTCTGGCTTCTCGGCTGTTAGTGATGGGGTCCGCTGAGATCCTGCACAGCGCTCCATATGACCGTCATGTACCCATCAATTCCATATTTTGCTTACAGTCATGGGGTCTCGCCAACGCGAGCAGCAATACATCCTTCGGTATGATAAATCGCAATCCAGGTAGACCATAATTCGACCTCGATCAAACTCAAGCACGTGCTGATAGGCATTTCTTCTTCTTACATGAGACATAATAAAGATTTTTTCCCCCAAGAACAACGCTCATATTTAATTTCCGCATGAGAAACTTCATGATAAATCTCTTCTTTTATACACACTGTAATTGTCGCTGCCACAACCTGATTTGCATGAATAAGCTGATAAGATAAACATTTGCATACCACAACATCCTTCACCTGTCCTGCAAATTTTACGCTCATGGTTTGTCGCTTTCCTAGTGTAACAATTTTAATGGCCAGTGTTGATATTATTTGAATATATACGCTTTAAAATATTTCACTCAGTTTTGTTAAGAATACATTAGAGATTTACTCTTAAATACCCATTCTGAATAGAGTCCTATTTTATTGAAAGCTATAAGTGTACAAACATTTTTAGGAGCCATTGTATATCCCGTACATCCATACGTTTTTCATTTGAATGTGGTACATTTCCTTAAGATAATCGCAGCTTTTTGGTGTTTTTCCATATAAATACTATAAATATTTCTATGGTATTTCAAAGATTATCGTAAGTTAAAATAAATTATAATAGGTTTGTCCATGGCTAACTTTCCTAAGCCATTGTAAGGCTGGAGACATTATAGTAATCTCTCAAACAACCTGGAACTATGAAAATCAGAAATCTGAATACAGCATGATTCTATTCAGATATTTTTCTCATAGTATTCTTTAAGAGCACTCATAATGGATATGTCGGATCCAGTAAACCATTGGCAGGAAAAAACTGGAAGCAGAATAAGCATTATAATGATCACTCAAACCAGAATAGGGGAAAGAAAAATTTAAGCAGAGCATGATTCCAACATTTAGAAGCACCTGGTCTTCAACTATTGGATCCGATCAACCATTTGCTCTAAAGAACTGGAAACGAAGATTATCATCTAGATTCAGCATTGCTGAAAAATAATTTAATTTAATATTTCAGAGCCAAAGGTTAAGTTTGTATAAAACATGCAGAAAAAATCACCGTTCTGAAAGAAATAAGGGTAAAATCAAAACGTAATAGGCAAAATTAGACAGATTTAGACAGAAAATCAACAGATTTCAAACAATTTAGGCCTCCATAGGTTCACCAAATCTCAACATGGCTACCAAATTATCACAAATAGTAAAAAATTGTAATAATAATCATAAAACAAAAATGGAAGTAGACCAAACAGTAAGTTACTACTTCATATTTGTTACAACATTTTCATATTCTTATAAACATTTTTCTGCAGATTGTAAGAAGTATAAAACATACATTAAGAAAAATATATCAATAAAACTATATGTATTAATTAGCTTAAAAAATATACTCTAATAAGTTGTATACAATATTTCATGACACATTTCACTACATTTTTTCTTCACAACACTGAAAAATATCAATTTTCTTCTTTATGTCTTAATTATTGATTTTTAAAGGAAATATATTATCTTATTGTTTTATTAATGTATAGCATTTTATTGGAGCTTCATGTAAAATGTTCTAAAATATGACATTGATATTTATTCTATGTAAATTTTTTTGTAAAAAAAAAAAAAAAATCTGAATATTATTTTAATGTTTAGATACTTAGTACGTATAAATATTATATGCATTAAAACAATAAAATAAGTTGTTGTCTCGATTATATAATTATTATTGTAGTTTTATATTGTATATTGTAGTTTATACAGTATATTGTAGTTTTTAAAAAGTAACGATGTTCATTATTTCTTTTCTTTTTTGGGTGACAGACAATTATTCAAACATTTTTGAATCCTTCAAAGCTCACTTTGTAAATTATTCAGAAAAATAAAAAAAAATTTTCAACCAATAACATACTTTACTTTAGCAAAATCTTAATAAAAAAAAAGGATTATTTTGCATTAGGTGAAAGTATAATGAGTTTGTGATTATTATAACTATTCCCAGTTGTTGAAGAAAGCGTAAAATTAGAATATTCATTCAACAAATGCTAAAATATACGCAAAAACAAAATTAAATTTGCAGTTGCTTTTACCAAACAAATTTTTAGGAGATATAAAACAGTTGCAGACACTTAAAACAAGCTTTCATCATCTGCTTGCATAAATTCATGAATTGTTGAAGTAGAATAAAAACAATATGGTAATTTAATGTCTTTTTGCACTATTAACGCATTAAATATTAATGCACACGACACAATTCAACAAAATGGATCGCAGAACAATGCGGAAAAAGAACATTTTAAAAGAAATCTCGCTGGTGGAATCTAATGGTATAAAATCGTAGCTACTCACAAAGGGAATTGTGAAAAAAAAAGTATTTTTGAGATGAGCATTAAAACATGATTATTTCGTTCAATAATGTATCATTGGCGAAGGTCTATTTTTACAATCCAGCTAGTAGTACAAACTTCATTATTTTTTCTTCCAAATTTTACCATTTTATGTATAATGCGACGACGAAGTTCAGGGGGACATGGCGATTAATATTTCAGACGCTGAATAGCTTAGAATGATAAATTATTTAAAAAGCACATTTCCGGACATTAGATACATTGACCAAATGTTTTGTTTGCTACCAAGGTGAGTGAGTACTTCACTCTGAATGAGTACTTTCACTCATTTCCACACGCAATCCCAGCCCATTTTAGACGTGTCCTATCTAATGCAATTAGTGTTTCTATGAGGGCTGCATATTAACAGAGCTGTCTACACTTGGGGTGTAATAATTAAAGCTTCTCTTGTGAGTGTGGCGATCAAGTTATTTTTATTTCTACGTGATCCTGTCTTTGTTTGAAATATATTATTCATGTTATTGCGTTAAGCTAAATGAGCTACGTTTGTTATTCTGAGGACATAGGTTGAGGACTTCGTTGATTTCTTTAGTAGTTGACGTGCATTTGATGATGAGCAGAAACAGTATTAAAATAGTTTTAAAAACGAATATTGTTTAACTTTAAATTTTAATTTAATTTTTACTTTTTGTTTAATCTAATTATCTAAACTACGTTAAGATTAAAAGTTTTAAATTCATACATAGAAGGCTTTTCCGAAAAATAAAGGCAAGAATATGAACTTACTACTAAAGATCAAATTACATGAAATACCATCAGTATTGATGAGTGCCTAATTTTGCGTATAATATTATTATGTAAAGTTAATGACAGTAAATGTAGTACTGTAATTATAACCAGTAGTAAATATTATATTTCTAACTTTGAAAATGACACCAGTTCCATGCCAATAAACAGAATTGACGCAAAAATAACAAAGAAAAAAGCTGACAATTATTTTAATATTTGTGGTTCGCGTTCATTACGAAAAGTTGATATTTACCTCTTTTAAGAGGTGAGATTAAGTTGACTCCTTAAATTTATAGAGTGAAAAGGTCAGAAGAGGAGAGTTTAGATATTACAACTCAAGAGTAAGAGATTGTTTTTATTTTTTAAGGTATCTAGTAAGCCGGAAAGGCAAAAAAATGAAATAAAAATAAAAAATAAAACAGTATTTGATTACACTCATTTATCTGAAACCACAAGTTACAAGTAAAAACACAATAGGTCTTAAAAAAAGTTCTTTTTTTACTATGTAGAATAATTATAATTATATATATATATATATATATATATATATATATATATATATATATATATATATATATATATATATATATATATATATATATATATATATATATATATATATATATATATATATATATATATATATATATATATATATATATATATATATATATATATATATATATATATATATATATATATATATATATATATATATATATATATATATATATATTATACATGATTTTTACAGTGTAAAAAGCCTAAATAAAAACCATAAAAAATATCTTTAAAAAATTTACAAGTTAAAAAAACGTTTTTTGGCTATACTCATGTACGCGTCGGAAACGATTATGTAGTAATGTAAGATATTATTTTCTAGGCATTTTTTAAAAAAAAAATTATACTCATTTACTGGTCTCAAACCACTATGTAGACAAGTAGGATACTATTTCTCTACGCATTTTTTTTCGCGGAACTGAGTCTAAGAATTCTTTATATTACAAATTAAAGATGCCGGAGTTACAAAAATAATTTAAAGGAACTTATAGAGGAATTCAAATAAATTCATTAAGCAATAAACAATTAGTATATTTTAGTTTTTAATAAGAGTTTAGTGAACAGCTATTAAACTTAGTGATTTTTTTCAAGATTTATTTCTGCAAACATGCCCCTGGTACAACTGAGACAAACCCTTTCTGGAGTTGATTAAGTCCTTAAGTTATTTGGTAGCTTCAAATTCAGTGTTTAAGCTTTTAATATAGTAATAATTTAATAGCTAGTCTCAGATTTTCTTCGCAGCCTCAGAAATAAATATCAATAACGTAAAGATTTTCAAAGAAACCATCTCTGAATTTTTCTTAATTGGTATTTTAAAGAGATCATCTGAAAAACATGCATTTCAAACTTTGTTCATTTCCTTAAACTATTATTTTAAGTTACATCAAAAATCAGAGACTCTTTAATGACTCTGCAGCATATAATCTAAAAGATCAAATAATTACTGAAATTAATGTGAAGGAATGGGATAAATTAAATTCATAAAATGTACATACAATCTAAGAACAACACTTAATGATTGATTCAAAACACAATTTGGTAGAATATAAGTCTAAATAATAAATTAGTAAAGTCTAGACATGGGCTAGAACGATAAAGTAATTGAATATTTAAATTAAATGTGTAGATAAGTTTGGATAATTTCGACATTTGATTTAATACGTGTAGGCACTAAAATATGGTCCTTTTTAATAGCTTGCTTACGATCTATAGAAATAACTAAATATTCACAAACCAATTCAATTTATTTCACCAAACCTACATTATAGCTTACTGTAAACAACATTACATCTAATTTTAAGTTAAAATGTTAGGGTAATTTACTATTTATTCCCTTTTTATTCAAAGATAATAGTCAGAGCACGAATTGTTTTCATACTTGTTATTCCAACAAATAGGATTCAATTTAAGAATGGAAGCATATGGAAACTATATTTACTATAATATTTGAATTTAATATAAATGTAAACACTTTGCTACATTACATTCAAAAACTAATATACCTTACTTAATTATGGATACAGCAATTCATGTCTGAAAGCTACATTCATTAACATCTATTTTATTTTTTTCTTAAATTCTGATTCACGAAACTTCCACAATCAATTAAACAGCGTAACTTACTCCAAATTATAAAAAATTTTAGACGGAATATCTAACAGCAATTTTTACTTATTTTTCATTAATCTTTGAAACTTACTATTCGAGCATTTCAATACAATAAATATTGAAACATTTTGAAACACTACACTTGAAAGCTAAAGCTGAGCAAACATCAATTCATGTCTGGATATGTTATGAATTAATATCTATATTATTTTTGATATAAATTCCGATTCACGAAGCCACCACCACCAGTTCAACACCGTAACTTTCTCTAAAAAATAAGGTATTTTGAATCAGATTTTCTAACTGCAAATTGTACTAGTTTTACTTTTTTTTTAAACTTTTATAAACATAAAAATATATGATTTAATGTTTTGTATTTTTTTATAATTCTTAAGAACTAAAAAACATACAAAATAATAAGAAAAAGAAGTTTGAATTGATATTTTTTTTTCCTTACGAGAAAAATTTCAACTGTTCTAGTTTTAGAGTATTTGTAATTTTGAAATCATGATTCTCTTATTAATGTCTGTCATGATGAATCACATTCCATGGTTTCGGGCTACTTTTTTATCATACCCTTACGTTTTAATTTTAGAGCAATAAAAATAATTACCCAAGTACGGTGATATCTCTTTTATACTTGATACTTTTGATACTTGATCAAATAGCGCCAGAATACAATTAATAATAAATTTCGGGTGTAACTAAACCTTGTTCAGCCTTGCTGAAAGAAAATTCACGAGAGCAAGAAAAAAATGGAGAAAATGTAGCATAAAAATTGTAGCGTAATTAGATAAGTATGGTAAGTTAAGATATCTTGGTTTAAAAACCGTTTTATGAATACGCATCATGACATGAAAAAAATGTCAGCTAAGAAAATTTTGATTTTTTTTATAAAGTATATTAAACAAAATAAAAATAAATATTTATTTAGAGATTTGCATGTACTATTTTTTAGTGTCTTTATTTACTGAATTTGCATCTTTTTATTATTCGCTGTTTCATAATTACATTCGTGTAGCTTAAAATTTCTTTGTTTCATAAAAATGCTACAATAATATATAAATGCATAAACATTTTACATTGATATTTAAGGTAATGTTTATGTTGTGAGACGTTTTTTAAGTTTTATTTTTATAAACCTTGTTTTTCAAAATTCGAAAGAGTTCCTTTCCTGCTACCTTTTACCTTTTTGATAAATTTTGTGCGAATGTTTTTTTAATTTTTTTTCGTTTTTATGAAATGTTTTGTAACTTTTTTTTTGTATTCTTAGCAATTTTATATGAACAGGTTGATTCATTTACAATAATATGTTATTAAATATGAGCCGAATTCACTTGCGAAATTAACTCCCTTAAAGTGAATAATGGCAAACCCGTAGTATTCATTACATTTTTAGAAAATTACTAACATGCATAGTTGCAAAAAGTTCTGGGATTCTCTTTTTGATCAGACAAACTAGTTTGATTTTTCTTTTTGTCTTGTTAAGAGTTTAAAAAAATAATACGATATCAGAAAATAATTTTTTACATACTATTGTAAGTTTGACAGCTATTGCAAAAATTATTGTAACTAAAGTTTTATTTGACGTACAAAAGTGTCAGACCGAAAAGCTGTTTGTTTTTTAGCAAAAATCACCAAAAGTTTAGGATACGATAACATTGATGTATTAACTTTAAATATTAAAAGACTCTATTTGCCTCAGAAAATGAAGAAAAAACTCAAAATGATACTGTCATAAATGACAAAGTTTCATCCTATGTAATGTGTCTCTTACCATTCATTGGACCAGCAAATGAAATCAAAAAGTTTCTTAGTTACTTTCGGTTACCAGGTTCCTAGCTTGATCAAGAGATTCAGAGACCGCAGGAGTCTTAAAAGCATTAAAAACTTTGGCTTATCAAACAACATATGTGCTGTGCTTTTTGACGGAGATTGTTAAAATAGTGGCATAATTAATGGTACATGTATTCAACCACAGCAAAAGCTTGAAAAGAAGCTCTTCTAGCTAGCATGAATGCATTGTGTGATGAAAATGATCATAGTGTGTATGGATAACGCACTTTCTTTGAAGTTTTACAATTGAAATGCTTCAAGCATTAATGTAGAATTATTGACAATGACCAGAATGAAAATGGAATTAGAATTGAATCAGTGGCTGGACTTCAAATGCTCCACATAAGAATTTGCTGCTTATGATATTGTTGATTAAATATTTCTAAATTCATTCGAACTTCTCAAAGTTACAGGAAAGGAGTTTTCTGAGCTTTAACGGTATCTATCAGAGATCTAACCGGTTGCCACTGTGGATATCTTACGTCAGCACTGGGGATGGTGTGAGCCGGGGGAAGCTTTACTCTGGATCACCTCATTAGTAGGCGAACGCTTTATCCCTTGAAACACCAAGCCCGAACTAAACATTTTATTTGTTATTTTATAACTAGTATAGAGCAGCTGATTCAAACCTGAGTTTAGAACTAAAAATGTTTAACTTTGTAGTCTTGTAATTTTGAACCCAACCTAGAAGACAAAGAGGCGCATTGGATGGATCCTGGATGAAACAATGGGCCAAACTGGCCTTCATGGAGGACTTTTTATGGCAGAATTCACATCAACCAAACCTTGATGGGATTCAAACCTGTGGCTTTCTTATTGGGTGACGTATTAATATTCAAATTTAGTAAAAATTTAGTTTTGGCTTCTAAAAAACAGTCAAAGCCAAAGTAACTAGAAGAAACAGCTATTTTAAAGTGACTTTCAAAATCGATCGAATCCAAAATAAAATATAAAATAAATAAGTAAATAAATCGTGCCTCCCATTTACATCTTTTTGTTTCATTTCATTAAATTTTCCCATAATTACACTGTCTTAATGCTTCCTATGTCTAAGATTTTTGGTTAATACTTAAATTTGGCAAAGGACATCGACTTTTTCTGAAAATATTACGTTGTGATGCTAGACATTTTTGCAACTGAACAATACAATTGCGTTTATAAAAAAAATGAAGATTTTTTTTTGTATCGGGTAGAATTAAAAACGGTATAGTGACTTTTGGAAAGTTCTTCCTTTGTGTTGCAAATGTTACATAAGTAACACATAAAAATTCTTTGCAGAGCACTCTTAACTTTTGAGTACTTATTACTATTGGTCTTTAAAAAGCCTTAGAAATTAAATATTAAGTTTAAAAAATAATATAACAATGATATCTGTAATTTAATTACAGAAAAAAAATTAAATGGAATAACGATGTCCCTACAAATAAGCATTAAGCTGGGGATTCCTGACTAAATGGGAAATCCTGTTACAATTATATTTTTAGCATTCATCAGCACTCACTAAATGTAAAGTGAGTATTATTGATTCAAATAAATATATTTGTTTTTTTTTTTTTTTAAATTTGGTTTCATTTTTTTTCCTTTAGTACCTTCTAAATTGCACAATCAAAATATTTAAAGTAGCTGACAAGTTTATGATGCTGTGTAAGGATTTATGTCACGGAAAAGATGCCGTTGTTTGAAATCAAAGACAAAAAAGATAAAGATAAAAGTTTAATAGCCTTATCGTAAAAAGTAAGCGTAAATAAATAAAAAAGTATTAAACTCCATTTTATAATTAATTTTTTGCTTAACTTTTTTAAAATTTTCTTATAATTAGATTATTAGAATTATTCTAAAAAGAATTTAAATGATTAAAAAACAACCAGAAACTTATATAGCAACTCGTGGGAGGAGTTAAATCGATTGTTGGTTTGTTGATTCTAAGCTTTTTTTTTATAGTTTTGAGTTATTTTTAGTTCTAGTTTAAAGCTTTTTTGTAAATATTACAAACAGAAATTAATTGCTTACGTTTCATTATACATTTGATTATTTTTCAAGCACTGTATTCAGCTTTTTTACAACTCACAGCTCGGAATGGGTAGAATTCTAATTAATGTACCATCGTACTAATATATCATCTTTAATGCTTATAAATATCTTAAAAGTAAGTAAAAAAAATCAAACTAAATACTGTTCTATTCTCTATCGTTTACATTCTATTGTTTACTTTTCATCGTTTACTTTGTATCATTTACTTTGTATCGATTATCGTTTAATTTCTATCGTTTATCGCTTAATTTCTATCGTTGCCACCGTTTACTTTGTTTACCTCTCAGGTTGAAAATCATCAGAAAATGATGTTTTTTCTTTAAAAAAAATCTTTGTTCTTAACAATAAATGTTGTTGCAAGATTTCTTAAAAACAACTGAATTTTTTTTAAAAATTTTATTGGGAAGTTCGCTTGAATCTTTAAATTTTGATAAAGATAGACGAATTTTAAAAAATAAACATTTCTAAAGTTATTAATTCATAAATAAATGTCTGAAAAATAAAGTTAATTTAAAACCTCAAAGAAAGATGCCAATCTGATACAGAATAAAATAAATGGTAAAAACTAATGTAAGCACTCCTTACCATTAATTTAAAAAAAACATGAACTTTTTCTCTGTCCCATTATTAACACTGGAATTTGTTGAAAGAGTTGAATATATTTATTATTCTAAGCTCAATTTCAATCTTCCAATAGAACTGCAACAAGTTCTTAACAAATTAATCAAACAACAATCAGGATTCAAAATTTTATTATTTTATGATTTTTTTTGTAAGTAACTACTGTTTTTTTTTTTTTAAATAAAATATTTTTTTATTTGCGAAATTTTTAAAATATATTATTTCAGTTAATTTAAGTTTAATTTAAATAAATAGTATATGGAGAAAAAATATTCTGTCAAAATTTCCGTACTGTATGACAATGACATTTCTAGTAAAAAATCTGCTAAAAAAAAAAAAAAAAACTCAAAATATACTGTAATTAAAACCGTTCATTTGGTTATTTCTCTGTTAATATGGTAACGGCGTAGCGAAAAGTGAAGTTTTTACAATTGTAGTTCTTATTACCACAAATTTAGTAAAAATACAAAACTTAAAAAGTAAATTCCTCTGAATAAATGGTTTTACTATCATGCTATAAAGTATCATGATAAAATTAGCAAATTTTTACATCATATAGTATAAAAAAATATTTTATTTTTACCTTACCAAAAACATTACCAAAGAGCATTGAGAAAAATTACCTAGGTTTTTGATGTTCCCATAGAGTCAAAAACACGACCATATTTTTTTTCTCTGTGCAAAATATGTTTAAAATATACGTAAACATGGTTCAACTAAGATTTAAAAATAACTGTACAATTTCTAGAGAACACAATAAATTGTTTTTACTTCATTTTCTTGTCTTTATTTTTTCTTGTAAAAAAAAAATGCCGAAGTGATCGTGTATTAAAGATTAAACTGCGTTGTAGAACTGTATTAAAAATTTTGAAAAAGCAAGGCAAGAAATTTATAATTTATCTAAAACTTTATTACCGAGCTGTTTAGAAAGACGACAAATTTTATAGTATTCTATAATTTTAACTTACTTTTTTTTCTCAATATAGGAAAATATGCTTAACATAATTTTAAATATTAGAGCAATTAAATTGTAATCGTTTCTTATTATTGAAGTAATTTAAAATATCTGCTTACTTTATGTCGTATTATCTATATTTATGATTATAGAATTTTTGTACTGTTTTAGGTAGTGCATTAGACGTGCTTCGAAATATATATAATTAATTTTTGGCAAATATACCATTTTTTTGACAAATTCTGATGATATATTTATATACGTTAAATTTCGACTGATAATTCTCTATTTGTTTTCAAAATTTATTTTGTTTAATGCACTTATTGAAAAGCACATATCACTTTAATTTGTGTAAGTTTCATACAGAATTTTCACCGTGAGAAATAATTTTTAAATGGAAAACTAGAATTTCGAATAATAGAAAAAAAATTTGTTACGAAATAAAATTCGACAGGATAAAATTTTCCTTAAAAAATTCCTGATAAAAGTCGCAATTAACAGGAGTTTCGATCATTTTTAATAATAATATTAATTAAGAATAACTGAACTAATGTATAATTAGTTGATATATAATGCGCCTTGTTGCCATGAAGTATTACACAATTTTATTTTTTAATTATCTCTTTTTTTGACAAATTTCATTATACATTATAATTACAGACTATAAATAGAATAAACAAATGAAAAAAAAAACAAAATCTTATAATCTGCATGCATGTATAATCACCACGTAATTATGAAAAATAGTTTTAAAAAATACATTTGTGTTTATTTCGCATAAAATAAGTAACTAAGTTTGAGAAAAACGTATTTTAATCCCATAATCTTCCTGCAGCTGTATTAAAATTCCAGAGAAAAAATTATTAAAAAAACAACCATATTTTTTTATGTGGATAGCATTTTCTGTTTTCTTTTTAAAAAATTTCTCAATTCATAAACATTGTTTAAATAAAATAAAATACACATATTACACGGTGAAAGAATAAAAAACAAGGGTTTCAATACGTAAAATTTAAAGATTGTTCATTCACTAGAAAAAATATGATTTTTTAGATACTATCGCTTAATTTAACATTTTTTTTTTGTAATTGGAGAACAAATTTAAATGAGTACCAATAGGTGCTTTTTATGATATTTAATTTTGCAGTATAAATAAAAACAAATTTCTTCGTTGTGATTTAAAATTAATGAAGCATGTGTTTATTTTTAATTTTAGAGTTTCGAAGCATGAAGTAGTTTTATTTCTTTAATCACAGGAAAATTAGTTTTGCTTTGAAATTAAAAAATATAATTTAAAATAAAACTTAATGTAATATTAAATACTTTATGCATCACTAATTTATTTTAAAACTTTTTCAATAAATAAACAAAAACATTTTTATTAGTTCACATATTTAAGTTTTTTTAAAATTGCTGAAACGGTGTTTTAATATTTTTTTAATACTCGTGTTTAAAATTAGATTTTGTTGAATGCATTTTATTAAGGAAATATTTCCAATGTTGATAGGATAATTGGATTACTTATATACCACAATGTATTTTACTGTAAAGCTGCAACGGTAATATGAGCTTCCATGAACTGTGCAGAAACAATGAACCACGATATAATTTATGGTTGGTGAATCAGTTTTTCTTCAAGTCTAATGTAAAAATTCTAAATTCAATTGCTGACTTGGAAAAGTACTATTTTGAACGTTGATTTATTGTTCCTAAATCCATGTGGAATGGCGAAAAACAACTATATAAATTATGTATTTGACAAAATATGAGATTTGATAATTTCTTGCACAGGTGTAGATTCTATTGCTGATCTGCATTGGATCTTACCCGAAAATATTATTTCTCTTTTTTTCAAGTGTCATTTATGACAAACATAGTTTTAAAGTTTAAAGTTTACAAACTTTTCAAAATGGTGCGATCCGATTTTATATTTATAATATGAATTTCAATTAATAGTTAAGAAACAAGCATCTTTCTTGCAAACGAAGGAATTAAGACAATTGCCGGCATGCAATAGATTCATATACATTAGTGGAAATTTTCAGTGATATTTTTATAATTTGAATGCAGCAAATTAAAGAATTAAGATCATTTTCTGCGAAATGTTAATTTTGCAACTTTATAACTTGAAAGTATACTTCTTTTTAAAACTAAGCCTTGAAAAGGCTAAAACGTGTTCCAGATTGCTTAAAAAACTGTTTATATTTTAAGTGTTCATATAAAAAACTGTTTATATGCTGTAAATTACTACAAAAATAAAAAATGTTGTTGTTAAAAAAGTTTTACATTTTTTCAGAACACTAACTATTACAAACCTTTAAAGTAATATTACAAAATTTAAAAAAAAATTTAAAAAGAAAAAAATAGTAACTGGTCTTTAGTATTTACAAGCAGAGAATAAATAACACTTCTATTCTATATATTTATATAAGCAATAGCTATTTTTAGTATCCATCTGTTGAAACTGTTATTTTAATTTTTCTGAACAACCATGTTAGTGCTTTAAAGTCTTTTGAGCAATCTTTGAATTTCTATTTTGTTTAATTAATTTAAATTATTAATCATTAAAAAACGTTATTATTATTATTAGAAAAATTAATATTATTATTAGAATGAAAAATTAATATAAAAAATAACCATAGCAACAATTTTATGTTGCTCCCAATTGGGCTCAAAATTTGTTCTATATAGGTCCTATAAGAACATGCACCGAGGGATAAATATCAGGATAATTAGATTTTTTAATGTTGGTCCTAGAATAGACTTTTATATTGGGCAATAATAATTCCATATCGGGCAGATATTGGTTTAAAAGAGGCAGCAGAATATTGGGTGAAATGAACAATTCCATATAGGGCTAATATCGGAAAAATATCGCCTCTATTCACCTTTATTGAGTCAAGATTAATGAATATTAGTCCCATCAGGGCCCAGGTTATTTTGGAACTAGGGATTGTAATAAAGTTTATATAGTTTAATGAATAAATTATCCGATTAATTATACAAAATATTTGTTAAAATATTTTAGAAAGCTGATTGTTTTTAATTGTATTACAGTTTTATTTGAAAATTTGTGTTATTCTAAAGACATTATCTGATCGAAAATTTCACATTTATTATTTTTTTCGATCATAAGATAACAGATTTTCGCCGATTTTCATAGTATTTAAATTTCACTTCATGCTATTATGAGTCTGATAAGGAAAAAAAAACGGGATAGTCGATAGACTTTTCCGTAAAACATTCCATTGTTAATTAGTGGTTTAAAAAAATCAAAATGATAGAATAAGGGCAGGAATTAGCGTATTGTTCAAGCATAAGAAAAATAGTTATTCTTTAACTACATTAAAAGAAAATAAGTATTGAAGTAATTGAATGATCACTTTTAAACAGAAATTTTAATGAGAATTCATATTTGTTATCTCAATCCATTTCTTGTTATCTTAATTGCTCATGGCAAATGGGGATCGAAAAAAACATTCTAAAGATATTTTTCTTACTAGGAAATTTTTTCGGAATTTTGAATGCAATTTATGATAGTACACATGCAATATTACTTAAAAAAGATAAAATAAATGCTTCTTCCAAAATAAATTTTTATAATATGACAGTGTATCAGCAAATTTTTCTTTACTTTCGGTTTATTTCTATTTGTTAATTAAGAAGAATTTATTTGATTTTAAATTACGCCCTACGATACAGCTAACAGAACCAGTGTTGCAATACAAATGTTTTATTTTAATTTACAACCGGAGTTGAGCAGCCGATACAATTCTGAGTTTACAATATCCTACTCCATAGCCTTGTAATTTTGGACTCAACCCAGAAGACAAAAGAACTCCTGGATACAGCATTATGACAAATTAGCTTTCGTGAAAGACTTTTTGATGAAACTAACCCCAATTTGTGTTACAGGGAGAGAAAAAAAAACACGAAAACCTTTCAAACCTTTAACATTTAAATAGTCCTCTACATGGAAACTTTTAAATAGCCCAACGACATGGGTTTACTAACACTTGATCCGCCTAGCATTGAAGTTATTTTACTTCAGGACTGGGGTTGATGCGAGCTGTGAACAGAATTCATATCAATCAGCCAACAAAGAGATCCAATCAAGAGATCTTCGCATTGAAAAGCGTGTTATTCATCCCCTGAATTACTCTGAACTACATTTTTTATTGCGTGCGGTTTTTATGGTAGAAATGCATTCTTCTTCTTGTTCTTAATGATGATATATTTCATAAAATATTTTTTTCTTAAATAGTTTATTATATTCAATTATGAATCTAGCCCAATTAGACAAAAAGTAAAATTAACATTAAGGTTTCCAAAGTTTGGGTCGCTCTCCTGACCAAGCAATGAGGACCATATTTCCCAGATTGCGGCTACCTATATAATTTCGAAGTTTGAAATCCTAATTCGTTGAAAAAGGTATGTTTATTCAGAGAAGGTCTAGTTTTGTTGTTTGTGTCTAATTTTGTTACTTAAAATATGGTCTGCACTAATTAATTACCATATTTGTGGTCACCCCCTTGAACTATTAAGATTGAATCTTGTGAAGATTCGATGATTAGATTAAAAGTCAGGTAACACGGTTCTATGTTGGGGTAAATTTTCATAAATGAATGTTGACATTGTAGATAACTACCATTTTAAATTGGTGAACCGGACATGATATGAACACGCCTACATTGAAATTAAATCTCACATTGAACAGTTGACTTTCTTCTTGTGACTGCGGCATTATCCACATTCTCGTGCTTTTGCTACTCGCGTTTCGATCTCACACAACGTACAACGTATACACTCGACTGCTAACGGCAGTGTGGAGCAACCATGACCTTGAATTCAATACAGCTTTCTCGACCAGCACTAAAAAAGTACGGTGATCTTAATACAGCTCTCCCGGCCTCTCCCTTGTCAAGCTGGAAAAATATTATAAGTTTAAGGGGATTAAAACATATTTTTGCCTTTATACTTAAAGTTAACAATGAAGTTTAACGATATTCAATATTTATTATTTCAATATTTATTATATAGATAAAACTAAATAAGTTTTAAACACAGTTTTTTTTAAAATTCTTTTGTTTCCTTACTTTAAATCTAGGGAAAAAGAAATGTTTGACTTGAAGGAATAATTTAGAAATCGAGTTGCTGTATTTATCACTAAAATTCCTAGAAAAGCAAATTATACTTATACAATACAATAATTAAAAAGAAATTACACTACAAAAAATGCTGTTGTTTTTTTCACCGTATTTTTAGAAGAATTATTTTAAAAATAACTTTAGAAATATTACCAGAAATTTTGATGCAGTTGAAAAGTTATTCATTCAAATAATTATAATTATTTAAATTGCATAATTGAATTGAATTATTCATATAATTCATATAATATAATATCATATAATTATTAAATTCAAAATTGAAAAAAAAAATAATAATAATAATTCATGGTGTAATGAATAGTTTACAAATTCTGTTGCACAATAAGTACTAAATTTAAGAACAACAAAATATGATACGTAAAAGACATTATTTTCAATTTTTGACAGTTTTACTGACAACCGATTCACAGATTTTTACTGTTTATATTAATTAAGTAATACTTTCAAATTTACTTTAGAAATTGTAACAAATATTGAGGCGGCTAAAATATATTTAGTTCAAGAAACTATGTTTTCTTAAAATGACTTTATATTTTGATTGTTAATAAATTGAGTAACATAGTAGTGTATTATGCGTAGTATATAAATACTGCAACACAAATTTAGTGACAAAACAAATGAAGAATCGAAAAATTAAACACTCCGAAGATATTTTTTTCTAATGATCGCCATTAGGCCGGGATAGCCTGGTCGGTAGGGCGCTGGGCCCATATCCAAGAGGTCGTGGGTTCGATCCTCGCCGGCCGAAGACTCCCCGTGTAGTAAATGGTGACTGATGCACGTTAAATCTGTCGAGTCTCAATGTCCTCCATGTTCCCATAACAAATCAATACCTCTGGGGGTACTGATCCAGGAGTTTCCTTGTCTTCAGGATTGGTTCAAAATTACAAGGCTACGGAGTTGAACATTAGTAGTTGTAAACCCATGAAATTGGTCGGCTGTTCAACGACGGTTATAAAATAAAATAAAATAAAATAATGATTGCCATTGAACAGAACAGAAAAAAAATTGTATCAATCCATTCCGAGCAATTGTTACAAATAAAAACCCAAAATTTTGTGGTTTTCTTCCTCCCTTAAAGATAAAAAAATTTCTTTGTTTCTTGTTGTATATTTAGCTTTATTTTATGTTATTTATATATTTTATGATTTCTCTTAAAAGTATTTTTCTATCGTCCAAAATTTTTCTTTTCGTTTTTTTTATTCAAAATTCATAAATAACAGCAAAATATAATACGTAAGGGATATTTTTTGTTGTTGAATGATTAGCTGTTATACTAACAACAGAAAGGTAAATTTTTGCTGATCATAATAAGTATTACTTTCAAACTAACTTTGGAAATAGTATCAAAGATTTTTAAAGTAGTTAAAATATATTTAGTTAAAAAAATATGCTTTTTAAATTGAATTTGCAGTTGGATTGTTAAAGAATTAAGTAACGATTCACGATATAACATGCTGTACCCCGAATAAAAAGCAAAATACATGAATAACAATAAAATATAACACGCTAAAGATATTTTTTCCAATGATCGACAAGGGACGTAACTGGAGAAAAATTCAATCATTCCCTTTCTAGCAGTTGTTACCAACAAAAACACAAAAAACTTCTACGTTTTTTCTACCCTCAAAGATAGAGATTTCTTTGTTTCTTGTTTTATATTTTGCTTCTTTTATCATTTCCTTATGTATTTTTTACGGCTTTGATTTCTCTTAAAATTGCCTTTATATCGTACAAAATTTCTCTCTTCGTTTTTTCCCCATCCCATCATTCGGGTACAAAATGTAGAATAATATCTTACGGAGAAGAGCTTTCTCCTCACTTCTTTCGATGTCGAAATGTTGGCTATCATCTGTAATGTCCACACTTATTGCTTACAACACTGAAAATAAATGTTGGACTGTGTTAGCAATTTTTGTTTTTGCTGAACTGAGAAAAATACATTTTCATGTGAGGAAAGCTATAAAACAAGAAAAAAACACTAATGAGTGAACATTACATTCGTTAGGATGAAGTACTTTAAACGCAGTATATAAATGCATGCATCATACGTTTCTTCGACGAATTGTTTTGCACTTAAAAAATATTTATAAGAAAACTTCTTTTGGAATCGTTTCAACAATTCAGCGTTGAATTTTTCTAAAAAAATATCAAGGTATCTGACTAGTGTAAAAATCTGAATTTGGACAGAGTTATTGAAATTGAGTTTAATATAAATTTAGAACACCTGTAGTTGAAACTTTCTAAAAATACTTTACTTTTGTTTCTACACCAATTATTACAAGGTTATAGCAGTTTTTTAGCAAGGGGATAACACTGCATGGACTAGTGATTTCAAATCTATGAATGCGTTTATTTCAAAAACAGTTTTTTTTACATTTTACACCACCCTAAACACGATATTTCAGATTGTTCTTAAAATAAGTATTTTTCACGTGCTTTTATTATTATAGCACACATGTTTAAACTACATACCAAGAGAAAAAATAGAAGTTCCTTTTTTATGCATGTTTTTAATTTCTTTTTTCAGAAGAAAAACGGACATTTTTAAAAATTTGCTTTTTTAACTACTTAGATCCTTAACTCATTAGAATATGCACTTTCTTTAAAGTTAATTGTTCAAAACATAGTTGTTAGCCTTCTAGATAAGACCCTCAAAGTTTTTTTGTTTCTGTTTTAGGCTATATAATTTTTTTACATTGCTTAGCGTATATGCAAAAAAAAGCCGTATTTTTACCTAAAAAATCTTTTAAAAAATTAAATAATAATATTTTTTACACATAACACATAATAAAACCCATAAACTAGTTTTTTTTTTACTTTTTTTTAAAATTATATTTAAGAAAAAGTTGTTGAAACTAGTCTGGTACCTTGATCAGTTTTCTTTATTTTTTCATTCAGATGAGAAATGATTATTTGTTTTCATAAAATAAGCAATAAAATACAGTAAATACAATATGTACAAGTTATTAGGTTAGCAGGTTGGATGCCTTAGGTACTTCTATGATTATTTGTTTCAGTAATCAGCATAATCGAGTGACATTTTGATACAGTATACATAAAAACCACTAAGAAAAAGTAAAAAAAAATATGGTTTCTGAAGCTCACTTATATCTTCAAATAAACATAAAAAATGAAAACATCAAAATGCGCTTCTAGTGTTAAACTAAAAGACGTCTGCAATTTTTGGTCTTAACAATAAAAGTTTTAATTTTAATTCACAAATCAGCAAACAATTTTTTTTTTTAATTGCAACTTGGAGGCTCTACTAATCCTTATTCGCTCAGTTCACCCTGAAAGTTGCTTCTCATTCTGCATTAATTCTTTTTTTCTTAAATGTTGAGACAAAATACAATTTTGCAGTTTTTATCTCTATTAAACCTTATACATTCTCAAATATTTTGTTGCAAATATTAAGATTTATATCTCGCAACTTACATCTCTCTTATTTTCCTCTCTTTCCTTCTTTCACTCTCTCATTTTTTGTTGCATTTATTCATTTTTCTGCTTCTAACATCAAGTCAAACGCGAACGCTTATGAAATGAAAATCTTGAGTGATTTTCTGCAAACCTTTAATAAATAGTTATTATTTAAAGCAAGAAGAAGAAATGAAATAAATTCGCAGAAAAAGCACTTAAGATTGAAAACAAATTTTTAAAATTTATGATTAAAGATGCGCTTTCAATGCACGTTCAACTTTCAACCACGTCAAGTTTCAATTTTGTCGTAGCATTTGCGAGACTTGCAAAGTGGCCAGCATCATATCATTTGCGACAAATTTATTATTTTATAATTCTTAAATTAATTATCAAATATAAATTTAATTTGTATATTATGGTACTCTTTTTTCGACACATATTTGTAAATTGAAGTTTCTAAGTCGTACAGGTTTTGCACACTGAAGTAAAATTTAATGAAAAGTTGAACACACAAAACAAAACAGTAGCTAGTTATATAGTAAAAGTAATAAAAATATTATTTTTTATATTTAATTTTATTCATATTTCCTAAGAATAAACAAAAACAAGAGCACAGAAGTAGAGATAGTCATGCTCAAAAAGTTTGCAACCCAAATAGCTCATAAATTAATAATATTCAGATGAATTAATATTAAGTAACATTAATATTGACATATAACATTTAATATCTTGAAAATCCTTTGATAAATCAAATTTATAACACCCCGTAAAAATATGTCCTATTGTAAATTGTATATATCTAGTATGTTATTTCATTCTAATGCAATTTATTATATCATGCTTTTTCGCTATAAATTCCCATATATAGATACACTGAAGAGCCAAAAAAACTGTTATACCTGCCTAATATCGTGTAGGGCCCCCGCGAGCACGCATAAGTGCGGCAACACGACGGGGCATGGATTCAATCAATGTGTGAAGTAGTGCTGGAGATAATTGATACCATGAATCCTGCAGGGCTGTCCATAAAACAGTGGGAGTAAGAGGGGGTGGGGATATCTTCTGAACATCACGTTGCAAGGCATCCCACAGGTCCAGAATTGCTACAGAGTAGATCCAAGAGCACTCTTCTGAATTTAGACACTTTCGCTGGCCACCAAAATCCCCATGCATGAACATTATTGAACATATTTGAGATGCCTTGCAACGTGATGTTCAGAAGATATCCCCACCCCCTCTTACTCCCACTGGATTATGGACAGCCCTGCTGAATTCATGGTGTCAATTATCTCCAGCACTACTTCACACATTGATCGAATCCATGCCACGTCGTGTTGCGGCACTTCTGTGAGCTCGCGGGTGCCCTACACGATATTAGGCAGGTATACCAGTATTTTAGGCTCTTCAGTGTATATTTGTATAATAAAAAAATGTATTTCCTATAATAACTTTTAAGCTAAGGATTAGATTTCCATTTACAGAGTTGCACTCTTAATGGTCAGTAGATGATATCAGACATTCAACCTAAAACTTACCTTAACAAATAAGTTGCAAAGATACTTTCTTTGGATGTAAACTACGTATGCTCAAGCTATGATGTGGTTCAGCGATTGCTTCAGTCTAGAAATATATATGACTCTAATAGTTTAAGTTAAACCAGAATATTTAAGTTTAACCAAAATAGCCATCAAAGCTTGAAACCTTTAATATTAATCATTCCTTCCATAGTTGTCTCTTGATCTCTAACAGAAATAGCAGGAATTGGAATTTTCCGCACATATACTTCAAACATATTAGCTAAAAGATAGTTTTATGCAGAAAATAATTTCGAAGAAATATTTGATACTCTAAAAGATGCATGTTATGTTTTAATTCTTAGATTTAGACAAATCTTAGATTTAGACTTTTTCTTATTAGGTGTTACTGTATAGCTATTACATCAAGAGTTTTTAAAAGCATTTTTCTTCTGATTTTGCTGAAGTTAAAAATCATTTTCTCAACGTTATCTTGAAATGTCCAATAATAATCAAAGGAATACGATTCAAGTTTTGAACTTCAAGGACGAATGAAGAACTAAAATTACAAATATATATTTTATTTCATGTTTTATAACCGTCGTTGAACAGCTGACCCAATTTTTGGGTTTTACGACTACTAACGTTCAACTCCGTTGCCTTGTAATTTTGAACCTAATCCAGAAGGCAATGTAACTCCTGGATCAAGTGTTGGGAGTAATTTGACTTCGTGGAGGACTTTTTGATGGAACTAACCCGCATTTGCGTCACATGGAGAGAATGACAACGAGAACCTCCCACGGTTAGCCTGATGGCAAAGGGACTCTAATCTATGATCTGTCTATTACTGAGGATATTTCACGTCAGCACTGTGGTGAGTGCAAACCGGACGCGGGATTCGCATCCCAGTCATCGCTGGGATTTGGTCCCGCCTCACTTCATTGGAAGGTGAACGCTGTATCCCCTCAACTACCAGAATACTGTAAAATTTAACGTAATTATGGCTCTATGGGACCATCAAAAATCTGAGTATTCTTTTTCGAAGCACTTTGGGTTTGATTTTGGTAAAACTATAAAAATTGTAAGAATTTTATGATGCGTGATAAAATTTGTTATATGTGGTAAAATTTATAAATTTTAAAACTATACTTTAGAGCATGGCATGATATAATTTATTCTGTTGAATTTATTTTTCAATTCTGCTTTTTTTACTAAATTTGTTATAATAAAAATTTGAACTTTGCAAGCCAGAATATTCGGTACACCGTTACCAAATGAACGGAAAATTATCAAATGAGTGATTTAAATACCGTTTACTTTGGTTTTATTTACCAGAACCATAGTTTTTTTATGACTAGAAATGACGCTACCACATAGTATGGTAATTTTACAAGAATATTTTTATCCATGTTTGAATTGTAATATGTTAAAAGAAAAGCCACACACTGATTTTAATTTAAAATGGAAAACTCATTGTTAAGATACACATTATCAATCTCTTTGAAATATCTACCAAGAAGAAATATTTTATATTTTTTTCATCTAATTAAACCAAGTAATACTAATATTAAGAAGTCAAATCTTTTCTTGTTTTCAAAGCTGACAAAATTGCATGATTGCAGTTTGACAGTGAAAAATAGTTTTGTCCTTAATGATTCTACCCTTAATTAATTCTCTTCCTAATGGATTTCGAACATTTGATCTCTGATCGGTAACATCATGAATCTGTAGCCTCTAATGGTTAATCAATTAGTTATTCAAGCTTTCACAATATTAATTATTTTTTTCAATTAAATTATTTTTATTATTTATTGGTATTAATATAAAGTTTAGTAGTTAACAGAACGTAAATTGTTTCCTATGAAACTAAAAAAAAGAGTTCTGAAATTTTAATTATAGTCAATATTTTGAAAGTATTTACAGTCAATATATAACTAACAATTGTTTTTTTTAAAAACTGTCTTCAGATATAGGAAATCAACATCTTCTGCAATTTTAAATATTATTCAGTTTAAAACTTATTAGCTTACCTTACCTATTTCTT
Organism: Parasteatoda lunata; assembly: GCA_949128135.1. Taxonomy (NCBI): domain Eukaryota; kingdom Metazoa; phylum Arthropoda; class Arachnida; order Araneae; family Theridiidae; genus Parasteatoda; species Parasteatoda lunata. The sequence continues at coordinate 60,885,847 of OX421973.1, read as the reverse complement.
AATTGTAAATTTTAAGTCATTCAGTATCGACCAATCTATCTATATAACTTCATAGGTTTTATTTTTCATATCTTTTTTTCTTTTTTTGGAAAAAAAAAATAATTATTTTTGAAAAGAAAAAAAGAAATCGATTAACTAAAAATAAATTTTATCGAAATATTTGAGTTTACTATGTATTTTAGTAATTTTTCAAGGGTATTTTTGATTAGAGATAGAACTGAACATCTTTATTTGTAAGAGTATTTATCAAAAGTGCCTTTAATTAATTATTTAGAATTTATTTATTATGCAAAATTGCTTTTTTCTATTTTTATTTTTACTTATAACTGAACTGTTTTTAACTAATTATTAACTGTTTATAATTTATAAAAAAGAAAATATTACAAATACGAGTTAATTTTGAATAAAATCCCCTTAAATTATAATTTGAATTGTAATTTTACACTTGAACCACTGGATGTGAACTTACCTAAAACCGCCATTAATATCAATTTAACCGTCTTGAAATATGTATGTTATTCTACAATAAATGATTTTTTTTAATTTATGCACATTGTTAAAAATACAATAAATAAGAATTTTGGGAGATTATTATTTTTTCAAGGTAATGACAATATAGCAATACAGCATAATATTGTATAACAAATTCTTTGGCTGGGGCACATATATTCAAAAGTAAACAAAAGACACAATATAAACACTAAGTATTACTATACATGTTTTAAAACATAGAAGCTTCATCATATTAGTTAAACACTAGCGCAGGAATGCAATATATCCACGTAATCAGCATATCTCATAGCTATCTCATAGCTATTATTTTACTATGTCCCTTGCAAAAAGGCTTGTTTGTTTCATTTTAGAGACTGAGCGGCTATCTAATGGACAAAACACGTTTTTTTACTTTTACAACAAGCACATAAATGAACTCTTGAGTCGTAATTAGGGTGAAAGAAATTTCCTTGAAAACTATCCAATCATTGAGAGTAAAATCACAAAAGTTGTAGGAAAACATTTGAGCAACCTGCAACTTTCACATCGTGTCGAATAATTCCTTAGAATTTAGGGGGCTATAATTTTGTTCATGTTGAGTAAATGGCAGTGCTTGGCTTCTAATCAATGCTGTCATGTGCCATGTGCAAACACATTCACATACATGAATACTAGTCAGAATTTTGGCATTCCTTTTCTTTTACATTGGTATTGATATTTATATCGATATACATTGATATTTATGCTTCCCTTTTGCAGTGCAAAAGATGAATGCCATGATGAAGAAGTGGCATTGAAAATAGGTGGAGATTTTCTCTTATTCAAGGGTACAATGATCATTATTTGTATATTTCTTTTAAGGAAAAAAAAAATTACTTGCAAATTTTTGAGTTAAAAAGAATTATCTGTAGTCCCCTTGAGCTTGGAGTTTAGGTGTGACACTTAGATCACTATATCTTTTGAGGGTAGTAATTCAATCACCTATTTTAAACTTACACATTCGATTTTTTTAAAAATTTTATCTCAATTGAAAAAAAAAAAAATAAGTGAAAGTTATGCGGTTTGTTCTTCATGTGATAAATATGTATTTTGTTTACATGTCAATAATTATTCACTAACAGTTCCTTTTTTTTTCCAGATTATAAAAAAATGACGATTTATAATCAGGATGCACAAAACGCAAAATAAAAAATGGACAACCGTGAAGCACTTTTGATCTAATGATCGGATCTTCATGCTCTAGGACTTAATCTCAAAGGTTTGAGAGGGTTATTTTAACTATTTTCAAATATTAATACATACTATAATTTAAGTTACGAAATAAGACACAAAAACGTACATTTTCTGAATGAACATACCTTTTTTTTTTTATGGATTCAGATTTCTGAACAAAAAATATTGGGGGTAGGGGATAGCCGCAATCTGGGAAATATGGTTCCAATAGTTTGGTCATGAGAGCGCTCCAAAGTTTGGAACAATTATTGTTAATTTTAGTTTTTGTGTATTTAGCTACATCTCGAAAACTTTATTAACCCCTTCCTTCTCGCTCCCGTGAAAATGACGGGGTGAGTTTTCGCCCGCTATTTCTCGCTCCCGTGATATTGACGGGCTGGAGCGTTCAGTAGTAACGCTCCAATAAGAATAAAACTAATTTATTTCTTTTGCCCGGAAAACATTTCATTTCTCATTTTAAACACCAGATAGCAGTACCAGGATATTTTTTAAGGTAAATGTAGATAGTTTATTTTAAACTAGATTTCAGCACTAATCAAATACGTAATACAAATACAAAAGCCAAAAAAAATAAAAAAATATAGGCACTTTTATGACCGTTTTCTTGAAAATTAACCGATCGCTAAGGGGTTAAGATAATTGAAATATTTTTGCACACAGTTATAAAATTCGTATATCCAAAGGCATTCTATGCACACAACAATAATTAGTAAATATTTATTATTTTTTAGTATTTGATTTAATAATGATCAAAAAATCTTTGGTTTGGAACGTTTACGATGTTTTGCATAATTTTAAAGAATATAAATGTAAATGGCTAAATACAAAATTTGAGGAAAAAAAAAAAAAAAACAGTTGAATAGTTCATGAGCAATTAAATTTCAAAAAGTCAGATATTTGAAATTCGACTTCACTGGTTACCGATTTCCCAGGCATACTTGAGGTTACCCCCTCAAACCATTAACCGATCATGGAAATCCGATGAAAATCTGCTTTCATTTTCATTTCTACAATTAATGATTACAAAACTGACAAGCTTGTGAAATCCAAAAAAAGGTATGAAACTTCAGAAATGTGCGTTTTTCTTACGAAGGTCAAAATGACTACTTTTGGATGCTTTAGATACTTCTATGATAATGTTTTTCAGTAATCAACGTAAATACATGAAATTTTGATACATTATACTTAAAAACTATATAGAAAAAGTAAAAAAAATCTTAACTTTGAAGCTTAAGTGTATCTTCAAATAAACATAAGAAATAGCAAAACATGAAAATGACCCCATCAGCGCTTCTAGAGTTAAACTGAAATATCTATGAAATATCTATCAGTTTCCAATCTTAACAACAAGAGTTGGAATTTTATCTCACAAGAGCAGCAAGCAAAAGACAGCATATTTTAAATCAAGTACCCAGGATGTGTGCTTTTAAACAACCCTAATGTTTCTTTTTACAACTGATTTTATTTCATTTTATTTTAAAATTAAAGGGTGCTTCCACGATATAGATTTGTGGTTGAGCTTGATAAAGTAATCAAATGAGTGAAAAAGAAATTTAACATACGCCAGATATTATACCTTTCTTCATTTAGTCAATATATATAAAAGTTAAGTTTAATCCGGCCAGCTCAAGCGTGTAATTAAAAAGTTCTTGAAATAATACTACAGAAACTCATTTCCTTTTTTTTTTATATTTATTCTTTTATAATTCGTAGCACTTTACAAAGAGGAGATTTCGTTCAAAGCTTATTAGATGTATTCTCAGTCTACGGGGGCATGCTGATTCATTTTTTAAAGACCAAGTCTTCCAGAAAAGTCTTAAAAACTGCATAAAACATTCGCTTTTGAGTCTTTAATATCCACTGTACGTGAGCAGCGTTCCATCTAAGTATTTAATCGCCACTCAGGGATCTTTCAGAGTACCCAGAGGGGTTGAACAAAATCCTGTGAATGAAAAAGCAAAAATCCCTTTTCGTGTTAATTATTGCTGAGCTTCTGCAAAGACTGGGATGAACAATACTTAAGTTTTTCTTCACTACTTTCTCAGAGCACGTAATTAACAGCGGCGACATGCCATTAGTGAATTTCACGCAGGTTGTTTCTCACCTTAAAAACACTATTAAAATAATTATATTTATATAAAATATGGATATAGCTGCACCCTTACATAATGAGGAAAATTCAAAGGACTAGAAAGTTTATGAATAAATAAATATTTATGTTTATAAATGTACTATAACGTAAATATGGAAGTCATTTAAGCTGATTTGTTAAGTTTCGTGATAAGATGTATTTTAAAGCTTCTGTACTAGTTTGATACATTTAAAAGCATTTTTGGAAATTTGATTAACATTTTATCTTAATTCAGTTAGGTAAAAATAGTAAGGATATTGAATTTTAATTAATGCATCTTTACTGTGGCATAAATTTCAAAATATTTCTCTTCATAATGCGGAGAGAAATTCATTATTTAATAGTTATTAAAGTAACATCAAATATGCAAGAAAATTAAGAAAACTTATTTCATTGACAGATTGATCCCTTATGAAATATTCTTACAATAATGAGAATTTAATTAATATTTATTTTATTATCATACATAGAAATAAATTTTAGAGTATTTGTCCTTAATAAAATTTAAAATTTATTCTCTTAATTAAAATAACTTTTCTTGTTGTAATTATACTCAAATAGCCACCAGGCTTGATTTTAGTTATTACTTCAGCAAAAAAATTTTAAATTATTAAACTCTGAATTCTGCTGCAATTTCAGGGAAGTAATAGATAAAGTTCTTTATTTAAATAGAGGAGATCAGCATTTCACAATCTCTGGAACAATCCACGTAATTGGACAAGATACATCCAGAGTTCACAGTGGACTATATTTGTGTTTTGCAAGGTGCATTAGATTTTATGATTTCATGCCTACTACATTTTATACGCTTTAAGCTGAGAGTTACCATCCTTGGCATCTTACCAATCTTAAACTTATTATTTTCAAAAAAACAGATTTAAAAGAGCCGATTTTTTTTATTCAAGAAAATTATCTAAAAAATGTGTATATTAAATATAGCTATGCATTTTTGAGTTTTTGAGTTTTTTTGGCTTGGAATTTAAAAAAATAATAATGATGTTTTAGGTGAAGCCAACATTTATAGTTATTGAGATTGAATGTTGGTTTTCCAGAAAGCAAGAAAATTTTTTAAAAAAACCGTGTGTTTTAACATTAAAACCAGGAACTTACGTACAATATAAATAAACATTTGTAATTTTTCTTGTATGAGAAATTTCAAAGCATGGGAAGCATAGAAATAAACTTCGAAAAGATCGAAGAGGTTGATTCTTTTGTTTATCTCGAAGCTATTGTTAATAAACAGGGCGGAAATAACGATTATATTTTACAATGAATAAAAAAAAAGCAAGATCCTGTTTTAGAGGTCTGTACAATTTTTGGAGAGGCTCAAATATATAAAAAACAGAAATTAATGACTACATGGCTACCGTGAACTTCATTCTTCTGTATGTTGCTGAATGGAGTCCCAGGAAATCAGAAAAAGAAGAACTTGAAACTTTTCTAAAAAGATGCTTAAAAATAGTACTAAAAATCTTCTGACTCAATAGTATAAGAAATGAAGAGCAAAAGCTAGTATCCCATCTGTTTATGAAGAAACTTTAAAACGAAGAAGGAGATCGCTCAGCCATATACTAAGAACATATAGAAACAATCCTGAAAACATTGAAAGCTTATCGGCCACTGACGGAAAGAGAAAAAGAGGAAGACCGCGACTAACATATCCAAAATGCAGATCTTAGCAGGATTAACTGGGTGGAAAAAGTGCGTTGCCTGACCAAAGAAAGAAGTGTGTGGAGAAAAATACTCGAGGCTTTTTGTGGCAGTTCGGCATCACGAAGAGGATAAGTAAATGTATGTACAGCCATCTTGTTTATAAAATAAGAAATAAAAATTTCTGGGCACAAGACATTGATATATTAGAACCGTTTTGCTGCACCTTTGAACGCTCTAGCCCAGAAATATCACGGGCACAAGAAATAGAAGACGAAAGTTCAGCTCGCTAGATTGACGGAAACGAGAGGGAAGAGGTTAATCAAGTAAAAGTATAGGTGTATTTTTTGTGATTTCAATGCTTATTTTTAGTTTTGATTTACTTTTTTATTATTAAATTACTTACATTTTATTATTAAATTACTCACATATTTTTTAAAAGAAATTATCTAATACCTTTAAATTTGAGAAAAGAATAATGAAAGAACAAGAACATGAAAGATTAAGAACATTGAAGTGGATTTCTATAGTTCGCAAGTCTTGATCTAACAGGCTTTGGTGGTAGTTATTAGGCCGTGGAAAGGAAAGCTCCTATAGTTTCTTTTTCTTATTTTAAAAGAAAAGCTTTTTTTACTTAATTAATAATTATTATTTGCGTGCATACAAACACATACATAAAATAATTTTAACCTAAAAAATAATACTATTAAAAAATTTTATATTTTAAAAAAATATTTTCTAAGATACATCCCACGTACTTATCACCCCCTTCCCAGTGAACCCCAAAGACTCTCCGAAAACAGCAATAAATGCACCGTTTGAATTATTCGAAATTTTTCTAATGCAATTTGAACTTTCAAGCACAGCTCAAAGTATCCAACGGGTCCTGTATGGAAAGAGTAGGCAATTTCTGCTATCCTTATTTGGAAGATATTTTCTTTACCAGTACGGGTCTAACGACGCCCAACCACAGGAAGTTTTTACATAACTGGCGCAATACGGTTTGACAATAATAGAAGCCGGATTTGTTTTTGAGGGTAAAAAAAAACTAATATCTTTGTAGGATAATTTAATCAAAGAAGAAGGAATAAAACCACTGCCAAAAAAATAAAATAAATAGAAGTTATACAAACATTTCTGAAACCTGATATTCTAAGCCAAATACAAAGGTTTTGATGAATGTTAAATTATCTTATTATCCTATTAAATAGTTTTCTGCATTGTTCTGCCGTAACTCAAGCATCTCTAAACAAGTATGTAGGAGAATTAAAAAGGAAATATAAAAGGAAAATAGAATTGACGGACTTGACTACAAAAGTAAGTAATACAATCTTGTTATTAATATAATCTCTTCACCCGATGCTTAATATTTATTTATTTAATTTTATATGACCATTATAAAAATATTCTTTAAATAAAGGAATTATTATTTGATATTTCTGTGAAGTATCCCTTTTTCACAAAAGCAATACACAACAAGAATTTACTTTAATCACGCCTTCAATAAACTATTGGAAACCATGCTTTCCAATCAAAAATCTGGAATAATTGCTACGATTAAAACTCTCCTGGTCACGGTACCAAGTTTTAATATCTAGCACACATCAATATAACCCTGTAACTGAAATATTTTTGTGGTCGAGAGAAAGAATAGGGGTGGCAGTGTCTGAACAGCATGCTACAAAGTCGAGGCGGGAAAGTTATGGCCTACTACCCAAGACCGAAATTCGTTCCCGAAGATCCTCCATTACCCGAGAATAAGAATGATCAGGGTCGCATACCATGTGCCAGGTGACACTTTAGTTCCCACCTTTTCTGAATATGACATCGACATGAAAATTAGAGAACTATGTTTCCTTTTTCTACATAGTCAGAGCCCTTGAGAAAATAAGGAAATTGACAATCCTTGATAATTTAGATGAGGATACAGATTTAGAGTGCAAATCCGAATTAGTAGAGACGAGTCTAATGCAGTGGTATAACCCGTCAGCATGTTGTCTACCGTAGAGTAGGATAAAGCCCCAGAGCTCAAATATGAGACATTTGTCATAGAGAACAAGCCGCAGAAAAAAGAAGAGTCTACTGACTACGACGAACCTCCAAAAAAAAGGGAAGAGAGAAAAGGAACATGAAGAACACTCATATAGTTGAAAAGACAGACAGTATGTCTACTAACACCAACACAAAGCAAAGAGCCACGCTTGAATCCCCGGCGACAGATGAGATTAGACTTGTTATTCCAGTACAGAAAGAGAATCTACAGCCAAACAGTAGAAAACTTGAATTTCTCGTCCGAGGACTTCGAAATGATCTCAAGACTTTTGACTAAAAGAGAGAAATCATCGATCTTGGTCGTTAACCAATCAGAATAGAGCAGCTTAAAAAGAGTTATAACATAGGATATCATACCACCCCTTCCTTTCTGATCCTCAGACACAGATAACACCAAGCACAGGCAAATCTTCACCATCAAGCGACTGCTGTCAACACCAGTTCAAATTGTGCGATTTCGTGGAGGTTGCTACGTGATCCAGCTTTACAGTAGCCAAAAGTTTAGGCACACACAAAAATCCTACACAACCGAAACAGCCAGTATGAAATGTGCTGGCGTATATTTTTTTGTACTTACTTTTGTTATTTTGTTTTTTTGGTACTTTTTTTGTACCTATCAGCAAGCCGGCAACATGCGTCCAGCAGCCACTTTGAGCACCCTGTCTGCAAAACTAAAGATAAAACTAAAGGAAAAGAATGGTCTGCACTGGAATGCCACCAACTCAGCCAAAGAATATATAAATGAGAAGTCGTTTCTAACTCTTCGTAAACGTAACTAGCGCGGGGGACTGCTAAGTGTCTTATGATATGGCAGAAAAAAACGACGCCACAAACCAAATAATCACCTCAATATCAAGCATCCAGCATTTTTGAACTTAGAGCTATGCGCTAGCTTAAGGAATAAAAAGTTAAAAATTGATAATAATATTCAATTAAGTCTTAACAGTTAACTAATGAGTAATACATTTGTATTGAATTAAAAAGTTTAGCTTTTACATTGATTAAGAAGATAATGCAATTTTTATATTTGCTTCTTTATAAAATGTACTAAAACTTAAATAATTGGTTTAATTTAATTATAATTCATTATAGATGATTAAAAAATATGTTTTTTTATGAAAAAGTAATTTTAAAAGTTGGGAAACATGTAATACCTTTAAGGACATTACAATATATATATATATATGTTACGGCGAATGACCGAAATCGGTGGTTGTTGACTCTCACCGATGAATAATGTCGACAATCACATAGTCGCTTTGGTGAATGTCCGAAATCTTTGTTATATCCAATTCTTTATTAATTTATTCGTTGATATTATTATATTTATTTGATATACTTATTCTATATTTTAATACTTACTGACGATAGATTAGAAGAAACATCAGTGTTTGGAGTATCCGGCAATTATATACCGGGCAATGGCACTTGACCTTAAAAAAACATCAGTGTAGGGTATACCTGGCAAATGTATACCGGGCAGTGGCACTCAACCTTAAAAAACATCAGTGTAGGGTATACCGGGCAGTGGCACTTAACCTTAAAAAAACATCAGTGTAGGGTATACCGGGCAGTGGCACTTAACCTTAAAAAAACATCAGTGTAGGATATGCCTAGCAAACGTATAACGGGCAGTGGCACTTAACCTTAAAAAAACATCAGTGTAGGGTATACCGAGCGAATATATACCGGGCAAATGTGAATGCATGGCCCGATACTCCAAACACTGATGTTTCTTCTGATCTATCGTCAGTAAGTATTAAAATATCGAATAAATGTAATTATATCCACGAATAAATTAATATCAAATCAGATGTAATAAATATTTCGGACATTCACCAAAGCGACTACGTGAATATTGACATTCACCGGTGAATATCGACATTCTCCAGATTTCGGTGTTTCACCGTGACATATATATGTATATATATATATATATATATATATATATATATATATATATATATATATATATATATATATATATATATATATATATATATATACACATATATATATATATATATATATATATATATATATATATATATATATATATATACATATATATATATATATATATATATATATATATATATATATATATATATATATATATATATATAACACTAAGTTATTTTTTCATTAAAAGCAAACATTTAAAACATTTAATTACTGTTATATTTTTTGCATGAAATATTTTAAAAACAATTTGATTTTTAGTTGTCGATTTCACTGGAAATCTTGTAGTTATACTTTATATTTTTTATTTATCTTGAAATGTGAAATATAATGTGTATTCGCATGAATTAACTGTTTCTTATTCTTCCATTTCAGATTTCTTAGATATGTTATTCCGCATAATCTGAACTGCGCCTTCAACAGCTGTTACCCAAGCTACTTATAGCTTACTCGAAGAAAAGAAATTTTTGACAAAACAAGACTCGGACAAAAAAGTTGACAGTTCTTCGGTTCGTAAATTTTCAACAAGAAAAAGCTTGGACAATGTTGACACTTGTCGAAAATGGTTATAAAGGCATTTTTCTCGCATCTATCCAGCTGTTGCCGTTTGTACCGTCCTTAATAATATTCCCTACATGGGTTATCACAATTGGCGACATTTTGTTATTAGTGTTGTTTACCACTAAACACAAGTTGTGTGCTATAATTTAATTTTAGTAAAGTATGTTTTGCAGCCTAATATAAAATAAATATTAGTTTTTTTTCCTTTTAAATTTATGTACTTTTTGAATTATTAGCAATACCGACACAATATTTCTTAAGTTGTAGTTAAGTAGCTGTTAATTAATTTTACAGTTCATAGAATTGGAGTTATTTTTGTAAAATCTCTTCTCATGAAATAATTTATACAATTATTCCTGATGATTTGTATTTGAAATTGTATATCTATCTGTTTACACATCGATTTGAGCAAAAACGCTGTAACTATAGCGAAATTGATCATAATAACCATAGAGTAAAAATCCATCCATTTAAAACTACTTTTTGAAATTTTACTAGTAAGTATCGTAAAAAAGACCAGTATTTGAATAAAATTTTAAATTACATCTGTTTTATTTTTGCAAATTTGAAAAAAAAAAGATTATAACATAGGAGATTGGAAACAAATAATCTCGAAAATACTAACGCAAAAGCAGGTTTTAAATATCTTCCTTGGGGTCATAAAGGGAACCCACTGTACCCACAGTTTCAAGTACCCAAAGCAGGTCTCTTTTCATCTATATTTAATATAATTTGGTTGGTATTAGTTCATATCCCTCGGCATTTGTTGATATCTCTGCTCCTACTTGTGCACTTCGAAATAATTGGTTTTTGAGATTTTTTTCTATTTTTTGAATAGTAATGAGAAATAATAAAATCCTGCATTTTTCGTGGAATTTAATATCGTTTTTTCAGAATAATTGATTATATTTATCAGTGTAAATGTATGCTATAATGAGGTATATTAATGTAATTACAAGTTTTTTAACCCTTTAATTTTTCTTTACATCAGCAATTTTATTTGTGCCTATTGTAATAAAACTAAATAGTACTTGATAATATAATATATTTGAGTATATAGTAATAAACTTTAGTTTGTATATAATATACAAACTAAAACTACATAACTATAATTTAAAATATTTTATAATTTTGACTTCAAAATTATAAAGGGTAATTTAAATGAAGGGTAATTTAAAAGGGTAATTTAAATGATAAACACAAATATTTAAGAGAGCATTTTAGTTAAGTTTAGGAACTAATAAAAAAGAAATATTTTTTAATTGTAAAAAATAGAGTTTTTGATATGCTATTATTTTTATAGCATTTATTTCATATTAAGCATATATTTTAATTTCATGAAATTAAAATATATGTTTATTTGATAAATTATTTTTCTGTCAACATCAACTCATTCTAAATAATTATTAAAAATACTACTTTTTAAACTTACTAATATTTAAACTTACTAATACTAAAATTTATTTTTAAAATATTTTAAAAATACTAATTTTTAAATATTAAAATATATGTATGAGTTACGCAGAGCATAAAACCTTTCGATGAAAATAAGTCAATTTGTTTTAATTAATGTTCGGAGTAATGCTTTCATTTAATATTCGGTGTTTATCAAGCGTGTTTACGCACAATGTAAACAAGAAATATCTTTAAGGCATTTCTTTATCGTAATATATTCAAAAGCAAAGCATATTTTTTCATATTAAAACAATAAAAAAATGAAAATGGTATAATAAGACTGAAAAGAAACTAATCTTAGAGAAGAAGAAAAAAATCATATTTGAACTAGCCCATTCAATTTCTTTGGAGTGCTTGTGAAGGTCTAAATTTGTTCTTTAACATTTTTCAGATTTTTTCCTTATTCAGTAATCTTATCTTCTGTACAGAAATAACTAAAAAAAAAGGAGATTTCATCCTGAAGTTAAATGTAATGGAAAATATTCCTGTCACATTATTTAAATGAAGCCGAGTGTGAAATTTGATTAAGATAACGCGCGATTATTTTATCCGATCTCTCTTTTTCATGAATGCTCTACTGCCGTGGATGAATCAAGTTAAGTAGCTATCCAAGTCTTAAATGATGTCTGCTTGAAAGATAAATGCCAAAAAGGGAATAGGTTGTATCAAAATGTAATCGTTTTTTTCCTTCTTTTTCTAATATATCATCATTGTTTTAGATTTGAAGAGAAAAAATGCAGAATGTAGATAATTTTGAATTATTTCTCATGGTTGAAAGTGATCCAAAAATTTTAAAATGATGGAAAAGACGGCACAAAAACAAAAAAAAAATTTAGAATTATAAATTTCATTTTTTTTAATATTTTAATTCATCTAGAGGAATAAATGAATTAATTTTTATAGCATTATACAAATTTCTGTTATAAAACTGATTATTATTTAAGTTGAAAAATTTCGAATTGCTTTCATTTCTCCTTAGAAAAATAGAATTTATGTTTCAAACCAAAAATACAGTTTAATCGAACAATTCTTTTTTTTTTTTTTTTTAAATAAAAATTAAATGTTTGTATTTTTCTTAAAAATTTGGGAACAGTAATTTTATATCTCATATTAAATTATTATTTTGAATATGATAATGTGTATAATTTATTGTTTTTTTACTAATGGAACAGATATCGCAAAAAATATAAACTTTAAAATTGAAGACATTGTTGGGGCTAATATAAAGTGAGAGATGGCGTACTTTTATCTGAATTATAGAATTTGAACTTTTTTCTTTAATAATGCTGTTTAGTGAACAAAATTATTATTTTTTTTTCTTAAGTTATAGTTGTTTTTGCATTTCCTAAAATTGCTGATTATTTTTGGTTTTCGTAATTCATATGAAAAAAAAAAAACTTTTTTCAAAAAAAAAAAAAAAAAAAAAAAATTGAATGCCTATAATTATTACTAAGGATTTTTTATGTGATTTAAAAGATCACTTTTTTATTATTTTGTTTTGGGAAGTTGCTGAGGCTATTTCCAGTAATTTGATTTTGGTTAACAAGCAGTTATCGATAAACAACTAAAATGATCTTTTAATCCACGAAGCATTATTTAATGTACCCAAAGCACGTTCATTTTTTGTTACACATTTGTTTTGTTACATTTTTTGTTTTGTTTTGTTTTGTTTGTTTTTTGTTAATGGCATTTCCTGTAAAAACACTATAATTCTGGTAATGAAAACCAAAATACACTCTCTTTAAACCATTCATTAGGTAACTTCCCCGTTCATATGTAAACAGTAAACAGAAAATTCTGGTTTTCAAAACTATAGATCTTATTACCTCACATTCAGTGAAAAATACAAAAATGAAAAGTATATTTAATAAAATGAAAGGGTTTAATGATATGATTTAATGTATCATTTAATTTTACTACATTTATCAAGTTTCATCACACAATATAATATAAACTTTAAAATTGAAGACATTGTTGGGGCTAATATAAAGTGAGAGATGGCGTACTTTTATCTGAATTATAGAATTTGAACTTTTTTCTTTAATAATGCTGTTTAGTGAACAAAATTATTATTTTTTTTTCTTAAGTTATAGTTGTTTTTGCATTTCCTAAAATTGCTGATTATTTTTGGTTTTCGTAATTCATATGAAAAAAAAAAACTTTTTTCAAAAAAAAAAAAAAAAAAAAAAAATTGAATGCCTATAATTATTACTAAGGATTTTTTATGTGATTTAAAAGATCACTTTTTTATTATTTTGTTTTGGGAAGTTGCTGAGGCTATTTCCAGTAATTTGATTTTGGTTAACAAGCAGTTATCGATAAACAACTAAAATGATCTTTTAATCCACGAAGCATTATTTAATGTACCCAAAGCACGTTCATTTTTTGTTACACATTTGTTTTGTTACATTTTTTGTTTTGTTTTGTTTTGTTTGTTTTTTGTTAATGGCATTTCCTGTAAAAACACTATAATTCTGGTAATGAAAACCAAAATACACTCTCTTTAAACCATTCATTAGGTAACTTCCCCGTTCATATGTAAACAGTAAACAGAAAATTCTGGTTTTCAAAACTATAGATCTTATTACCTCACATTCAGTGAAAAATACAAAAATGAAAAGTATATTTAATAAAATGAAAGGGTTTAATGATATGATTTAATGTATCATTTAATTTTACTACATTTATCAAGTTTCATCACACATTATAATATCATATTTTCGTTTCAATTTTACCAAAAGTTAATATGAGTCTTTGGTATTTCCATCAAGTCAGAAACACGGTAAAGTTTACCGTCTTCTGGTAGTTTTGACAATATTTTTTTTTAAGTCTAGAATTCGTTTTCTGTAAATAGATTTCCAATATCAGAGGAAAAGGTAGACTAGTTTGCTCACGTAGATGCTGGAGAGGAAAAGTGTGCGGTATCCTCATTGCAATTGTGATTGTTGGAGATTGACAACATCTCTATTTCCGTGTTTTGAGCATCAAGGATAAAACAAATCGATTTGATTCTGTTTTCTTATTGCACGTTCTTGCATTCTTATTTTCATAGCTCTTCCTCTGGACTTCTAATAAGTGGCAAATATGTAAAATGATTTAAAATTAAGCTATTTCTCAAGAGCTATAAGCCTTGCCTCTCAGAGCGTGCATGAATGGTTTCTCTTAGAAGCATCTATATTTATATATAAAGTCTCTAAAATGCGGCGATTGATGTTAAGGAGAAATGGAACATTGTTTTTATGCTAGGTATTTTTGCTTTAAGTGGTTACACAGTGCTCAGAAAAGTTAAAAAAAGACCCGAGGAACGCATGGCAGCTAATTAATGCTCTCTAAAGCATTTCAGCAAAAGATTTATTTGTTTTTTTAGATTATATTTGTTTAAGTTATATTTGTTTTTTAGATGGTATATTTCCGATTGTATTTTTCCGCTAAGATGAAATATATGCATATGGAACAATTTCTTTTTTAAAAAATTCAAAGATTTCCATCAAAATAATAATAGAATTAATTGACTTTTAAATATTTATACCTAATTTTCTACAGGAAGCAATATTATTTATACAATTAGAAAAGCATCTTATAATACAAATATTGCGGCAATTTTTGCAATACGCA
The DNA here is from genome assembly GCA_949128135.1 of Parasteatoda lunata. Classification (NCBI taxonomy): domain Eukaryota; kingdom Metazoa; phylum Arthropoda; class Arachnida; order Araneae; family Theridiidae; genus Parasteatoda; species Parasteatoda lunata. The sequence continues at coordinate 60,870,696 of OX421973.1, read as the reverse complement.
AATGTAAATGAAACATTTCTAGAATAGTCAAAATTAATAAAATAATGGAAAGTGTCTTAGAATTAAAATAGTTATAATTTACTTAACTAAATCTAATAATTTCTTTTTTGAGAGACACGTGAGTTTATGCTTTTAGAGTTTATTGTTTATGGTTTGATTGTACTAAAAAGTGCTTAGATGCACTCTGTGCGCAAAACAATAATTTAATTTATATAATAGAAAATATAAAACTTAGTACTTTTTTATGATTCTAAGTGATAAATTAAGCCAAACGAAAATTTTCGAAAAAAAAAACGATATTTTGAAATGATATTTTTCAAAAAAAAATATCTGGGCTTAATCATAAATTGCGACAAAAACATTACGTCGTATTACGCTTATTATTTTAAAAACGTGATTTGGATTTTTCATTTACCAGTTTAAAAAGAGAAAATAGTATCATATTAATATACCTTATTAGAAATCATTAAAAAAATTTTTTGCAATTTTTTGCTTTGATTAACCATCATTTAAGCTCATTGGCTTTTAAAAGTAACAAATAGGTAACACAAATACATTTCATTAAAGAGCTAATTGATACTGCGTGAAATACAATTTTTTTTTTGATGCTGTAATTAATAAAAAATTCGCATTAAAGATCGTGCTCTTCTATAAGTATCATATCTGTTGAGTTAATCTTAATGAATGTTTTTATACTTAACTTTATTTTTACAAATTTCTTTCCATAAGACAAACAAATGACGCTAATAGCTGTATTTCGGCACAAAATCACTTTGAAAAATAAGTTCCTATGAAAAAGTTAATACCCGTATTAATATTAATTTATTCATGAAGATTGGTTATTAGTAATGAATACATTGTGTACTTTTTATGTAAAACATTTTTTTTTCTAATTATTTTCCATTATTGTGTTTTGTGTTTGCTTTGGTATTTTTAAAGAGATATTATATTAGATTCTTTTATAAAACATGCTTATAAAAAAAATCTAATTTTTAAAATAAACTTAAGAATCATTTATTTCTCTGTTTAATGGTCTCACAGAAAGAAATTTTGACATTTATTTTTTATTTTGCCTTAATTAATTGAGTCCTTCGATAATTCATTTATTTTAATTTCATTAGAAAAAATATATTTCATTATTAAAATATTATTATATAAATTCTGAATCATTAAGCTAGATTTTTTTAAAGGTTTGTTGTGAAAAATACTGCATTTTATTAGGATTTTATCTTCATGGACATACTAATTATAGAAGATTATTGACAATTTTTAACATAATTTAACTTCTTTGTATTTTAAATTATTTTCTTAATACCAATAAATTCTTTAGTGCTGATTTGTTTTAATAATTTCCAAATGAGTGTAATTTACTAATATATGAATGTATTTCAATTGAAATTAAGATTGTTTTTATGGCCTATTTAAACAAAGTATCTTTTCTCCTATTTTGTGTGCAATCATACGTAATATTCCTTTTAATATTAGTGAAATATGCTGAATTAGAACATTTGGATGAATTTGGAGGAATAAAAAAACGTTTTTAGTATATTTAGCTTGGAGTATTTTTTTAGTTAATCATGCTCCTCTGCTCGAATTTATTTCATCAAAATGTGAATGAATCGCTTACAGCAAATGTGACTTTTCATGACTTTGAAAATAAAGGTCTTATATTATTGTTTTAAAAATAGTTTATTTTATTTAATTAAATATTCACTATATGTTCTTAAATATCTATCGTAAAAATACTTTTAAAACTATTTCTGTAGAAAAGGATGAAAATGGATGCTATATGGCATTTAAAAAAAATTAATATAACAACTCAGTCAAAATTTCATAAAGTTCAGTCGAGGTCAAAGAGCACGATCTCTTTCAGGATCCGAATCACACTTAGAAAAGTATGGTAAAAATTTCCAGAATATGATAAAATTTATCGTGTTTCTGGTTCTATGGAAAAATCAAAAATCTTAGTAGTTTTTATTGAAGCATAAAAAATTACCATCTAAATGACATAAGCACTGCATATTTTGGTTTTTATTGCTAGCATTGTTTATTTAGTCATAATTGTCTTTACCATACAGTGTGGTAATTTGATCAGAATTTGTTTCTCGATCTTGATAAAAGAGTCGATACCAGCAAAATGACTGGTTTTCGTTAGCATAAAAACAGTAGTTAATTCTTGAAAGGATTCTTGATTTACGTATCGTATATCGTTTATCGTTTATTTATGTATCGTATTATGTATTTTATATCGTTTTCTGTAAATTCATATATTAAATATAGTAAAAGTATGAGCAATTCATGTATCAAAGGAGTATATCAAAGTATGAGCAGGTCATTATATTCAAATGCACCCCATGGTTGCTTTTAAGAAATAAATAATAATATTCTTTTAGTCATAAAGTGATATGCAAGTTTGTATAGTAGGAAAGTATAATAAGTATGTATAGTAATTATGCATACTATATGTATAAATTTTTATTTTATTATTTTTTTAATGGCGGGCACACTTCGAATTATTGCTAATTGGCCACAGAACGTGCCAGAAGTGCTAACTCTCTTTTTGTTTCCCAGTGGGCATCTGTGGCGAAGCCACGGCGGTGGAGCAGCGTCACCCACGTCACACTACCACAACCCGTTTATAGGGCGGGTCACATTCACACACAAAGGAGAAAAGACATAGAACACAGACAGAGAGAAAGAAACATCCGTGCCTTGCCCGGGATTCAAACCCAGAACCTTTCTGATGCAAAGACAGTTCCCTGCCCCTACCCTAGCTGGTCTGCATACTAAATATATATATATATATAATATCTGGGCTATATCCCTGATATCATGGGTGTATTTAGTTCAAATAATTCAGTCGTGAACCAAAATACTTCTTCGATATCTTTATTTAAAGGTAGGCTGGTTCACATCATATTGAAAAAGACACGCAAAAACCACTGCTCTTGCATTATATACTCACAGAAAGGAGGCAAAAAGGCTCAAGCCGTGCATACCTTGCTACCCTACGCATTAAAGAAAATCATTTAATGCTTCCTAATATGGAAGTGAAAGAGGGGAAGATTCTAAAAATAACTCTTTTGAAATATAAATCTAATTATTATTCATTGGTATGTTTTCTTCCTTAAAGTCCCAAAATAGAATATCTTTACACCTATTCTTTACCAAAGACATTTTATGAAATCGAAACAGTTTTAATGCTTTTATTAATACAAAAGTATTTATATATATATATATAAATTATATTTTAAATTAATAATGCTTTTATTTCCATATTTTGTGGCATTTATTTCTTGTGAAACATAAATTAGGTAATAGAATTGTTTAAGTTATAAGTTTTGGTCTGTAAATAGTTTGAAAATTTTTATTTAAAATCATAGAAAGTAACGAAGCTATCGAAAGAAACGGAGATAGTTTTCAGCATGGCGTACGATAACTCTACATGAGAAATATGTCATGCCATTATAGTAGACATTGCAAAAGTTTTAGCTTTTAAATGTTATTTAATTCTTAAATTTATTTTTCTTAATAAATCAATAGTTAAATTGTTTTTCAGTGTAGTTGCAAGTAAGTTAAAATAAAATTTTAAATGAAAATAGTCTTACATAAAGTAATAATCCATTTAAATGAAAATTCGATATTATAAAAGTTTTGCCCTAAATATATTGTGCTCCAAATTATTTTCATTTTAATTCACTGTATTTTTCTATTTGCCTAGTTTTGATAAATAAATAAAATAATAATTGATAATTTTTAGTGATGAGGGACGACTCTTTTCCCCGACTGTCTTAAAAACAATATTTTGGCCTTAAAAGTCCACTGGGGTCTTTTGGCTTTTCCGTTACCCAGCTTATCTTACTTCACTAACTTATTCTTAAAAGCACTAATTCATTTTCAAAAATTTTGAACAAGATAAAAATTATCATAATCAAATAATTCAGAGAAAATTTTTCATGTGGGCTTACTTTTAGATATGTTATAATATAATATAATACATATACAATGTTATTTCAATACAATATGATATTTTAATACAATGAAAACAGTTATAAACTTTTGATTTTGATAGCTTAAGAAACATTATTTCTTGTTTGTAACTTCTTCTCAACTGAATATTCATCTTATTCTGAGAAGCACTAAATTTTCCTCTATAATTATTAAGTTCAATAAAAAATAATCATGTTTATTAGGAAATATTCAATGAACGATATCAGCATATTTAAGGCCTACAGTTTAACAAGGTATAATGTACGCTTGCTGAATGAACGTTAAGACACGAGGGTGATGGAATTACCTCAAATAAAATTCATTCAAATTTTATTCATAATTAAATTCATTATGATGCAAAAACAATTTGTAATTTTATTGAAAATATGATAGTTTTGAATCTTAGACGCTGGATAGTATTGCTTAACTATTATTATCTCTGATAATTTATATAAAATAATTGTATTATACTTCATACTATTGTTTTAATAGAAATACTATCTCAGAGACAATAGTTTCAAACTGAAATTATATGTTTCTAGGATAAAAATGGACGCAGATCTTTAGTAATTTTCAATTTTTCAAATTAAACTTACTTTTAAGTAAATTTATAATTTCTATTTTGGGATTCCTGGCGAAAACTCTTTAATATTTGAGCTTTTATTTCATGAATCAAGCACGGACTAACCATACGTTTGCTGCCGTTAATCACTCAGGACATTACTTTAATTTTCTTATTATAACATATTATATAATAACATATTATATATTATAACATATCTAAAAGTAAGCCGACATGAAAAATTTTCTCTGAATTATTTGATTATGATAATTTTTATCTTTTTCAAAATTTTTGAAAATGAATTAGTGCTTTTAAGAATAAGTTAGTAAAGTAAGGAGGACTTTAATTTTCAAACACAGTTAGATATCGATGCCTGTTTTAGTACATAATTAGTGGATGTAAGTCAGATAGCAAAGAAGTTCTTTATTGCTGCAAAAATTTCATAATCTTTGTAAACATATAAAAATTACTTTATTTGGGAACGAAAAAAAACGCACCAAACTAAGCAGGCACGCGAAATAAAAGGATTTGTGGAACAAACTAAACAAAAAGAAGGATCATCATATTACCCCAATAAAGTGAAAACAGTCTATTGGTAGAAGAAAAATGGTTAAAATTGCTTCTAATTGCTCAGAAAAGACAGATACGGTTCGAAACTGATGTGCTCAGTCGTAAAATGACGATATATATATATATATATATATATATATATATATATATATATATATATATATATATATATATATATATATATATATATATATATATATATATATATATATATATATATATATATATATATATATATATATATACATATATATATATATATATATATATATATATATATATATATACATATATATATATATATATATATATATATATATATATATACATATATATATATATATATATATATATATATATATATATATATATATATAGTATTAATAGTATATTATATAAATATAATTATAGTAATATCTAACATAATATGATGCTGTTATATTATTTAATTTATTCTACTTAAATCATTAATACGTTTTTAAGTATGAGATATCTGCATTTGATATTGTTATATAATACAAATGCATACATTATAAATAAATTTTATTAACAAAAAAAGCATAATAAAAATGTGTTTCACAGACATACATATATAATTCATACACCCAAATGTTTAAAAGTATGAAGAAACAAAATTTATTTTATGAGTTTTATCAAACATTTGATGACTATTTTTCTGCGTTATTTATCGAATGACATTTTTCTTTCCGGTTGTTTGCTTTACTCCCGTGCTTCCTAGAATAATACCCTTAGGCTATCGAAGATATATTTATACATTTCCATTGTATTTGTTGCACAAAGCGCTCTCTACATCAACTGTTTCTCATTCTACGTAAAACAGGAAAAACGAACGAAGGAAATGTAATAAATTTCAACCATTTGCATTTACAAGCAGGAAAAGACACAATGCAAAGAGCTGTTTTATTTGTATATTTAAGTTTGTCTAGTTTATAACTGCTAGAACACCATTTACGAACGTTATTTTTGATTCATTTTTCAGGGTGAAAGAAATGAGTTTTGATGATAAAAGAACAGAAATGTCTCATAGCATAAATATCATATTTTATTTCTTGAAATGGTTTGGAATTTTTAAAATCTCGTATAAAAATGCAAATATCTGTCGAATGAAAATATTTTCACTAAAGCGAAGAGCATTGAAAAAGTGCACCGAAAGAACTGTATTTCGAGCAATAAGCAGCTGAGATGGTTTAGAAATGTTTATTATTATTTTTTTTTAGATTTTTACTGTATAGTACTAATTGTATATTAAAATTTAAATAACAATTAGAGATATAATATACATTAAAAAATTTTTCACTTTACTCAGTTAAATTTAAAAATCTGTCATTCAAAAAAATTAGTCAGCTACGTTGAATGCAGCTTACGTTTTATCCGCTTTTATCTTTCACTAATTTAAAGAGCAAATTAAGTACTTTCTTTCAACAGTAATGATTGTCAATGTGACTTTTGTGTGTAATTCTAAATAGTAATATTTTATTTAATAAAATTTAAAACGAGTGTTAACGCTTTATCATCCGTGGAGCTTTGTTATCAAGACAAAACTGAGTTCCTGAATAATTATAATCGTAATAAAATTATAGAAAAATAATATATATATATATATATATATATATATATTATTTTGGATCGGATATTCACGTTGTTGGACTCATTCGTAATTGTTCGAAGGTTTGACCTCAAATATGCTAATTAATAACAATATTTTAAGTCACGAAATCAGACTCAAAATTATACTTTCTTTGAACAAACATGGCTTTATTTCGACGTATTCGGATATCTGATTCCAAATTATAGGGGGTAGGCGCAATCCGGGAAATATGTTCCCCATAGTTTAGTCAGGAGAGCTCTCCAAAGTTTGGAACCCTTCATGTTAATTTTACTTATTGCGTATTCCGCAATATCTAGCAATGTTTTAAATAAATATAATTTGCTTTTCTAAAGGTTATTACATACAATGTAGCAGATGCATTTCATGTTAGATTTTATTTTTTTGTTTATAAAATGTTGTAAACATACATGTAATGTTGTAAATGTTGTAAATATATACAGTCACAGCAAAATATCAATCACAAAAACAAAAACAAAACTGATCGAATTATACTTAATAAATTCTATTCATTTCATTAACATTGTAAGATTCCAAAATATAACCAATATGTGTCGCAAGATTGCGTAGTCATCTGAGCTCAAATTTAAATATTTTATCTTTACGATACACTAATTAGATTTTTTCAGTACTAAGAAAACAAGAATTGAAAAATAACTTTCAAAAGTTTATGAATCCGATTCTTATACCATGCATGAAGGGAAAAAACTCTGGTAAAATTACCGTACTGTATGTTAATGACCTTTCTATTAGAAAAACAAAATTCTGGTTTATAAAACCAAATTTCATGGAATTAAACCATTCTTTTGGTAATTTTTCCTTTTATATGGTAACCTATTCGCGGAAATATTATTGGTTTTCGAAATTATTGTTCTTATTACCTCATTCTGTGAAAAATACAAAACTGAAAAGAAAGTGTATCCGAAAAAATGTTTTTACACCCTTCTCAAATTAGTCATGTTAAAATTATACAATTATAAGTTATGAAGTTTATTATATATTACGAACTATATTTTTATGTTAAGTTAACAAAATCCGTTAGCAAAGTCTTTGGAAAAAAATTACCAAGGTCTTTGGTCTTTCCATTAAGCTAGATATAATAAATTTTACCATATTTTGATAATTTTAATGCATTTTTTTTTCTAAGTGAAGAAATCCGAATCGGTATAAAAACCTTTTGTAAAAGGTTCTAAGACAATATGAATAATTGTAAGCGAACGCAAAGAAAAATGATAAAATTATTCTTTTTATAACTTTTTAATCAATGTAAAAAATATTATATTTAATTAATTCATGCTGACGTAACATCTACTTTTTTACCTTTAAAAATAAAATCTTTTTAAATAAAAACACCCACAATGTATTAAAAACTTTGCGGGCATCTAATTTATTTTACTAAAACAAATTACTACTTTCGATGAGCTACCAATGGCGATGATACGCGCAAAAGATTAAGGTAATTAAAAACTCATAATTTGAGAAGTAATCTTGCAACTAGATAATATGTTAAAAGTAATTAATACATTAAATTAAACACAGAGTTAGTAAACATTCATTACTTTAACTTTGTGTATATCCATTGTCATCTAATGTAATATAATGGAATTCTGCACATTTTTTCATTCTATAAAGAAACACGCTATTATCATATTCTTTTGAGCAAAATATGTGTCCGATATAAATTTAATTTTACTCGATTTGTTGCTTAATATTTCAAGTTTCCGATTAATAAAATATGGTCACAATATGTATATATATATAGTTTAAAAATCATATCATTACTTTAATGTAAACAGATTTTTAATTAAGCAGTGTATATGTATTTCTACTAAATATACAAAAGTACATTTTTTGTCACCTGTAATCAAAATTTTGCGCAGACACTTATTATTTCTTGTTTTTATGCTCGAAAGCGTTTCATTTTAAGCATCGGTATATGTTCATAAAAATTCATTTGTAACCTAAAAATCTGTGCATTTTAAACTTTTAAAATGCTTTTAATATGGGAAAAATTAATATTTTATATTTTATTATTTAAAATTAACATTTTTGAAAAAATAATTTCAATAGATTGTTATAAAACACTTTTTGCTGAATAATGTCCATACTTTTGGTCCCATACACTGCTAGAAATTTCTCGAAAAAAATTGTTAAATAACAATTTATTAAGTGGTTATTTTACAATTTTTAATCAAAACAGTCAAATAACCATAAATAAAATGGTAATCAAACTGTTAAGATTGATAAATACTGTTTATTAACTGCTTTCACCTAATACGGTTAAACAACCAGAATTTTATCACACCAACTAGGACCACCTAATGAAGCTACTTACATTGCAGCTGCGTACATGTCATAGCCGAGCGGGCTTATCTGTCAATCTATATATATATATATATATATATATATATATATATATATATATATATATATATATATATATATATATATATATATATATATATATATATATATACGCTTTCGAAAAATGCTAGTTGTAAATTCTTAAATAAAACCGTATAGTTTAGTATTCATGGTTTTATAACCATACTTTTTGCAAATGGTTTCAAAACCATAAAGGAAAAAAATGTTCTTTACCGTAAATTATACGGTTAATCGGATGAACAGACAGCTGCCAGTTAATTTACCATAATTTTAGAAAGAAAATTTTAACAGTGTACATTATAGCATCCACAAGCATTATAGCATCCACAAATTATTAACGCATTATCCGAGCATTAAAACATTTTATTGTCGCATAAAACATAATACTTTATTGTGGGAAATGTAAGGGATACAAAATTCCTTCGCTAAAATGCAACTTAATTTCTGAGCAATAACAAAATAAATAAATTTAAAAATTTGTTTTGTATCAAATATTTTTTTAAAATAATACTGTTAATACAAATTTTCATTAAAAGTAGTTTCCTCTCGTAATGTAGATTGGATAAAAAAATTAATGAAAAATTTATTGAATAAAATAAATGAATAAAAATAAATCTCAAAATAAAAGTCAGCTCATTCGTTTATGCGCATTTATTGCTCCTAGATTCTTGAACTAGACTAATAAGCATCTATTACCCAATAATTATTACACATGATGAGTTTTTTTTTATTCGTTGCTAACATCGATATTGGCTTATAAAATGAAACGAATTCATTATCCAGTCCCAGCCAAGAAATAAATCCAAAATTAAAGCCAAAGATGGGGAAAAAGTACATACAAGAAAAACTAATATTTCCAAGGAATGCAATCAGTCATAAAACGCTGAACGAAATTTACCAGATAAAATACTATCAAACGAAGTATAAAGACGTTTTCGTGCAAAGAGTCAACTCTTCTTCTGCCCAAAGGGTACTTACTTAAATGGCTTTCAAGTAAGTGAAAAGCTTGAGGTTAAATCATGGCCTCTGCTTTTGAAGTTGAATCTCTAGCACGCAAACTAGTACTTTGCCTAAGCTTCTTCTCCAAACCATTGAGCTGTTTTGGGAAACCTTTGATCACATCTGATTTATCGCTTTATCGAGAGGCTTTGAAGAGTGAATCTACCCAATACCCTCTACCCCCCCCCCTATTTAAAATAAGTTCAAAGTTATTCGAGAAATTTGTAGACTATTCCCAAGTTGTAAAATTAATTCATAAGATGACTTAGATTTATATCTCATGCTTACCTACCATGCAATATTTTTTTTTAAATTATAAAAGGGAATAAAAATGGTTTTTTGTAGTTTTTTTTTCTTAAAAGAAAAACCAGGGAGCTAAAAAAAAACTATCGAAATCACTTAAATTGCCTCATAACTAATAATTTTTCTTTCTTATTTTATAACTTGCAAACACAAAAAATATTATGTTCAAAAAATAGCTTTATAATTAACTAACAAATTATACTACGTAATATTCATAAACGTTTGATTGAAAAATATATGCATTGAAATTCCAGAGTACGCCTAAAACTATTATAGTTCAAATAAGAAAATTGTATTCGAGTTTCTATTTTAAAATAAATTTTATTTAGATGCTAATTTAAAAAAAGCTTTTATTTGTATTTGGATAAGCGAAATTTACGCGTTTTATTTTTGAAAAAAGACATACATGATTATTTGTTAATTATTTTATTTTAGATTTGTTATGCTGAAAATTACATTTTTGTTTATCAACGTAACATAAACGTTTATTGAAATTATAGTTTGTTCGCAAGTTAGAATTTTTCAGATATAATTTGAGAATTTTTATCCCTTGCGCCTTGCTTTACGCTACATTTTTTTAAAGCGCAAAATCCTTAAGACATAGAAACTTGAAATTGTGAAGGTGTGCAGGAAAATATACAGGAAATTTTATGAAATTAAAAAAATCGATTATTTGTCCGAAAACTACCAACTGTTAAAAACCATATTTACTCATTTACTGTACACTGAAAGGCAATTACAGAGTGAAATTGTGTATGGCAAAAGGTCCACTTTTAATTATAAAAGAAATGCGAAATTTTTTGAAATTCCAATTGTCTCCAAAGTTATTGTAATTTTATGAGCATTTTTTAAATTTTTTTATGATATAAACATTGATTTTTTATCCATAATTTGTTAAAAAAATTATCTGTCTCAAGGTCTTTATTTTATAAGCCAGGGCTTAACTAGATGTTGAATCTAATTAAAAAATTTAAAATTTGCAATAAAAACTAAAAGAGTAAAAGATAAATCTTATAATTAGTATAAAAATTTTAAATACATAAAAGATTCGAGAAACTTGATAAAAAAATGAACAAAAAAAATAGGAGAAAAATATTAGCTGTTGCAAAATATAAATCATAACATTTACTTAGATTTGTTTTAAAAATCTAACAGCCTCAACAGGATTTAATTTTTTTAGTTTAATCTATTTTACAATATCGTTATAAATCTCTAACAAATGAAGTCACTTCTCATATATAAATTCTTGTTGCATCACACATTCTATATTCAGTCGATTATATTTTTATAATCCAAGTAATAGTTCATTTTGACACGTCTAACCTACTAGCAAAATGTGCTTACTTAAACTTATAATAAGTATATATATTTTTTTTTTAAAAAAAAAGGTCTATTTTTGAAATTTATCGACTTTTATAAAATAAAAAAATAAAGATGAATTAAATACCCCCATGACGGTTCGTGATTGGAAAAAGTATCCTCCAAATCCATTATAAATTGATCGGAAAAATATTTTAATTAACAATATTTTAGAAAACTACTGCAATCGCTGATGTAAAACGAAAGCAGTTTTCATGCTCCGAATATAATATAAAATCAACCCTTAAGTGATCCTTAATTTTCACTAATTTGTACACGCAATCTCAATTCCAGATCATGCTAGCATCACATTATGATAATCCCCATAACAGTAGAGTCGAACAAGAATTTTGCATTCAATCAACATTTTAAAGAGATAAAATTACTTATAGTTGCTGACACATTGTTGTCTTATGAAGATAATAATCTGAAGATATTTTCTGCAACAATTGGTGGTATTGCTTTTGGAACACGAAATTGAAACTCAAATTTATGAAGAATTCTTAATATTGTCCATATTGAAATATAAATTACGCCTTTACGATGCAAACATTGTAAAATCCAAAAATGATCTTTTGTCGAAGTTTTTGTTTTTTGGCCCTCATTGCAACGATTATTTTAAAACTTTTCATTGGTGAAAGATTCAAGTGTTGAAAGATTCTGTTAATGCTAGATAATTCTTGTAATTCTCTAACTTTTATCGATCCGAAAAAATCATCTGAATGCTTAATCTTAAAACAAATTTAAATCGTAAAATACACATTGAAAATCTTTTTAAAATAACCATCTGCAATTAATATAAAATTCTCATGAGCCACTCGTAAAACTATTAAAAACGAATATTATCATATTATAATATTTTGAGTTTCAATATTAATTGTTTAAATTATTATATTTTTTTTTTAAAAAAAAAGACTAATGTTAAGCTTGTGTTGCAATATGATTGAAAAAAATATCCCCAAAAAATATCGTTTGCATATGGGCTTTACATAATACTTAAAAATAAAGTGTTTTCCTTTCACCCAATGAGTAAACAGGATTATTCTAATATTTCGAATCATAGCGTGCAGTTTAATGTAAATACACCCGTAACATTAAATATTTTGCAATTTACCAATTTAAAATATTTTTACATGGAAATCAACGTGAAATGAAAACAAAAAGAAGTAACAATAATTATAACTTCAAATTTAATTTGATTTTTGAATTAGATACGAATATTATGACGTTTATTCGAATTTTATATTAGAAATGCTTATATGAGTTAAAAATTTTTTTACAATGAACAAATCACTGATAAAGTCAAGAACTAAAGCAAAATTTATAAAAAAATACTAAAACATAAATAAATTGTTTTATTATTGTATTGGCAAATACTCACTAAAAAAAAAAAAAAAAGAATTTCTTAATTTATTGTTTAGATACAATTTCTAATTTCATTTGCTTTATCTTAAATACAATTATGGAAATATTCTACAACATTAGAAAATAAGAAGAAATTCCTCAGTTATAATTCAAAAATTTAATTTGCAACTTCTTATAATGAGTTTAAATAAAACAATAATTCAGAAATATTAAATCCTGACAAATAATTTATTTTGTTAGATTTCTAGAACGTCCCTGTTAAAACCAGAAATCAATGCTAAAGTTATTAGAGTTACAAAAGAAAAGCAACTCATTTCAAAGCTTTGATTTCTATCGACTTTCCTTTTTTCATTACATTTTTTCATCTCATTTGTACAGATATTTTTTTTTAATATTTTTTTAGCTATGTATTTTTGTCATAAAAAATCGAAAGAACATTATTGAATGTATTGTTCTTTCCAGTTTTAGCAAATTGGAGAGAAAAGTTTTGCTAAAAAAATACAACTTTCTTTTATCATTTGTCACTCTGTTTCTAACATTGACAATTATTTTTTTTCTCGTTAAAATTACTGACATAGCTTCCAGGACAATTATTTGAAACATTATTACGAGATTTCAAATTATGTTAATAAATTAATCAATGTGATGTCTCACTTCCAAATTTCTTTTACTTGTTAGAAACTAATGTCTTTCTTACAAATATGAATATTTTAATAGAATTTCATTACTTTTATTGTATAATATACATTGATCCTTTGTAGGGCGAGTTTAATCACGTAAATAAAAGTGTTCCACTTCTATGAGTAATACATATATTTTTAGTTATTATGTTTAAAAAATCATTTGTAGATGTTTCTTAGTTGCACACATTAACATATTATGTACACATCAATGCTATTAAAGATTATTAGTTAATAAAAATATTCTCTCGTTAATAAAAATATTCTGCAATTAAATATGGTTAATATTCTTGTACATATTTAGCTGTAAAATTACGAATTAGTAGTATATTATTTTCTTCATTATTTATACAAGGAGGGGAATAAATTTGGGTAAAAATACCATACTCTATAGTAAATACATTTCTGATTAAAAAAAGAAAAAAAACATATTTTTGGTTAATAACTCTAAAATATTATTTAAACCATTTATTATGTAATTTTTCCATTCATTTTACCGTAAATTTTTGTTAACAAAACTATAGATTTTATTACTACACATTACAAGAAAAACAGAAAACAGAAGAGTAAAATTAACCAAAGAAATGATTTTATGGCATGCTGTAAGGAATCATAAGAGAACTACCAACATTTGCCAATTTTTGTCTCATATTAATAAAACCATTTATTATTATTATTTTTAACAAAATCATTATCAAAGCGCTTAGATAAAAATTTACGAGCTTGCTGGTGTTCCTATAATAGCCAGAAACAAGGTACATTTTGTCCTATTTTGACCACTCTCAGTGTATATAATTTCGGCTTTAACATAATTCATGGGTTTAATATTAGTTAAGAGTTTTTTTATTTTTGTAAGAGATTTATTATAAAAAGTTAAAGGTTTATACATTTTTGTATAATGCTAGTCCATATTTTCATACAGAATATAATTTCTTAGTAATAAATACTTACATATTTTGATGAATTTAGTTTTAAGGAAATAAAGGGGTTCATGACTTATGATAAAGTTCTTCACTCGAAGACAAAAAAAGGCTCTGCGTTTGCATAAAGAACAAATTTAAGTGCTCATTAAGTTCTAAATCAAGAACATGCATTTCGTATTTTTTTTACTCATTATGCTGAGCTTAATATTGCATATCAGTTCATGGTTTGAAAGAGATTTTTCTGAAACGGTAAAAATTATTTTACATTTAAATATGTATCAAAATTTTACAATTATTAACTTAAGAAATTATAAATCAGTATTGTTTTGCTTAATTATATAATTATATGGATTTATCAGTCAATAAGTTTCAGAGTTTAAAGTTCTCATCAGCTATTAAGAACAAGGATTCTATAGTTTGGAGACGTCGTAAAAGCCGCACAGCTTCGCATAAATGCGTAAAAGCTTAGATGGTAATTAAACGTGCTTGATGTGCTATGCTGATCACATTGCCCATTCCATTGGTCACGAAATGTAGAGCCATACCCTCCATGACCATCTTTACTGGTTTAACTTCATATCCATGTTCATAATTTGTCCAAAATTAATTTTTAGTAAATGAAAAGGTTTTACACCAAAATGTAAGGTGTTTTTTCTTGTACTAATTTAATTTGTTTTAAAAAATATATATAATTTTTATTTAGTTTTCATTTCTATAAATAGATTTTCTGTTTTATATATGAAGTAAAATGTTTTGTTGTTATTGAAAATTATTTCTAGAAGTTATATTTTAAAAGAGAAAAAAATGTATAAAAAATGAATGTAAATTGAAGATTCAGCTACCATCAGCAAATCAGATTCAGCTTTGAAGCTATTCAGCGCGTTTGTTTACGTAAGTAATAAGCATAAACATCACCATTCATACGAAAAACCAAAAGACATTTTTATATTTTACAAAAGAAGAAAATAACAAATCCATCCTACCCCATAACTCAAGATAAAAGCCATAGAATCTTTCTTAGATATGCATAATGTCTTTCTAGAATCATTTCCTTGAATAATCTCAGAATGGGGTTACAGAAAAAAAATCTCTTACCCCAACCATTGAACACTGACATTTTACATTGCTGTGAAATATCACAGGCGTTATAGTTTGAGAAAAGGGATTTCTCGTTTATAAAATATCTGCAAATAAACCTTGTATTTCTTTTCTCGTTTTTCTGTTGTCCATGGAATATTTTTTGTTGTGACTCTCGGACGGTGGTAAGGGAGCCGTACGTGTTCTGGACACTTAATGGCATTCTTGCTTTCGCAAGAATTGGAATTTTTTGAAAATTGCCTTCGATCACGTAACAAAGGACACAGAGGTAAATTCTCATAGAACGCTTTATTGTAAAGCTCCTTTCAGATTTCTGAATCTTAGAAAATTGGTAGAATTATTTTATGGAAGTAGCTTGTGTTTTGATTTTAAATAAACTTAGTAGCAGTAAGAGAAAGTCATTAATGTTATATTACATGTTAAACTACATATAAACTACATATGCTGTTTCAATACTGAATCCATGGGTCTCCAAAGTAAAATATTGCTTATTTTGGAGTAATTTTGACAATTTTGCTGAAATAATTACAGGAAAATTAATTGTACAGTGTTTCATTTAAACAAATTGAATATAATGTTATATGCATCAAAATGCATATAACTTGAAAACTTAAGCATCCTAACCCTTTTGGAAACAGCAAATTTCGGTTGAAAGATCTAGGCAGGTAAGACATTTGCAAGTGCGATATTTAGACGATACATTACAAAAGGCATATTTTAGCTCTTTGTTGTTTAAAGAATAGTGGTTGCTAAGAGAAAACAATTAATTTTGTATTTTTTGTGGTTTGCAATATTTGTTGAATTGTTGTTTACGGATCTACCTGTAATTGCTCTATGCAAGTGAAACATGTACACTAAACGCAGACACTCAGCGTACTCTTGGTGTTTTTGAAAGGAAAATTCTTATAAATATTTTTGGCCCAGTACAGGAAAGAGGCTGTTGGCGAATCAGATACAACTTTGAATTATATAGACTCTATAGACATTCAAAGATAGCAATAAATTAAGATGGTTTGGCCATATCTGGAGAGGTCCAGAAAATAATGCAGTCCGAATCGCCACCTTTAAAAATGCTTCGGAATCTCAGGCTAGAGGAAGACCTCCAACTAGATGGCTGAAAGACACTGCTAAAGATCTAAAAGTGTTAAAGATTAACAGCTGGAAAAAAGTCGCCATGGAGAGGAGGCGTTGGAGGCTACGTGTGGTTGAGGCAGCCAAGGACATTTCGAATTTTGACATTTAAAAATGTGTAGTATAAGATAACGCTAAAAAATTTTATATTTGAATTATTTGAGTGTTAGTCACGATTTTTTCCAATATTTAAACTGTAGAATTTCCTGCACCACGAATCCAAAGATCTCCATTTACTAAATAGGAAAGTAGTGTATACTGGAGAATTTTCAGTCCTTATTTTAAGGCTTAATGCGCAATATTATACTGGGTATTTTAAAGAAATTTATAATTGATAAGGTTTTTTAATTATACAATTTTAATTATTTTAGATTATTAACATTTATTTATAAAAAAAGAGAGAGATAAACATGAATTTCCCGTTTTGCAGAGCGTTTTAGCCATGAATTTGCCCGAATAATATAAATTTAAAATATAAATATAATAGTAAAAATTTAAATTTACAAAGAAGTGTTTTGTAAATTTATTAGTAATAACGTACAATTAACTCAGATTTTATATAAAATTTAATTACTTTCGTTGGGTATCCATTGTTTTTAATTAAAATTTGAGAGAGTTTGCCTCTTTGCTTTTTGGATAAATAAGCATTACTACATATTCCTTTAATTCGATTAATTTGATTTAAAAATGGTATTTAAATAGATGTTTATAGAAACATTAGAATTCCAAGTAATTAGTTTATTTATATCAAAATTAAAATAATTTCTTTTTTCGTATAAATCAATAAAAAAGATACTTCTTTTTATTACCCAAAACAAAAACAAAAAAATAAAAATTAATACTATCATCATCACGAAGCAAGATTTAGTCCCCGGGGAAATATTATTTAATAAAATTTTATAATCATGAAAATTAAAGATAATTAAATCATCAATAAATCGAAAAACAAAATTAATACTTTGAGTAGAATTTTGTTCATAATAGTGCGAAAATAACTTAGCTAAAAGAGATGTAAAATTAGATCCTTATGGTATTCCATCAATTTGATTGAAAATATCTTTTCCATTGTAAATATAATTATTAAGGACGCAAATTAATTAGAATTCCACAATGATCAAAATCATAATTAATGATATAATTTAAATCATAGTATTAACTCAAAGGGACATCTTTTAGTTTAGAAAGGGGGATGCTATTGTAAAGATCCTGGAAATTAAAAGTCGCAATAGAATTAATTTTATCTTGCTTAATAAATTCTAAAATAAGTTGATTATTAGTGATAAACTAAGAAAAACCTTCTTTAATAATATTGTTAAGAATTTTTTTTTAGTAGTTAGAGAAAAAGGTGCCAGGTTTAGGAATCCATTATACTCACAAGTGATTGCTCTAAACTAAATTTCATAGACATTTTATGAACTTTTGGACTGACATTTAAGTAAGGAAACTGTAAATTGCTAATTTTTATTCTTAACCTCTTATATAAAGCTAAATTTGTTTTAATATTAATATCATTATTTAAATTACGAAGCTTAAGATTTTTACTATTTGTTAACTTCGTATTTAAAAAATCAATATAAAATTTTTATAGAAGATTGCATAATCATTGCTAGCTGCGTCTATATATATGTATGTATATATATATATATATATATATATATATATATATATATATATATATATATATATATATATATATATATATATATAAATATATATATATATATATATATATATATATATATATATATATATATATATGTATATATATATATATATATATATATATATATATATTTAAATTGAGTAAAAATATTATACTATGAACATTTTATTTGTATTTTTTGCATGATACTTTTTCAACAGACCTCAGATATTTTTGTATTGCTGATTTCAAATCAGCAATTTGCTTCCCTCTCCATGCTTAGTTTTTTTTTTTTTTTTTTTTTTTTTGTATTTTAATAAATAATATTTTTCGTCTTTTTTTGCGAAATGTACAACTTTATAAACGCTATGTACAAAAGAAGGCTACATAAATGTTGCGGCAAACTTCTAGGAAAGTTAGGGCACTTCGTCAGGATTAAAATTGCATAGAAACCTATTTACTAAAATGTTGTCATAACCCGATAGGGGAGCTGGCCTATTAATATTTATTTCTTCGTATGCTTTTGAAGAATTCATAATAGAGAAGCACTCCTAATGGAGTATGACGACATTTACAGGCACAGGTTTTTATGCAATTTTAATCCTGATCATGTGTTCTAACTCCCTTAGAAGATAGTGGCAACATTTATGCAATACCCTGTTATATATATTTTAATACTTGAAATTTTCTACAAAAAATGTTTTTAAAATGTAATTAAATAAACATATATCTTCATGACCAAAACTAATTCCAGATTTGAAATCTTCGTGCCCAAATTAAGCAACATCCAGTATTTCTATAAATGCATTAAAAAATTCTTATCAATCATTTACTATCAATCATTTCAATCATCAATCATTTATTGCTAAGGAGTCAAACAAACATTATTAAGTATTTTGAACAAGCAAAATTTTGTATTATATCAGAGTGGACAAAACTGGGAAAAATTTAAATTGTAGCAGGAATCTGCTGAAAAAACAAATTGGTTTTCACAAATTCGTATTTGCCAAAATATACTTATATACTTATATAAATATATATATCATAGATTTTTAATTTGACCTCAAACTAAAGTGATATTAAAGCATTTAAAATTCTCAGTGGACTTTTTAAATTTTTAAAGGCTGTGGCCCTTCTGTTTAGATAATTTTAAACAAAATGATTTCGTAATACTTATATTTATTTACCATTCATATACCAATTTAAATAGAAAATCTAAATACTTTAAAAATTTTACAAATTGTGTGGCATAAGTCATTAAAAGTTCTAGTTTGAGTTTAGTTACTTAGCTGTTTTAATCCGGTGACAATAAAATAAAAACCACAGTGCAAATATGGGTTTAGATTTCAAATTATTACTCATTTAAATTACCTTAATTTATTTTAAATTTAATTAGTGCTTTTTTTTAGAATATCACAACAGAGCGCCATTTTGGCGATTAATCGATTTCTGGCGTGAAGAAGTGTTGCGTCGCATTTCAGCTGAAAATTAAACTAATTTATTTAACGAACACTTTCTTTGCTTTTTTATTCTTCCTGGGGCTTTTGTAATTATGCCTCCAAGGAAAAGGAAAGTTTAATTAACTGGATACTTTTGAAGAAAAATATCTGTTATAGATTTGGCGAAAATTAAATTCTTCGAACGACCACTTCGACGAACTTACTTTCAGTCAGTGCACACGTTCGAGTGTAGGAATGAATGTATGCATCAGTAAAAAAAATGATCGTGGAAAGGAGTTGTAAAGAACGGAGCTCAAAAGTTTTAAAATTTATGATCTGCTTCGAAGTTAAATGTGATCATTGGGAAAGGACGATGCTGTTTTTCTAAAATTATTTATCTTTGTATCGGATCCATGGTATTTTTAAGTTTTGTAATCACCAGACTGTAATGGTGATAGATGGTTCATTGAAGAAAATTTCAAATTACAAAAATCTAAATTAACGTAGTAAAGCAGCAAAGCTATTCTGATTCGTTGACTTTTCTCTTTAAAACCCAATTTCGCTTAAAAAAGCTGCTTCATCCTTAATATAAATTTGTAATTATGCAAAGTTTCCCAATTTATAAAATTCTGAGAGTGATACACACTTAATTATCTATTTTTGTTTACTTAAACCAAATTTTGAACTTATATCTAATGTTTCTATAACAGTCATGGAATAAATTTTGGCATATAAGTTTTAATGAAATTATTATTTTTATTATTTGTTTATTTATAAAAAAAAGTTTGCAGAATTATTTTCTTTTTTTTTAAACATTTTAGATAGAACGAATTATATATTTGTTTTTCCAGTAATTAGTTTGGAAGGAATTTTTGGAAGGAAGGTATTAAAGGAACCAAAATTAAAAATAAAGATTTACTGGTACAGTTTTTTAAACAGTATTCACTCGCACTGTTGCATAATAAGAGTACATAGTTTGCAAGAAAGTTTCTCTTTAATTTTTGTAACATAAAAAAATTATACTTAAAATAGGAATAGTCACATATTTATTATTTCTACTAATATTTTCTTAATTTTTTAGATAATTTAAGCAGGATTAATTATTGGAGTAATTATTTTGCACAGGGAGGCATTGGGGACCCCCCAGTATACTAAACCTCCCACAGTCATATATAAACTGAAACTAAAATCCGAATCCTTAAAGCTACTACCCTATTAAAACCCACTCATAATTCCATTTTTAATACGAATATAAGGGAAAAAATTGTGAAAATTACCATTTTTATTTTTTTAGTGTACCACGTCTTTATTTCATCCAGCTGCCTTTTTAATTTAAAATATAAATATAAATAATTTTCAAAATTGCTATGGACAAAAAAAAGCATACTTTAAATAACTTTTGATTTACCTGATTTTTACGAACAAATCATCTCTATGATTCGAAGGGTGCACTTTAAAAACAAACTTACTAATTAAATATTGTATAGCACATAAAATAATGTATATTTGTTTTATAATTCAAAATCAAACTTCGATATGATTTTTTCTCTAACTAATCATGCCATTTTTAAAACTTCGGTTTTAGATCGAAACCCATTATATTTCTCCACCAATGATTTAATAAATGAAATACTATTATATTCAATTTCATAATTTTAAGCACATAAGAAATAATAAAATTAATCATTATAAAACTAAATTTTTTTTACAAAAAAAAAAAAAAAGAGTTTCTTGTATATTAAAATATTATGCAAAATGACAGTAAGTGTTGAGAGAAATATTACAAGATAGCAACGATTGCCAAAATTGTCATTCAAAACTCTCTTAGGAAAAAAATTCCTGTTTTTTTTTTTTTTTAAAATGTTTGTTGCATATATTCTACACTGAGACATAAGGTGCTAAAATAGTTGAGGTGACTAACAGTATACACATGCTCATAATTATGTCTGTTGATTAGTTAAGCAAATCATAACATTTGAACATTATTTTTTTTTCTTACTTTTTTGTGTATTTTATTCTGAATTAATCATATTTGGGCATATCATAAAATTCTGCTCACATTTAAGTGAAAAATCTAAAGCAGTAATTTTCCTACACGATTTACTAATATTCTCAAATTATTTTCCTTAACCATTCCTAGATCCATTTTAGGGCCAATCCTTGGTAACTAACAAATAAAACAAGCTTCTGTACTGCAGTAAGAACACACCAGGAAACAAAATTCCTCTATTTAAGCTTTTAGTTCCATTTGTGCTTCTATTTTTATATTTTGTAATCTGACAATCTTATTTTGAAAATATATTAAATTTCTTCTTTAAAGTTTCCCGTACGTGTAAGTTCAGTTGTATTCGCTACTCTCTTTATAGATTTCGTTTCGTGCTTTGTTCTGTATTCTCTTTACATTTTAT
Organism: Parasteatoda lunata; assembly: GCA_949128135.1. Lineage (NCBI taxonomy): Eukaryota > Metazoa > Arthropoda > Arachnida > Araneae > Theridiidae > Parasteatoda > Parasteatoda lunata. The sequence goes on along the minus strand of OX421973.1, from coordinate 60,848,215 downwards.
TTTATGCTTTTTACGTCATATATTTTTTACTTAATGTGCTCTATTTCGTTTCAGTTTTTTTCAGTGCTCCTCACACTATTGTATTGATATATTGACTATAGTGATACATTATAAGAAAACACTTCTTTTTGTGGATATAACCGTATGAGCTGATGAAGAGATTATTGTCATTTTTTTTGTTTTTTTTGTTTTCTAGTTTTCTAATATATATTTTTTGCCAATTTCTTTTTAAATTACTGTATTTTATTAATTTTTCTTTTTCTCTTTTTAATAATCTTTAATTTTCTCTATGATTCCTCTATCTTTTAAACTTGTTCCTGTATGTAAGATCATTACGCATACTCGTGTTTCTTTTAGATTCTATGTGGCTTTAAATTTTGTTGTCCTGGTTTTAGAAAGCTACTAGCAAGCTGTTTACAGCTATTGAATGTTGTTTTCTGTTTAAATCTACCTTTAAATTAACAATGTAGGTTTATTTAAGTTAGATTAAGAAGAAAGATGACACAAAATGAAGATGGAGGCTTAAAAAAGTTAAAATGAATCCTATGATTTTACAGTAATTGTTTAATAAAATAAAATAAAAATTTTAGGTAACAGTTTGCACAGTCCTTCTCATTTTTTGCGATTTAGAAGGGATATATATATATATATATATATATATATATATATATATATATATATATATATATATATATATATATATATATATATATATATATATATATATATATATATAATTAAACAAATAACCAATAGTATAAAGGTAAACGAAAATTGCGGAAGCCTAAAGTTGACGTCAGTTAAAGCAAAGACAAAGTTCATCAGTGGAAAACCATCAAAAATTTTGACTTGGTTACGGAATGTAACGTAAAACTGCAAAATCTCTTAATTGTCCATAATTGTCAAACTCAAAGAAAGCGAATGATTTTCTTAATGTGACGCTTATCGTCACTTAATTCAGAATCACAATAAAACATTTAAAATAGATTTATCGTAAATTCCAAAATAATTGATTAGATTTAAAATACTGTGGAAACTTCCATTAGTACATAGAACAATAGCAAATACAAATAAACACTCTTGATTAAAGTTAAGAAATACGTGTCGAAATGGGTTAATCACAAGTCTACAGTCCAAGTTTGATCTCTTATGTGACCTTTCCAGAATTTAGCAATAGTTTTATGGAGCAAAAAGTTTAGTATAAAAGATAAAAAAAAGACAACAAAAAAGATAGAGTAGTAGAGAGAGTAGATACAAGTCAAGTCATCGGAGGTTCATCAACTTACAATATGAAACTCAGTATGGGTAAGTACTCTCCATGCCAATTAGTTTATTTGTTACTAATCAAAGCCTTTTAATTAATTTAATTTGTTATTTAAATTTGTTATTGATTAAAGCATTATCAATTTAAGTATTTTAAATCATTATAGCATATTAAATGTATAGTAAATTAAATGCATATATATATATATATATATATATATATATATATATATATATATATATATATATATATATATATATATATATATATATATATATATATATATATATATATATATATATATATATATATATATAATAAACGATCATAGGTTAAGTAGTTGTAGTTTGTATCTTTAAACCACCGTAACATTAAGTAACACTCATTTTAGTTAGTAGAATTCTTCCATGATTCGGCCTTCAATCGTCTTTTCAAAGTATTCAGTCAGTCAAGGAGATTTTTTTTAAAAACAAATTGCTGTTGGATTTGGTTTATTATCTTTCCACAAAATATTTTTCGGTAAATAAATTTTATAGTATAATGTAAAATAATTTATAAAATATACTTTTATTTTATAGAATCGAATTATTAATCATAATTTTTAAATATTATAATAGTATTTTTGTTTCTCTCTAGCAAATAATGATATAGAAAATACATCAAAACTGAATCAATAAATCACGCTTTCCACTTAGATTTTATAAAGAATAATGACATTATAATATTTAGAATACTTAAAAAAATGTAATTTATATTTTCTGTGGTTAAAAAAAGCAATTTCATTATTATTTTAGGTATTGAGAAGATTAAATTCAGTAAAATTTCATTCAGAAAATGCAATACTAATATTTATTTTTTTTATCGCCTACATGCGAAAATCATTAGATTTTATAATCGTGAAACAAAAGTACTCATCAAGGAAACGACAGTGAATTTTACGTAACCAACACGGATGCTTTCAAAGGAGTCACTCATTAATAATTCATATTGAAAATTCACTGAAAGAAAAGTAAAATGCCTCACCCTTTATAAGAACAATTGAAGTTTCCCCAAAGCGTGATTAAACCACAAAAGCTCTATCTGATTATACGGTGAGAATGTATAAGCCGTAATTACGCAATGCCGTAACTACTTTTTGAACCTCAAAGTTTGCGCAAAATAAATGAGTAATTATGTTTTGCTTTGAAACTTTAAGTTAGTTCAGACTGTTGAAAGATTTTTTATTCGGTTCGATTCACACCGAACGATATTTATTACGTTCGAAGTTCTTCGCGGGGAATGATATATTTACTGACGAAGGAATTAATAACTATGACGTGCGTTTTACTAACAGCGGAAGAGATATTTTTGAGAAAAGAGTAAATTATTTTTGGAAATCACTTCTGTGCCGGAAATCATTCATTCCAAAGAATTCTTAATGAGTTCTTTAAAAAAATATATGGATATATTTTTAAATTTAATGCATTTCTGTATGTATTCAGATTTTGCTGTATTTCATCGTGTTGTTCAAACTCTTGTTTTACGTTAGCACAAATGAAATATGAATTTTTTTTTCCAGAATCTTTTTTTCTGAAAAAAAATTTAAAAATTGCAGAAATTTAAAAAGTTAATGATTGTAATCACACTGAGTAAATTTTAACAAAATGAAGAAGTGAAGAAATGTCTGTCTTCATAAATTCTGTCGTATTAAATTTAATAATAATAAATGTCATTCGTATTAAATTCTTTATAAAGTGATAATTGGAAAGTTGACACTATATTTCATTTATTAAAATAAATTACTTTCATGAAAAAAAAATTTCCAAAAAAAAAATACCTATTAAAAGATATTTAACTCCAGTTTTGTATTTTTTCTCAATGCTTTTAACAATAAAAACTCTGAGTTCATGTATTTCAGTTTGTGTACATGTATGTCAATTTCAGGCTGACATTATTTAACTTCTATTAGCAATTGGAGAGCAAAATCAAATTGTAAGATTTAAACTTCAACCAAAGTATGTTTTTTTTTTGTTTGTGAACCAAAACAAAAAAATTTTTAAGTTTGAATAAATGGAAATTACGTAAAAAAATTCAGATACATGTAATAATTTAATAAAATAATTAATATACCACAGGAAAGTTTTGCACAAATAAAAGAAAAATTATAATTTTTCTCACTGACTTAACATTAACATTAGAAAATCAGTCAGCCGGTAACCCTAACTAAAGTTTCTATACAATATTAACATAAATATTTATTTTGATATTTAGCTTATAGATACTGATACTGAGATACTGAGCAGATACTGAGAAGATACTGCAGATACTGAGAATTACAGTCAGATTAATTATGCTCTAGTACAGACATAATTTTGTTGACTAAAACAACTAATTTTTAATTTTATTTCAATTTGAGAAATCTACAAAAATAGTTTCGTTTAATAAGATGAAATATTCGGCCGTCTATGGGAGTTTCTCTCTCATAATATTCGAACCATTTGTTCTAGCTTTATGAGAATTTAGACAGTGGAAGAAAGATGATTTTTAGAGCACATTATAGACATTCAAATTAATTTGTCCTTATGGGTATAGCGTTAAAAAAAAACATTTTTTTTCTCATTGGTTTAGCATTACAATGTTTTGCTATTAAATCTGCAAACAATTATTTTGTTTCTCAATAATTTAAACGATAGTATATGTTTGCTAGATTGCAACTCTATTTCCTCAGAAATGAATTTAAATATAACTTTATAGCAAGTTCGTAAAAAAAATATATAAAACATAAGAATATTTTATTGTTTATTACCCCTCGCAAGAAAAGAATGCTTTTTTACCTACTGTACGAACGCATAATAGAAATGAACTTTTTAGTTATTTAACAATATGTTTCTGTGTTTTGATAAAATGTCACTCAATTATAAATAGAAATATATATTTAATTAAAATACGTATACTTTGCACCGTTTTGTATCTTGTAAGAAATATTTCCTTTTATTTCATTCATAGTGAAACATACCTATACATTCGATGTATAATAAGGCATAATATTAGTTATCTGAAGAATAATTATTAAATTGTAATTTGGAACATTGTCTCATAAAGAGCAATATAAAAATGAGTAAATAAAATGAAAAAAAAATTGTTTGATTCCAAATTAAATGTCTTATTGTAGCAAAACCAAATAATGCCGATCTAAAGTGTTAATCATAATCTGTTTCTTCAAATATTAGCCTTTACAAGCTTAAATTTTCATTATTGAAATAATGAATATAAGGTTGGTAATTCCGATATTTTTAAATACTAAATCATATGACAAGTGAACAACCAAGGTGGAACTTTTTTAATATTTTTTAAAACATTAAATTCGGACAAATTATAAACTGATAGTAAAAATACAAAGTTTACTACAATATTAAAACACAAGGTTTGTTACAAATCAATATTAGTCAGAGGAAATGTGGCAAGTTTTACATACTCTATCGATTTCGATGTTTAAGCGTTGATTTTGGCAATGAACACTAGATGAAAAATTGGCATCGAGTAGAAACATGTTTATTTTTTCATTAAAAATATTTGTGAAAACAATCCAAAAAATCATATATAATCCAGATTTGTTTGCAAGTTCGTATTTCTTGCTCCATGAACGAACATAGAAAAAAGAAGTAGAATTCTTTTGTTTCTTAGATTATCCTTCTAAAAGCCAAAAATCATTTGTTTACTTTTTATTTTAATGCGTTTCTAAATTTTTCTATAAAATGAAAATGAAAGGAGGCAAAACTGTTTTTAATCGTAAAAAAATATCGACTGAAAAACCATATAATAAAATTTCAAAACAAATTTATTTTACTTTTTAAATATAACATTCCATGTTAGTACCACTTTCAAACTTTTTGATATGATCAGATTATTTGTGATATCTCCTATAAATCCATTATTTAAAATAGATAATTTTTTTCCGTCAAACATTACACATTTTGAAAGAAAAATATATTTTTTCATCTTGCTGCAAAAATCGACAAATAATATTTTACTAATCGTTTTTAAAACCAAAAATATAATGGAGTTTCCCCTTTTCATAGTTATTTTGAGATGTGATGCAGGTAAATTGGTTGAAAGTGAGAATTATATCTAAATGAAATAAATATATCAAGTACTGATTAGATATTTAATCAGTGCCAATAAACAATAAGAACACTAAGAAATTTTTTCATAAATGTCAGTTATACTTTAAAGTCGCTCTTCACGAAATTAAATTTCAGAAGAAAGAAGAAATTTCCATGTGATCGTTTTCTTTTCTTTAAAGAGAAGAATAAGAAAAAGGAAAAAAAATCATTGAAATTAGGAATGACAGAAACTTGAAATAGCTTAGCTTGGCACTTTTTTTTTCAAACGCGAGTAAGAAATCCTTTATTGATCTGTTTTTCTAATACACTTTCGAAAGGATTCTTGTCATGTGACACTCTGTATAAGATTCAATTCTCCAAAATTTTTCTGGGACTGACATTCTCAATACCACGCTTTCAAATTTTCTGCTTCAGTAATTTATTTTCCACTCTATCATATGTTAAAAAAAGTTAAACCAAAAAGAATTTTTTATTTTTTTTTTTAAAACAAGAAATCGTAAACCTGTAATTTCTGCACTAAAAATTTATTTTTGATGAAAGATCTTTACCTGACGTAACGGTAATTTGTAGAAAATAGTATCTTATTTTATTTTTTCATCTTGAGAGTAATTAAAAAATGGAAGAAAATATGAAAACACCCTTATTAGTCTAATCAAGCAGAATATAGTTGCTAATGAAATATATTATATAATAAATAGTAGATAAAGAAATTTTAATTAATGATTTAAATAGCCATGGATTATAATCCTTAATGAATAATTATCTGTATTTTCATATAGTCCTGATCAAAAATCAAGTATTAAATACTACCACATTAAGTGTCACTCAGTCATTAACAAAATTAGGGATAAATAGCCCTTTTATTAAAGTTGTAAAATTTTAATAAATGTTAGCCATTTTACAGAAAGTAAATCTGGATTGAAATAAACAAAAAAACTTATTTTAACTCTAAACAAAATAATAAATCATATAAAAAAATTTTAATTCCAACTTTAGTGTTATTCATCAGATTTTGATAATATTTTTACCAGGTGCAATGCGTAAAAAAAGTGGACCATTTGAATAACTTTTGATCTAATTATTGAATCATCACGTTCTAGGACTCAAACTTAATGGCTCGAAGGGATGACTTCAAACATGCTTATTAATAAATACAGATGAATTAGGATGATATTTTAAGCTGAGTTATTTAAGTTGATATTTTAATCTCAATTCGATTTACAAATCTAAAAAATGCATATCAATTTCTTAACTACTTACAAATGAATATAATGTAACATAAACCACTCTGTACAGTAAAAAATAATTCCGGATCAAGTCACAGTAAGAAGTACCGGAACTCAGGGAAATGGTGCTTTTTACCTTAAAAACCTTTTTACTGGAACATGCTACGGAACACAAAATCTGATAAATCGCTATTTTTACAGTGATAATTACCGTAAAATCACTAAATCAGCTTTATTAAATAAATAATACTTTTGAAATTTCGATACAATACTTTACGGCATAATATTTTAGGATACTGTATTTCATGGTATAATATTTTATGGCAAAATGGATTTTAAGTTAAAAATGGATTTTGCTGTGAAAAAACTATATTTAATGTAAAATATACCGTACCGGTTTTTACCATAAAATGGATTTTTCGGATGATGCATTTAAATTGCCGGCACTTCATACCGTTATTTGTGGGGGGATTATTTTACAATGTGATTACGATTTTAATTTCATTTTTGTAGTTAATTATTACTTCAATTCTAAGGCTCAAAACATAACATAATGGAAACACTTCTATACCAATAAATGTTTTCGCTCCTCTCAAGAAAATCTAATAGTATCATTTTATAACTTCAGGCATTTTTAGATTATACGATTTCTGATACATATCAATGAAGTTTGAAACTTTTAGAGGTTTGAGGTACCAATAATAAATAATTAATAATACAAAATGAAATACGTGGAAAAACGTATATTATTTTTTTTAAAAAGTACGAAAACTATACGTGGATTCTTTAAAATTTTTAATATATTTAATTCGGACTGTTTTTATTAGTTACCAATTACGATTCTCTGCAAAATCAAGAAAAAATATTTTTTAATTTTTCCTCCCAAAAGAGTTACTTGAATTTATCACGTCTAAAAGTAAATAATTTTGTAATTAATTTGCAATTGCCCCAAAAATTTTGTTTAAATTTTTGAATAGTTTTAAAGTTATAGCAAAAAAGAAAAATGCATGACGGAAAAAATTTTTTTTTTCTTTATAAAAATGTCCTTATCTCCATAAATATTTAAGCTAGGTTTACGAAATTGTGTACAATACCATACATAAAAACCATAATGAACAGACACAATTTGCAAATTTATTGCTGCAGTTTTTATCATAGGGTGTTCGAAAACTCTTTTTTTCGTTTGTAATTTATTGTTAGTCCCTCAAACCTTTGAAAGTTTTAAACATCAAGATCGTTGTCATGATTCTCTAAGTTTTTTTTTTTTTTTTTTTTTTTTTTTTTTTTTTTTTTTTTTTTTTTTAGAAATATCAAAAAATGCGATGGAAGAGTTTCCATTATTTTGTCCAATCTCTGACTGTCGCTGACGTCACTGACTAAATATTAAACTGTTTTGAAATATAAAAGCGAAACTGCATCATATGACTTTTTTTAACAATGTATCAAAATTAATTTGTATCGTCCTCCCCCCAATGTATTTTTTAAGAAACCAGAAAATTTTACTATTTGCAATTATTTATAAGCGTTCAATCGTTTTTCTAAATAAAATAAAAATTATCGCGTGTCTATTCAATTCAATAAAATACTTTCAGAATTCAGTCAATATATTTTCTTCAGTCAATATATTTTGTCATCAACAAAGGTAAAATACAAATAAACTATTTTTGTTCGAGAATAAAAAAAATATGTATTGATGAAAAAAGGAAAAAAAGTCTTTTTTTCATTTCACTTATTTGTATAAAACAGAATGCTATTTTTATGTGAATTTCTCTCCTTGAAAATAATCTTAAGATTATATTTTTACATCAATGATGAGAAATTTTGCTTCGCCTGTGATTATGTATGTGAATGTTATGTGACTTGACTGCTGGCTACAATCTTTGATGAAAACTTTTGAATTATAGATGATTCGAATCAACAATAAATTGAGTGACGCTTTCAATATTTTCCTTTGATGTAAAAAAAAATATATGTAATACTACTATTTTGAAATCTTATCTGGAGTCAGTGTCATAAATATCCAACACTACAGCTACTAGAAACATGTCCCGTGGTAACACGTCCAAAAGTTTTCAAAGAAAAAATATTTATTGAATGGGTATATATTTCTGACAAGAAGCATTTTACTATTCCAAAACTGTCTCCCCGACTTCATAGATGGAAAAAAGGGACTAAAATATATGTATTCTTAACTTGTGATGATGGGTCACGACATGGACTCCTTTTTATGTGTGATAAAAGAGGGAAAATTTCTCTACCGTAAAGGGAAAAGCGTGTTTATTTATTCCCTGAAGGGGAATAACACAGGATGCAAAAAGTATAGAAAAAAAGTGCTTCAGGATTTGGCGAAAAGCCAAAACAGAAACCCTTATATTCCAGTGATGGTTTTGTCAAACCCATCGGACTTCTTGGAGATCAAGGATATTTTGGTTGAGTGGTGGTAGTAGGAAGGTGTTGTTTAAATTTCATAAAGTACTGAAGGCTTTTTGACTACTGGAAGAAATAGCCCGGCAGCTACGGCAGTAGCACATACTTTCTGGATGGTCTCTCATGAGGAAAGCACGTCTTAAATAAGGGTTCCAAAAGCTCAAGCAATTCATAGGGAAAAAAAGTTTTTGCTCTTGCTGTATCTTAGCTGAAGGTACTAATTATGTTTTAGAACTTTTTTGAAGGAAACCTGTTTTCTGATTTAAAGATAAATTATTAACAAGAACAACGCTGCATGGCAGTGCTGTATTTTCACTGCGCAAGTTATAATTAGTATTTATAAAAAAAAAAGCTTTGATTAAAAGTGTTTGCAAAAGACTTGTTTTGTTTGATTACTAAGTAATGAGGGAAATAGCTTTCGACAATCCTGCCATTACTATGCTAGAGAAGTATCTCACGTACCGTTAACGTATTGCAGGTTAAATCTTCGTAGCTCTTTTGATATATATATATATATATATATATATATATATATATATATATATATATATATATCAAATAACAGAGCAAAACCCCGTTATTTCTGTGGGAATAATAGATAAAATTACAGGAAAGAGACAATAATCTGCACTGACTTTTTATTTAGCACTAGATGTTGAAGGCAGACTTTTCAGCTACTCCTCAGGGTTGGAGGGGGAGATACAAATCCCGTCTAAACTGACGGAGTTTAGTTGGTAATCATAAAACATAAAAAGCCACGCAAAAACCATTTTTCCTGCGTTTTATATGATACTTAAAAGTGTAAAAAGGCCAGTCATATTGCATTCCTTGTATTCTTACGCCTCATCGCAAATTATTTAATACTTATAGAAAATCGTTTAATCTTTCCTTATATGGAAGTGAAAGATCTTAAAATAACTCCTCTTTTGAAACATAAATCTAATTATAATTTATTGGCATGTTTACAGCCATGAAGTCCCAAAATAGAATATCTGTACTCTAATTTTTAATTAAGACATTTAATGAAAATGAATAAGTTTCAATGCTTTTATTAATACAAAAGTAATTTTATAACTTTTGTATTACACACACATATATATATATATATATACATATATGTATATATATATATATATATATATATATATATATTATATATATATAATATATATATATATAATATATATATATATATATATATTATATATATATATATATATATATATATATAGTGAGAGAGAGAGAGAGAGAGATGCCATCCGACCAGACAAGGTTGACTTAGCTTTTTCTCCCTCAGTGGGTCGATAAAATGAGTACCAAGCATGCTTGGGGAATAAACATTGTGTGTTCCGTGTTTGACTAACTACCCTATCAAAACCCTCTTCTAGATATTGCAAGATACACAATCACCTCAAGTCAATGAGCAAAGGAGTCATGCAACTCGCAGAAGGGTAGTACTATGTCCTGGACACACGAAAGCAAATTCCCGGTCCACATCAAGAAGACACACAGCTATTCATTAATAAACGATCGAATAAGTGATGGATTGGACTCGCGAACATATAAGTCAAGATACACAAGCACCCCAAGTCAATGAGTAAAGGAGTCATGCAACTCGCAGAAGGGCAGTACTATGCCCTGGACTCACGAAAACAAATTTACGGTTCACATCAAGAAGAAACACTGTTACTCATTGAAAAACGGTCGAATCAGTGATGAATAGGACCAGCGAGCGAATCAATGATGGGTAGGTTCAACGCATAAATCATGTGACCCTCCTACAACTAAGACAGTATTGCACAGTATTCAAACACTTTATACTACAATTAGAACAAAAATCGACAAATTCACAATGCAATTATTCAATAATTATTTGAAGTACGTAAACACTACACCGTGAAAATATTTATTAAGTTAGTTATTTGTGTTGGAGTTGGTACAATTAAAGTTTTTTTTGTAATTTTAAGTTTTAAGTAATTTTTTGTTGCCCTAGTTTCGATTTCCTCTTTCCCTGTAAGAAAATAATGCAGCAATGTTGACTTTCACATTCAGAAAACTCATGACCTTGCTTTCCTCAATTAGAACATGCATCTGCATGATCCCAAACTGATGAAATATGACCGCAACAGCTTATATCATCTGAATGTAGTCAATTACTATTTCTTACCTAATAACTTCAATTCAGGTTGTAGTGTAAAACGCTCATTAAGAGCTAAAATATTTTTCGAAAATAAAATAAAAACAATAGAATTAATTTTCATTCATATTTGTAACCTAGATATGGATTTTAACATAAGTATTTTAAGATACATTTTTCTTTAAATTCAAATTAAAAGTTAACGTAATACAAAATATTTGTCTTGTTTTATGCTCATCTTTAAAAGATATATTATTCTGGAGCATATTATTTGGTCTCAGACTATTGATGCATAAACATTGATATGTAACTCTTGATCTTATAATTTTCGTAAATTTTAAGATTTTTGAGTTCTCTCTACATTTTCTTAATTGTGGAAACCAAACACAACTTTCGTTTAATTGGAGTACACCACGGAGCTGAATTACTGCTCTTATCTTCGATAAAGTGACTGATTATTCAAATTTTCCAATGATAGTAAATGCTATATATTAGGTGCTATGAATTAGTCACTTTTTATAAACTAAAATATGTAAAATATTTTTTTTTATTTCTTAATTGCATGGCACACTTTCATAATATGTTTTTTTTAAACGAAAACAAAATTAAGCTCCTTATTTTATCTCCCAACAGCACCTAATGCAACAACATTTTCCAAATCAGATATGCTTTGTTGTCTTTTTCTTCATCTATCTTAGATTGGTAACGCTCCTGCTTTATCACACGCCAAACAATCACAGGGGGTATAGCAAAAAATAGAAAAGAAATAAAAAAAACAAGCGCAATACCTGATGCTTATCACTCATTACCACCTGGTACAAAGAATTGAGATAGATTCCGGAATTTTTTTTTCTCTTCTTTGATTGCTTCTTTTCTTTGTTTTTCGCTTTCTCCAGGACCTCTTATCAATGTTTTGTGCTGGTATATCTGACTCGGAAAATCGGAATTGGCTTCTTGGACTGGAAACAGGAAAAGTTCGAAGGATCTTCCCAAACATTAATCACACGTCGGAACAGTGCTTTTCACCTGTTGATAGGTACGATGTTATTGGATTAGATTTATATATTTGTTTGCACTCTTTTCTGCTTGGCTGTGCAGTGGAATTGTTCCGATTATTAACCCTCATGGGATTGGTTTTCCTATAATAAATCAAACTCAAATTTGTTTTCGGAATAAGAAATGAAACAAAACTTGTTATAAAAAGTAACAGAATGGCATATTGTTCGTTTCTTTATGTATGCTTGCTTTATGTTTGTTTCGCTTTCTTTTGTTTTCTATTAGGAAGTGCTCGTATAATCAAACATTCATTATTGATGTTAAATAGCTTAGATAAACATAAAATAGCTAGATTTTCAGATTTTTTGTTGGCTACGAAAGAGATTTACGGTTAATATTGTATACGTTATTTAGCTCATAATACACATAACTGGACCACATAGTTGATGGGGCGGGATTAGTCACCAATTACCTCAACTTGGACTAGGGTTCGAGCCCAAATGTTGAAGTCTGGGTTTCTGACTGGTCTGCACTCTCTGAACGTATCTTTGTGGTTTGGAATCCATTTTCATGTTTCCTGTGATTAAAGGAAGGGTCAGTCTGCGCAAGTAAGGATGGTTGAGAAATGCGATACGGGAGGAAGATTCAAGCCTCCATCTAACATTCCATCTAAATGGTGGAAATTTTGTACAGCATTGACCCTCATTAAGGATAAATCGAAAACCATTGTCAATAAATCATAAGCGTAGATCTTATGCAATGTTAAACCTTACCAAATCCACTCGGGGGATTTAAAACCGGTATTTTCACTAACAACATAATTTTTAACTGAAATATATAATTTAGAGCTCTATATATTTAAACGAGTACTCGTACCATACACAATAACGTTATTACATTCTTAAAATAATTTTCTCTTTATTCTCTGATAACTAATATATTTCTTCTTAAGAAATCACTCGCCAATAGCCTGTTTCGCAGATTTAGACTGTCATAATTAAACTAATACCATTGAGAAATCACTTGCAAATGATAGTCTGAGCTTCAATTTGTGCAAGCCACAGTTTTGAAAGGGAATACTTCGACTAAGGAATGTATAGTTGAATGTATGAAGATATAGTTGAAAAATTGGAATCATCTTCTGAGAAGTTATATGTTTTTGGTGTGATAGACATAATTCATTATTTAGATGAGTTCAATGACTCATCAACAATGTATGTGTTCAAAAGACAGAAAACATAGTTTCTACTATACTAATATCAGGAGTACTTTTAAAATGAGAGTTTATGATTAAAACCATTATGATTCAATTGTAGGCAATTTTAATAGAAACAATATCAATTAACAGGATAATGTAAAAAAGGGCACATTTCAAAGAAGAAAAAAAGATTTATCACTGCATTACCTCTCACCCTTCAATTGTATGTTCTACCCTATTTAATTTACGTTTTGAACTTTCTTTTGAAGGAATAAGATAAATTATAAGAAATTTGAATTTCAGCCTTCTTTATCTATGATTATTTAGCTTGATTTTTATGACTGCTTCATGTCTTAGAATATCTTTGAAATAATACCAACGGTAATTAACTTTTATCACTCAATCATTAACAACATAACCATATGTGTAAGTAGAAGCTATTATTACGTTTTTTGATAACGAACAAAACTGCAAATATTCTTTTATTTTTAAAGCCCTATTATCGCTTTAACTTAATTTTAAAAAAAGCAATCTCGGATATGTTCTAATTCTATCTATCATGAAACATTTGGGATTAATTTTTCAAATAATATTTAAGTTATTAATTGCTAATATACATACTAAATCATATATTAATCTATTATTAGATTTTTTCTATTTTAATAAAGCCATGAAATGTTTTCAGTTAATTTTCTCCATCAGCATGGCAACCACTGGCCAGAGCCGTCCCAACAATTCGTTTCCATCTGGTTCAATCAGGTTCTAGGTTTCTTCGTCAAATTCTGCACATGGTTTTAAGATTTTTTTTCTTCACAGAATCAATCTATCTGGTGTTTTGTCTTCCCTGTTTTTCGGCTCCTAGTAAACTTTTTAAATGACAACTACTTAACAGCGTCACACTCAACCTTTTCATAGATGTGACGCAGCCATCTTATTCAATAGAATTTAATAACTGGCACTATGTTTGGTTGCTTAAATTTTCTGTATAATTTATAATTGTACTGATTCCGCTAAACATCGCTTTCTTTAACAGCTCCGAAGATGTGGCTCTGAGTATTTTTCTTTCAAAAACTATTTTTTACTTACATCAGTTTTGCTTAAAGGCCAGCATTCGCAGCCATGAAGTTATACAGGTTTAATTAGAGTGTTATATAAAATAATTTTAGTTGTAATGGAAATAAGTTTCGATCTAAGTATGTTTCTCAATTCAAAATAACCCTTATTAGGCATCGCTGTCATGATATTAATTTCTATTTTGCCATCATTGTTAACTGTAACACTTATCATCAGGTATTTGAACTGGCAGGCACTTTCAGATGTATTTACATTAGCCACAACAGGTAAAACCTTACAATTTTGATTACTGAATGACATAAATTTGGTCAATAGTCAATATATTGATAGATTTTGGAAAAATTTTACACCTAGTAGGGTAAAATAACCAGTGAAGGAACACTTAAGCTTCGCTTGCCTTTTAAAAAATCATATTAATTTCAAAATTCGAAATTTTAGTTAAATGACAGTGTCAACATATTTGTTACTAATTGCAAATTATGTAAAATAATTGTAGAGAACTTACATAACATTGTTTTAAAGTTTTGGAGGTTCGAATAACAAGTAGTAAGGAGACCAAGTGAAGGAACAGCTCTTACCAGTGAATGAACACCAAGTAAAGGAACACTTAATTTTGATTATTTTTTAATGCTCTTTATGAATTTATATGCCATAGACATATTTAAAAACAAGCCTATTTTTGAAATTATAACATATAAATACCTGGAAAATGTAAACTTTTTTCTTGTAATCATGAATTGAAAATTAAAGTGTCAGCATATTAACACATACCGTTCATTCACTGGGAAATCTATGCCCAGTAAAAGAACATGCCTGTTCCCTCACTGGTTAGAAGTTGTTTTTCGTATTTTTAACATTCTTTTGATGCGGAACATCACTAAAGGTACAAGAAAATTAAAGTTTATTTTTTATTTTCATTAACTTAGAAAAAAACCCAGTAAAGGAACACTTGTTCCTTCACTGGTTTTTCATCGTTTGGTGATCCAGTGAATAAACACCCCCTTATCTCAGTACTATTATGCTATGATGCTTTAAAAAAATAAAACGTAACTTCAATAACTATATTTTGAATTCTCTTTTGAATGAGTGAGAAAAATAAAACTATTACATGCAATTAATTCCGCTTCAAATATATAAATACAAACACTCACCTTATAATTTTTTCAAAGAAACAAGGTGTTGCAGAGATAATAACAAATTCAAAAATTTTTCCAGAGAAGTCTATTTGGCCAGGAAATTCAAAACATTGCTAGATGACTTCCTATTGTTTGGCAGTAAGATATTGTTACCAATCAATCTAAAGAAAAACTATCAATATATATGAAATGTTCCTTCACTGGGTAGTGTTCCTTCACTGGTTGGTTTACCCTATTTATATTGGAATCCCTAATTTCTTTCTCCAATGGAATGTTAAATAGAATGTTGTTAAAAAAAGCAAATTTCGATACATTCTATAATATTTATTTTGAAACACTGGCTATATATCTTAAATACTAATTAAGTTAATAATACATCGTTAGTACACGTACTATGGCATAGATTAAATTATTAATATGCATATGCACTTTTAAATAATGCCATGAAATGTCTTCAGTTAGAACCTTAGCCAAAAAACAAGTTCATTATAGCTTAAGAAAAATACTTTTAATCTTTAACTGCTTAAAATTGTCTTCTGGAATTAGAATGAATTAAACTTTTAAGTGAAATATAATATTTTAATCTTTTCAAACAAGAGAAACTTTTATTTAAAAAAATTGTTTTAATTTTTTTACATACAAGAGTTAACAACAGAGCAAGAGGACTTAGATAAAGTGTTCTTAAACTAAAGGAAAAGTTAACTACAAAATTTGAAAGAACTAGCAGAAACTGAAAAAGAAGAACACCCGTTACCATTTGCTTTTTTGAGCATTTTTCTTTCATTTTTAACGAAAAAAAGTTGGGAATAAATACGGGTCCTTAGCTGAGTCAGGCGTGTCTAGAATTTTTCTGTTTTTCCTTCTCTAACAAATGTTTTTGTTTGTAGAGAACTGCACTTGACAACGCAGCCGATTTTATAACAGTTTTTGTGTTCTTTTTTTTACTTTTGATTGTGTGGGGAATGTTGTCACTATTTGACCCGGTCTTCGAAAATTTTTATTCTATCTTTATTTATCTCATTTTTTTAAATGTTTTTTAAGATCTTCTTTTAAGATTTTACGGTACCTATTATTTTGCTAGTTTTCATCTTTTTATTTACTTTTTGGAGATCATTTTTACATCATCAGCAGTTTGAAATGTGATAAAAAAAGAGTCACAACATTTTTTTAGAACAGCTTTAACAGATTTTAGATGTAATGTGAAAAACTTCATTTTATTTATTTTAATAATAAAATACTTATTGGAAAGAATATTTAAGATATTTTTCTTAGAATTTTCCATGTTATATTTTCGATATAGCATTTTATGTTTAGCTCCTGAATTATTTACCATTATTGTATGCAAAATATGTTTTTTTAGAAAGATTTTAGTTTACAGTGTCTAAAATGAATTTCACTGATAAAAAGAAGCATAATGAAAAAATGTGTGAGTCACAGGAATTATTGATCTTTAATAATATTAATGTATGCGGTTTAAATATAATGCATTTTTTGAAATTTTTCTAAAAAAATTAAAAAAACCCTTGAGCTAGTTATAAAATATGATGCATTTTATATAAAAGGATATACTTAAGATAACGTAGATTTTATTTATTGCGTATTAGAAATTTCATTAATTCCAGTAGATTAATGATTCTTCTTAAATCTATTAAATATTCCTTATCTGTAATTATAATTTATAATACAGATATTATATGTATATTAATAAAATAAAGAGTTTATGCGTGTGTCCCACTGAAAATTTCCTCAATCCTAAACTGTTGGTGCTAAAGTTCTGAAATTAAGACAGTGTAAGGAGAAAATTTAGTCTATTATCCCAAAAATCTTAAATTACATTGTTCAGGAAAGATATTTGAAAATGAAACTCTTCTCGCTGGTAAAAAAAGCATTAGTCATTGTATAAAATGAAGCTATTGATGTTCGTATTTTTTCCCAATATTTCTAACTTAGCATCTATTCTAGCTCATAGGTCTGTTTAATTAAAAAAAGATGTTTATTGCACGTTCTTTTATATAAAATTATTTTTTTATTCGTTCAGTCACATAAGCTCAACGACCAATGTAAACATAAAATTGTATGCTAATTACGTCAAAAATCAGCTGGTTCAAAGCAAACACATGGTTCAGCACCCAGCAGAAACCATTTGTTTGCTTTGTTTATAGTTTTAAAACTCAATTTATAAAATTATATGATCTAAAACTAATAGTTATTGAAGTTAAAATGCAGACAAGGTAAGTACTAAGAAACCAAGCAAATGAAGAAAAAGTAGTTTTTTTTCGAAAATCAGTTAAATTCATCATAATAGTATTGGCGCTGATTATGCTTAATTAATTTAAATAACAGGTACTACTAATATTGTGATGAAATGGGTAATTGTAATAGATACGAAATATACTAATGTAATTTTGGTACATAATACTGATATTGGAGCAATATGAAAAAAAGGGAGAATTATCGGAAAAAAATCTCGATTGTGAAAAATGTTGACTATTATTAGTTAACCTCGATTGAAAACATTAAGCCAAAGAAATATTCTTAATCTTTATTCGAATGGATAAAATAGTACGTATTTTGTTGAATTTAACTTTCAAAAGTTTCTTGAGTTGAATCTACGAATTGGTGCCCCAAATCTGAAAAGACCCATACAAAATTTGAGCAAAAATTATGCGCGTTGTAAGAAAATAATTTTAACGTCATAATTTACTTTAGTTTTACAGAAAAATAAATTTGTAACAAAAAGGTAGAGGTTATCTAGTTTGCAAGTAGATTCTATAACTCAGAAGGACACTGAAAAGCGCATAAATAAAATTTAATCATTAGAGTAAACTATTTTTAGATGTTTCTTGCTCATAAATAGTTACTTGTCGTATTCTTAAGATCACTTTTTTGTCCATTTTAAGAAACAGGCAACATCTTCCTCGGTTCTTTTTCTATGACACATATTGTACTAGTCATTCATATGCCTATTTGTTTTGTAGTTTTACCTGTTTGTTTTGTAACTTTTTTGCTATGGAAAAGATGGCTTGTCTCCATATGCTAACCTGGGTGATAATGACGTTAAGCTACTGGGAAAGACAACAAATGGAAATAAATAAAAATATTGAAACTAGTTTAATTTTAGCTGGCATGTCGGTATACGCATTTCAGTTTTGTGCACATCACGTATTTTTGAATACCGATTTAGTTATTAGTTGCAATTTATTTTTAACCAGTATTTAGCTAGTATCTATACATACCCGATTAGATACCTGACGCTTATGACCTCTATACCAGGCGAGGCTTAGTTACAAATTTACTGACTAGAAGGAGGGGAAACGGATGGTTGAAACTTAAACCTTAATGTGTGAATTACTATAGCTTATATATATATATATATATATATATATATATATATATATATATATATATATATTACATTTGCGAGATTACACTTATGTGATCGTAGTCTTGAAAAGGGTTAATTTATGTTTCAATATTTTATATGTATTACAATTAATTTGCACCTTGTGGCTTAAGATGGTAGTTTAAGTTAACTAGGTATGTAATTTTTATAGTATTATATTTTATTTTGTGAATATTGAATAATACTTAAGAAAATAAACAGAAACGGTGCACTCCTTAACAAAGTTTTTTTTATGCACGCTATAAATATTTCTTGAACAATCATTTGTGAACTGTAGGTGAGACCCTTTAAAAAATGTTTTAGTATACTTAAGCAGCATTTTACCGTTTATCATAGCGATCTTAAAATTTTACCATAGCGAGAACCCACGCCCGGGGCACAATACCTTTTTAGCCCCCCCCCCCCATTCGAAAACCATATAATATTATACGTAAAATATACTCGCAAATTAATAAATAAATAAAGTAAAATAAATAAAGTCATAAACTCAAGCTAGGCTTTAAATTTGAGACAAAAAATGTACTTGAGAAAACAAGAGTAGATTTTGAAATGCATATGATCATCTAGAATTAGTTCAAGAGATATCTATTATTTATTTTACATATTTATAAAGAAATATTTTAATAAAAACACGCAGTTTTAAAACAATAAAAAAGTAAATATTTATTATCTCTAAGGAGATACATATATTTAATAAACATATGATTATAATACATTAATAAAACTAATTACTATGTATAAATTTTTCGTTTTTTTTTTGATGAAGCAAATTTATCAATAATATCATCAAAGTTGATAATTTCAAATTTTTCTCTTTCCACACTTAAAAATGCTAGGTCACTTAGGCGATCTGTCAAAATTAATTTTAATTTGCTGAATGAACGTTTGCAGCTATCAATTGATACCGAGACAGTCAGGAGTATTTGAAATGCCGCTCTCAGATTTGGAAAACATCTTCTTCATTCTAGATTGATTATAAAAGTAAGAAATTCTAATGGAGTTTTAGGTTCAATTTCTCTTCTACTGCGGAGTAACATTTTGCTGTCACATATTTTGATAAAAAGGTCTATTACATTGAAATCTCTATTATAAAATTCACCCAAATGCTTAAACTTTTTTTCTAGGTCGTAATCAACATTATCCTGGTTTAATAAATTTTCAACGTCTAGTAGAAATCCAAATTTGAAATTAAGTTCACTTAATTGAGTAAACCGCGTACACATTTCTTGTTGGAGACGATCAAGAACGCTTTTCATAACGCCAGATATTTCACTTTCTGCGGAAAGACCACCATCTCTAACCAATTCTCCATGCACGTATTTTTGTATCCATACCTCATTTTTCACAAAGAGACTCCGCTTTTTCTATTGCCTCTTCACAGAGCTTGTCTCGAATTTCGGCTAGTTCAGTCGCTAATGATTCAAGATCATGGAGCACTTCTCTAAAATTCATTCTATGATCTTGTAATCTGAGCTGCACACGATCAATCCTCCTTAAGATTTCATACCAGAAATGAACTAAAGTTATGAAACTAAAAGTTAGTATATTTTGCAACAGAAATGTAGCTTCACTTCTTATGTCACTTGTAGTGGTAGTGTGCTCTGCTAATTTTTCTAATATTTCTACTATACTCTCTAGCCCATAGATGATAACGCTAACCACTTGTATTCTGGCGTTCTATAGTGTTTCAGATGTGTGACCTGCCATCCCGGCAGCATTATCGTAACATTGTGATCTGCAGTTTGTTAATGAGATTTCATAGGAATTTAACTTCTCTAAAATTGTATTTTTGATCGAGGCAGCATCTTTAGCATATATTTCAATAAAACCGAAAAAATATTCTTTGGTGGAAACTTTTTTATTGATAAAATCAACATCTACATACCTAACTTGGGACATTCGTTCTCGATGAGAGACATCAGGAGTTGAATCAAACAAGAGTCCATAATATTTATTTCTTTTGATATCGTTTATTAGTTGACTTCGTACTGCAGATGCCAGAAGATGAATGAATTCATTTTGAATCTGTGGTGATAAATATGAGAACAACAAACTTCCTGTTAACAAATTTTTTCATACTCTATTCACTTAATAATAGAATCGTCGAATAGATGTGGTAAGTAATCTTATTTGATTTATTACTTACCAAGAATGCCTTGAACTTGAAAGGTAGTAACACAGTGAAACATACACTATAGTTTATGCAGACATTAAACTTATAACATTTAATATTTAATACCATTTTATTTTTATTCTAAGCAGAGCGCGATGACAAGGACGCAAAACTGAAAAATACAGGCCCGAAATAACTTAAACGTTACTATTTCGGGTATTTCACAAATTTGTTGCGGACTTCCGCAACCGGTCGCAAGTGTCACGGATATGTACAGTTACGGAAAAAAGTATCCGGAAAGTACCAAATAAAGAATCGTTTAAAAAAACCAACAGATAATTCTCAGGCACACAACAAATACGGCGTTTGTGTCCTTTCCTAGAAATGACAAAACGATGTATTTTTTGTGTGTCTGAGAAGTATCTATATTAAAAAATAGACGATCCTTTAGTTGTTATTTTCCATACACTTTTTTCCTTGACTGTACATATAAGTACATTAGAGTGTTATTGTTATCGTTTTAAAATAACAAGAGTAGGCTACATTGCGTTTATAGAAATAAATATAAATAGTGTTCTGAATGAAAGAATGTTTGTACACTGCAAATATTTATTATAACATGTTATGAGATAATTTATGTAACCACACGTCGCAGATGCCATAAGGAAGTGCTGACAGACATGGGTCGAGTTAGCCCTGCCAGTAGAAAAGACGTGCCATTTCTATTATGAATATATTATTGCAGTTTGATTTAGACTATTAGTGTTCCTTTTTATTTATGAATTAACATTTATTATATTACACTGGCACTAAATTTAAAATATATTTTCCAGAAATTAATTATCATAAAAATTGTCCAGCAATTTTTTGTTTTGCGGACCATTCGGCGCCCCTTTGTGAGTAGCGCCAGAGGCATGATGCCTCCCCCCCCTTGCCCTCCTCTCGCTATGCCACTGCATTTTACCGCTGTATTTATAAGTAAACGAACATCATGTTTTAAACAAAATCACATTCTTGTTTTTTTAATACTGTTGTTTAGGTTTGGTTCCAGTTAGTTCAGGATTTATGAAAAAAATTGTTATGTGTATAGAAAATTCTATTTCGAAACCTTTAAAACATATTGCATTTTAAAATCTTTTTTAAATGCTAAAATTAGAATTTTTTGTTAAATATATTTTTTGCATAGTACAATGAAAAATGCACATCACAAAGGGGGTTTAAAGTAAAATTATTTTCCATTTCGAAGCTAACTTTTTGGTATTCACATGCTTTGTCTCTTATTTTGATAGTTTTAACATACAGTCGGAACATTTGGAAAAATAATATGCAATTCAAAAAGTAGAAGCAGTCAACGGATTGCTAAACACCTACTCTTCCTTGCATAGCTTCGAAACCAGTCCTTCACGCGTCACTGAATATCTGGCTAAGAACTAAACATTTTGCCAAAGCGACAGTCTTTTGAGCTGGACATCCATCAAAAAAGATGTCACTGCCTTAAAATATATTCTTCAATCTTAGAACATTCTCATCACTCATATGCTGTCATAAAACATTTTTTTAAAACGAAAAGAAAGAAGAAATGTATTTTGCATTTTTTTTTTCACTTGAAAGATAGCTGTCATATGTTCGGCATAAAATGTAAAGTTTTTTTTCTTCTTATAAACAAAGGAATTAAACTCAAGTTTTAATGATGACTGCAGAAAAAAGAAATTCTACGTTGTTTTAATTTGAAGGCCTTATCAGATAAAAGGACTAATTTTTTTATTAAAAATAGATTTACTCTCATGTTTATGTTCATACCATTGATTATGCTTTTATTTTAAAACTTTTACGCACCCAGCTTAATTCTTGCGAAACACGATGTAATAAACACGGGAATCTTTTGACGTAAATACTGCAACGTAATTGCTTAAATGTTGCAATTTGTTATACGGGAAAAAGTAATCTAGATTAATGACAACACACGGCCATGCAGTGTCAGAAATAAAACTCTCGCTTTTGATGATTCAGCAATCCTTGAGCTGTATTTCATTAATTTTGAGAATCATTTCGTCAAGAATTTGTGACGAAGCGTGAATTCTGAAATACATGACGAAATTGTTTCCTCAACTGGAAGTGCATAAGCCGACCGGCCTATAAGGTGATCAATAATTTGTGTTTATACCAGGAAGATACAGGATCGAATCTCGCACTGGACATAGGTGTAACTTATCTCTCTGTTCTATCTGCCTTTCATGTGTTGTTAACGCGATCCAGCTAAGTCATTCCTCCTATTAAGTGATTATTAGAAAAGTTAGATATATTAAGTAACACCAGTTTTTTTTTTAAGAAAAGTGTAATGAAATATTTCTTTACTATCAATAAAATTCATTACCTCTAAGAAGTGATGATAGTTTTGTCTCTTTGAAGGTTCGCTTAGAGTGCCCAAAGAAAATAAATCCCTTGTTAGAATAAAAATGACTCAGACTTAGACTTCAGTTTGAGAAATTAGGAAATTTGTCGTCGGAAAAAAATCAATTTTTCTTTTGTCTCTGAAAGAAGTTGATGGAAGAGAAATATACTTGAAGCTTTAAGTGCCCAAGGACACACAAGGATTCAGTGAGTAATTATAAAATAATTGCAAAAAGCATTAACTGAGTAAGAATACAGCTATAAAACATGCAATTTTGTCTCATTTTATATATATATATATATATATATATATATATATATATATATATATATATATATATATATATATATATATATATATATATATATATATATATATATATATATATATATATTTATTCATGGATATTTTTACAAATCTCTTTCAACGCAGTACATGGAAAATGATATGAAACTTAAAGAATGCAACTTCATATGATCAAAACAATTTCATCCCTGAACCATTTCCAGAAAATGCTGCATATCATAAATAGTAAGAGATTTCTAAATCCTCTCCTCTCATTAGTTAACTATAATAAATAGATATTATACAGTGTATTCCATAAAGACTACACTTCATATGTATTTTAGACTTGCTATGTAAGTCTCTATCAAAAATGTAGAATAAATATACATTGAGAGCTGTAAATTGATATTCAATTAAGGAAAATCGAAATTAAAAGCAATTTAAACTGACAATCACAGTACAGAAAAGCGTATGCAATAAACTACAAGACATGTTTGATTGCTGAAAGAGACAGAGAGGATTTTAAAGATGATTATTGGGATCACCTTCAAGTCTTAATCTCCTATTAAAAATACTTTGATGTTTATTTCATATAACTTCATAAACGGCAATTCGTCAGATTTCGACAGATTTGTTATTTTCAGATTTCTTTCTTAATATTTTAAGATCACAAAAGTTTATAATTGTTATTTTTCATTTTTGATAAGGATTCGAAAACTGCATATCGACATATTTAAGACGGGTCTTGAAAGAATTGAATTTTACAATAAAATTTGCATTTAGAGAAGTGAAAATGTACTGTTACGAGCAGTAAATGTTAAATATATATTTTTTATTTTCGCTTAATGAAAGACAAGTCATTAACTAAATTAGAACAAAAGCTTTTTTTTGTTTTATTTGGTAAATCCACAAAATAATTTAATTTTTAACTAAAATATTTTTCCAAAAAGCCTACTTGAAAAAAAAATTAAATTTGTATTACACATTCATTACTTAAAACATTCCAAAAATCATAGATTAAATATAGTAAACACTTTCTATTTTATTAATGAATAATTTTCAAGTTTTATTTATATCTTAAGTATAATAAACGCTATTAAATTATTTAGTACTTTTGAATGCTAGATGTAGGGAAACTTTCTACACGTTGTTTGTACTGAACGTAATTAACTTTTTTGCCTCACAAAATATTTTAATTTTAAAGTTTTCATTTATATTGACTTTAGAACACATGCATCAAATAATAATTTGTTTTTATTATATTATGCTAATTAAAATAAGACATAATAAAAAAAAAACCTAAACCTTATTGAAAACATGCTCATTTAAGAAAAGAATTAATTAACAACTTCAAAGTTGTTTTTAAAAACAGTTTTTAATTAATTAAATTCTACATTATTGGGTTTAATTCGACTTGAAGTAAATAAAATCATTAAAAACTTAGTTAATAAAATGTAATAATTTTAGAAAAACTTTTCATTTGAAATAGGCTTTCAAAGTGAGAAGATATAGTTAAAATGGAGTCTTAAATTATGAAATTTTTTAAACATTAACTTGAAAAAATTTAAATTATATTGAATTTCTTTAATAAATCAAGTTCGTATGCCTTAAAAAAGTATGTTTACTCGGATATGCACTTTCAAAAAGAACTCTTTTTTAATTGCTTACAAGTGAGAGATGATTAATTTCTCACTTTTCGTTACCGAGAAACTAAATTTTTTTCCCCTTTTAAAGAAAAAATTATGTGATATTTTGATTTCTTAGGCGTATAAAACAAAAAAAAAAAAAAAACACAAAAACAATTTGAAAAGTTTTATAAAATCTAAACGCTACGCTATCAATCTATTTGAAACTAGGATGTAATAACTGGTTGTCCAATCAAAGCACATTTTTTTTTTAATTTAGAAGCTTACGTTAGCCAATATATCAGGTAACCTATAAAGAATTTTCTAAAGCAGATAGTTTTAAAAATTGGTTTCAGTTTTAGTCAAACGAGTTTTAAAACAAAAAAAAGTAAAGTTTCGACATTACTTTTCCTTTAAGAAACAATTTTGTTTTTAATTAAACGTATGTTTTCGAAATTATTTTTGCTTGAAAAACCAAAAGTTATAGGCTTAAGTTTCATAAACTTTAAACGTTCAGAAAACATGTATTTTCTTATGTAATTTTATATTTCATTCAACTCAAAATGCTCAGTA
This sequence comes from Parasteatoda lunata, assembly GCA_949128135.1. Lineage (NCBI taxonomy): Eukaryota > Metazoa > Arthropoda > Arachnida > Araneae > Theridiidae > Parasteatoda > Parasteatoda lunata. Next base: position 60,822,263 of record OX421973.1, on the reverse strand, counting down.
TTTAGTTTAACAATATTTTTACTAATCGAAAATCGGACAAATTTCATATGAGTGAAAAAAAAATCAATTCTTGTTATCCCAAAAATAATAAAAGTATTCGCTCTTTTTTATAGATGTTTGAGACCCTAAATTAAAAATAATTTGCTTGCTTTAACAGACAATATGTAGAATATAAATGATATGAACAATCAATATTTACAATTTTATAGATGTAGAATTGCTTCGTATTGCACAAAAATTTACTTGTCACAAATTTGTCAAAAATTTTAACACACTTTAAAAGATTAAAAAAAATTTCGCTATCATCGATTTAATATCAGTGAATGTAATTATATGTTAAAATAAGTCGAACTCTTAGAGAAAATAATTTTTTATTTAAAAATTTTATTTTAAAAATTTGAATTACTCAAAGATAATTAGCATCCATTTAAATTACTATTGTGTAAATCTTATTTATTTTTTTTTTCTTCAAATAAAACAATTTTTCCTACATTAGTGTAAAATATTTTAATTATTAAAATTAATGCAAAATTTTTAAAAATGCAATTATGACTACTGGTAAATGTTCAGTACCACCCTCGAAAAAGACGATAACACTTTTAAAAGTCAAATTTACCCATCATGGCTTTACTGATGTGGTACGTTCCTTCTTAAAATTTATGTAACAGTGGTCATATTAACACCCTCTACTGCATTAACGAAATACTTTTAAACGTCATGTGAAAATCTGGAATACAGTAAATAATTTTTATTAAATAAAAGAAAGACGTTTCAGGGAAGTAATAAAAATTATATCAATTCAAAAAGAATTCCATTATATGCGATGCATGAATATAAAATATGATCATCGTAAGCATGACTTTCGGCTGAGATGGTAATCTTTCTATTTTTCGTTGTGTGATTTCAGGATTTATCTAGCCGGAGTACAAATACTTTTTCCTAAAACAAATTTTACAAAAGTTAAATTTGTCACATTTATGGTGATATTAAGGAAATTAACGGTAGCACTTTAACTACGCAGCCTCAGCTATAAGGAAATTAAAAAAAAAACATATTTAAAAAAAGTAATATTTTGACAAATCGTAGTCTTCTTATACAATAACCATATAATTAATGATTCCAAGAACGCTTAAGAGATGGTATTCAAACAATTCAGTACAATTTATTATATTCGGCTCTTTGATGTAAAGAATGCATAAAACTTATTAAATATATTTTTAAAACTCTTACGCTGTGCTAAATTATAATATTTACTAATAGTTTTCTCGATTAATTAAGTTGAAAGAATTTTTTTGTTATTTCCTTTCAAGGAAGTTTTAATAATCTACCATTAATAGTTTTATAAGATTCCATTTTTAATTTCAATAAATTTTTCAAATGCAAAATGCGGTACTGTGGCTTGTAAAACTCATTTCGTTCATTTCTCTATCAAACATTGTTTCGAACATATTGTAAAATAACTTTTTATGGCATGTGGTGCAGAAATGGAACTCTTAAGAAAAAAATTTGAAGAAAAAAAACATATCTTAGAAAATATACCATATAATATCTAAGATATATATAAATACCTTAGAAAATATACTTGGCGTTTGGTGAATAACTAGGATAAATTCACATATAAATCTGCACATGAAAATGTAAAAAAAATGCTCATGTAATAAGCAGACGCACATGTGAATCTAAATAATACTAGCCGTAGCCGAAATCGTCTTCGAGAGAGAATTTGATGCAATTGGATTAATAATATTAGATATTAGAATTTTGGACAAACTAACAAAGTAAATTGTTCTTAGTGATTGCTTGAAAATTTGTTATTTTGATTAAATGAAGATTTAAGGCTAATTGGACAAAAATTTAGTCATCCGTTGAGATGATCATGAAAATTTTCACTAAGCTTTAAAAAACTCTTTGTTTTCATTTGGTTAATTTGCGTAATCAAAGCTTCTTCAAGTGGCTTAAACTGGAAATACATCCTAATTCGAATCAATTCCTAATCGACTAGTGGTGATCAACTAGTTCAGAAAATTGTTATCATTGATTGCTTGAAAATTGGTTATTTTTGTTAAAAGAAGATTAAAGGCTAAGGGGACAAGAATTTTGTTATCCCTTGAGAAAATCATGAAACTTTTCACTAAGTCTTTGGACATTTATTTGTTCTATGACTTTGATCACTATTTTACTCATGGATATAGCTTGCTTTCTGAGATGATAATTAGCTTGATATATCATGTTTATTATAGTAATATTAAAGAAAACGTGTTGCCTTACAGCTAACATCTTCACAATGAGTGTCCTATTAATATCCATATTTTTTCATGTGAAAAACAAATTAAATCACCATCATGGAAATGTGGCTGTTTCTAAAAGCTTCGTTGGTTCAGGAGTCACTCACACCGCTGCTTGAGGAGTTGGGGATGGTGAATTTGCTTCTAGTTTCCGACGAAACAAACCGTGCTATACGCAGCAAAATGCACTGCTACGGTGAGGGGAGAGAGATACCAGCTCAGGAGCCTTGTCTGGCCAGGAAAAAAACTACTTGACAATTCTACGAGGGCGTTAAGAGATAGAGTCCTGAAAATGGGTTAGATGCTTCGCCATTGTTGGGTGGCATTCACGCCACTTATAACATCTTGATAGTCTTGCAAAATCACCTCTCCGACTTGAATTTTAAATACAACTAGTGGAGGATGTTGTTTGATAGCGTGTTAAACATCAAAATCAACAATCTTACAATTTGGTTGATTTGCGCAATAAAACCTTCTTCATGTGGCTAAAATTAGATGCAACTTACCAATAACATGTTTTGGAGTCAAATCCTAATTAAAGACGAAAATCAAGTAAGGGATGGAGTAAGGGATACAATAATGCTTTTGATCACTTCTCCAAGGTAAACTAATTTTTTGCCTGGTAAGTTTAATTCTGCTTCCTAAAATAAAAGTATATATTCAAGAAATGTAAGAACACAAAACCTGTGAGCATGCTCGAGTGTCTAAAGGAACTTCTCTGTCAAGTTGGAAGTACTGAGTTCGATCCCCCAATATCTCCGAATTTCTATCAATACTTCAAATGCATTTAAATGTGTACATAAGTAATTGAAGATTTTAGTTATTATGTATGTAATGTTCTAGAAGTTTTTAAAAAACAATCCTTTACTACATCTCCGTTTCCATATTACACTGTATATAAGTTCATGCTTTTGAAGTGGAAACTACAAATACCATGCTCTTTGTCTTATAGATGTGTGTTAATAACAACAGTTCTACTTGTCAGCGTATTATATCTTATAAAAACAGGAAAATGTTCGTGGTTAGAAAATTAAGAAGTGATAATTATATAAACTCTCTGTTAAATTTAGTATACATAAAATATTGCATAATGTCACTTGTAATTAAACAAAATTTAACAAATTTAATTTTAACTTTTAATTTTTTAATTAAACAAAGTTTAAATCAAAATAAATGACTAAAAGAAATTAAAAACTTTTCACGTAATTAAAACAGTACGCAAGAAAAATAAATTTAAAACTAGAAGAGAATTTGCAAAACACACTGGTAGTATGTAAATTGCAAGGTATATTTCATTCGCAAAGTTATATTTTTAATTAAACGTCAGATGGATAAATACCGTACTTTTATAAGAAAAGAATATGTTCGTAATTGTCTAAATAGTTTGAGTTATAATTAAAAAAAAAAAACTGGATCATAAGGAAAGTGTTTCTAAGAAACATTGTAATCCATTGTTTTAAAAAGAAATTACAAAATATATAATTAAATATCTTTACCCTTGATTTCATAAGGTATATGTTACAAAATTCTATACTTTTCTTTAGATATTAAGAAAATAATTTTAAGTGTTTTTCCTTTTACTTTTGTTTTTACTACTTTATTTTTCGCAAATTCTGGTGCTCAATGTTATTAACTTCACGAGACACGCGAAACAATGTTGATATATTTATTGTAAATAATATCACTGTAACTCTACATGTTCTTCTCCCATTATTATTATTATTATTAGTAATTTTTAGCATAGAATTCATCATTGCAATAAGTAAATGAAAGAATGTATTTATGGGTTCTGCATACTAACTCTGACTGACTATTGCTTCATATTTGGACTGAAAACTCTACATATTGGCGTACTGAAGATAAAATCTGAGAAACATCAGTATAGGGAACATCAGACTAGTGTATACCAGGAAATAAAACCCAAACTGACATAGGAGTTAATACCACGATGTAATAATTGAATTTCGGATGTGGCTAACCTGTAAATGCAAATGTATTAAATACCAGCTTGCTCTGGAATGATAAGAAATGAACATTTTACTAGAGCAAAGGGCGCTAGGTATAGTTTTTGCAGTGAAAATAAAATGAATTTTTCTCACCTTCCTTCATATCTCCTTGATTACTAATTAGGATGTAAACTCTAGATGGTATGAATAAAATACATTAGCAATGAAACAATTAAGCCATAACATATATTGATTTATGTATTAGTAAATATATTAACCTTATTGCAAACACACATTTACGCTTCGCTAGTAAGTATATTAAAAAATAGAGATAATTTGAAATGAAGTACGAATTTGAATGAACTCGTAACTGGGCTGGACTTAACTATTTTTGCTTTTATCTCTCACCTAAAAAACATTTCCAGAAAGCATAACCTAATTGTTTGATGTGCTTATGGAATACTTTCGATTCCCATTTCTCTCAGAGTATAAACTGCTTACAGAACAATCCTTTCGATTTTATCAATGGTGGCTTTCTATATCTTTTTATCAGTGCCGTAATAGGTGCCCTGACACTATATTGAAATTTAGCAACAAGTTATCTCCTCACGATATTAACACAGGTTACAGTTTGTTAGCTATAGGTTATCCATTAGTTTTACTTCTTTCTATTTTTTACATATTTTCTCTCATTTAATGAATGCTCTATTAAATACTAATTTTTATTGTTCCATTTAATGATCTGAAAATTTTTTGATGTGGCATTAAAAAGTAACAGGCATAATTTGCTCTCTCAATCGTATACTTCAAACCTGAATAATTTCATCCGATCTAAACTAAAATTATTTCTGATTTATATATGAGGTAGATTTTGAGAGGTGAGAAAGATATTGAAATTGAGGTTTATTAATGAGTTATTTTTGATCCATAAAATAACCTCATTTTCTTCCTCAGGTATATTTTTTACATCTTTCAACCTCAAAACAATCTTAAAAACGCCTTATTTTTTTGTAAGAAATAGAGCATGCATGTATGCACGGCATTAATCATGCACTGCAATAATCATTCTTAATAGTAATCTCATAATAGCTCATTTTCATAAAACTGTCTAAGGTCATAGTACAATGGCCATTTAATAATTCATTGCATATGTTTTAATAAAATATCATTTTTCACAGAAACACCTTTGTATGTTAAAAATTCATTTATGATAAATATTACTTCTTATTATCTATAATTCTATTTTTATCTTGCAATATATTTTTCATGAATTATATTATTTAACATTCTCATAATTGAACCACATGAGACCGACTAAAACATGTCCGAGAACTTAGTCATTTGCCTGAATCCATTTCCTTTGCTCACTAAACACCTGAGATTATAAATTAGCTTAAAAATTCTGTGTTTTTATTCAGCCATAAGACTTTTCTTTCTATCAAGTTAAAGTAAAAATACCATCTACTTAAATATTCAAGAATTTTTTTTCAAGAGTCCAAGTCGTTTGGGAGCCTTGAAACTAGAAAATTCCACATTCCTGGAATCCTTTCCTCGTTTTAAGTAATTTATTTTAATTACGTGGCAATTGTGAAGCGTAAAAAAATTCATCGAATAGTTTCCATTACATTCTAGTATTGAAATTAATCGCTTCTTCTGAACGTTAAATAAATGCTACAGCACGTTTTGTTCCACTCTTTATATTGCTCCTATTACCATGGGATGTCATTATTTTTAATTAGACTATAAAGAGTTTAAATAACTGTTTCGTTTAGTATGTTTAATTTTGTGGCAAATATTATAAATTAAAAAGAAATTCGATTCTTCTCCTGAGATCTTTATTCCCTCTAATTAAGGATTGTTTTTCCATTGAAAGATTGAAATTAATATGATTCATCAACATTTAGTTTAAATACATTTTATTACTTTAATTCGTTAAAATGAAATTAATTGATTATAAGAGATGAAAAAAAAGTACTGGTCTCAAAAGAAATAAAGCTGGTAATCACCATAAAATTTTCGCTAAGCATTAGATAAAATTCTGATTTAAGTATTGTTATAAACTTGCCTTTAAAAGGTAATTAATTTTGTAATTGTTAGCCTATTTTAATCACAGCTGTCTTAAGAATATTAGCAAATTACTTTGAGATATTTTCGTGTATATTTGAGAATTCCTGCATTGAATTTGCTAAAGCGTTAAATTACTTTTAAAAGAAATGCGTTTTTTATCTACAGAAGCATATAATTACTGGTGAAAACACGAAAATAATTTTCGTTTCTTTCCTTTGAAAATTCCAATGTACTTGTATAAAGAGTACATTTGTATACCAAACTGCTTATATCTGAATTTTACTATAGCCTTTGCACAACACCAAATTAAACAAATTTAAATTTGTTTTTTTTCTTTAAATGGTGGGCACTAAACTTTTTATTCTTCGTCTTGGAAGTTACTGGAAATGTTTCTCATTTAACGTTAACCGATGGGCGCCTACGAGCCTAAGTGTTTGAGACGAGCATCATTTCTCACACCACACTGCCACAGACTAGGTGAACCACATTAACACATCATACAACACAGGACAACATACAGAGGGAAGCATCCATGACCTCGGCGAGATTCGAACCCGCAGCCAGGCACCCTGGCCGGCAATTTTCTAACTATAGTGGCAATATTCCGAAGTAAGTTTCATAATCCTGATTTTGTCTTGGAAAATAAAGGAAAACGATGTTAGTTATTTTATTAAAAAGAATTCTTACGTTCGGCACTTTACATATAATAATGTTTAACGTTTACAATACTGTTGTCCGAAAGGATAATGCTTAAATATCATGAATCAAAATACATTGAATCCATCTCGAATCAAAACCTTCACCTAGCTAACATTATATCATATACAAGTTTAATATTTGTCTCTTTTGTCTCTCAAGGTTTTGATTTCGTCATGGTTGCTACTGGAGCTTGAAGTCTCTGTGAAAGCAATTTTTTAAAATTATTTTCTTATTATATTAATGTCCTTTGTAAAGGAAACGTTTAAAAATTCCCTTACTAGTTACATTGATTTCATTAGAGAAAATCCGTTTTATTGAATCATCACAAATACTTTCAACATGGTGTTAATTGTATCATCTGTGAATCACAGTTATGTGTTTCAGTTTTCTACTATGCAGTTGAATAAAAATTACATAAGTGTGATTTATATTTCTGTATAACATGTTTTAACAATTTGCTAAAAGCTAGATTAAATATTAATGGAACATTAAAAAGACGTAAAAATTACGTAATCGTTTATTGTTTTTTAATTGAATACATTATTTATCCTATATTTCTTAAATTAAATGTTGAAAGCAATAATGAGAATCCACCAAGAGATAGGGACTCAACAAAAGTTCAAAAAAAAAAATTAAAAAAAAATTTTTTTTATAAAACCACGTTTTTGTAGTGGAGAATAATAATTAAAAAACAATAATTTGAAAAACGAAAAACGTGGGGCGCATGAAATATATAACAGTAACAGTATGTGTGCTCATGAGAATATGTGTATGTATATCTGTAATTGTATCTGAATGTGGATGTGTATGTGGAATATGTTGTATGTGGATGGATATGTGGATGTGTATGTGGTTGTGCATGTGTATGAGTAAGAAAATGTGTATATGTATGTGTATATGTACTTTTATGTATTTCATGCGTTCCTCGTTTTTCGTTTTTCAAATTTTTGTTTTTTAATTATTATTCTCCACTGCAAAAACGTGGTTTTTTTTTTTAAAAAATATTTGTTTTTGTACTTACTTCCAAAATCTCAATTTTTTCATTCACTGTACACAAAACTTCTCAACTGACATGTGACACTAATTTGAAATAATCGAATCGACAACAAAAGACAATCGCGAAAATATTTATTTTTCTTTAATTTTAATTTTATTTTACTTTGTATGTCTTGTTTCTCTTCATTTTCATGTCATCCAATTCTGAACTATGTGCAAAATTTGAAATCTGTAGCTAGTCTGGAAGTTAGTTTAAAATCGATTACAAAATTCCACCCGAACACGAAGGCAAGTTGATATAAACGTGGTAAAAAGACAAGTTTAGGCTAAGAAAAATGGATGTAGTTATAATGTATGTATTTTATAATTATTTACTGTGTAGATATGTATTTTCTGTGACAAAAAATTTATGTAATCAGAAATTTCTTGAAATCTTAGCTTGCATAAATTTAAAATGATAACATTTTAAGCGAAGCTTCAATTTCCAGTAAAAATTCTAGCGAGTAAACGGATTGAAATTGCACTTTGCAGACAATTTTGCATTAAAACAGAGAAAATCATTTGAAATAGGAAGCAGATTCTGTACCACATCGGTTTACGTTAATAAAATTATGATAAGATGCTGATACGATGAACAGCTTTTGCAGAAATTGGGTTTTTATAGTTGAAGCGCTCCTTTAGAATCCATCTTTTAAAGCTTCCTTAACATTAGAAAGCATTTGAAGAGTGGAAAGGAATGAAATAATTAAATGATTAGAACTATACGAACGAAGCTGGATTAAATATGTGGGCATTTTACAATCGTTTTAAAATCTCTTTTCTCTTCATGATTTTCATTTCATTTGTTGTTTGTTGTTATTTTTATTTCATTTGTTGTTTGTTTTAATATTGTTTCGTTTATTTCTCCTATTTTATTATTTATCTTCTAATTTGCCAAGTAAATCTTGTCCAGTTTGTTCCTTATCTCTTTTATTATTTATCACTGAGGTAATGTCTCATTATAAATAAAATAAAGGATATATTTCCCATATATCTCTATTTATTGCTTCAGTGATTTTAAATTGATTTTAAACAAAAACGCTGAATTTTCAGTGTGCATTATAATAAACAAAATTTATATTTCAGCAAAAAAATTAAATTAGTTACTAAGTTATCCAATAGATGGAGTTGCTAAATAAGGAAAAAAAAAATTAAAACAATGCTTTCAAAGTTTTCACCCTTTGCTGGAATAGCGCAGAGAAGTCTGGTAACAAAATTGACCGACAAACAGTTTAGTTGAAATTGTCAGGCTTGCAAAAGACGAAATTTGCAACTCTTTGTGAAGCTTTAAATACTTAACTGTTTTCTAAAGCAAAATGCAACTACCGCAAATTTGTATTTTCTTTTGTGCCTCTTAAGCTGACATTGGCCAATTTCGAACACCCGATGATTGTTAAATATTTTAACAACGCTGTAATTTATTACTTTTAAATTCAATTTGGGAAAATATTACTTTCAAACTTAATTTTAGAATTGCTACTGAACTATTTCAAAAATCTAGGTAGTTTACTAGTTTCAATATTTTTAAGTGCAAACAATATGGTGGAATGCATTGAAATTTGAGCGCAAAATGCTTTTTTTTTTCCTTAAAGTTGCGAATTTTTTTTTTGGTTTGGTTCGGTTCATTTCTTTTCTACAATGATAAATTTTGTCAAAGAATGTTGTATCAAAATGTTATTGGTATCAGTATTCAGCAAACACACTCTTTATTCTGTGATGAAATGTAACCTAACTGAAATTCTTAGGGCCAACACGAACACGAACAGTAACTCGTTTACCTATAAAAAAACGTCAAAGAAAAATTGGCGTAAATATCGCTAACCCATCAAGCCATCATCTCTGTACGTGAGTAGAATTATGTCGCCAACACCAGTTCGAGATATAAATGGAAGAAGAAACATTGCTATCTTTTATCGCCTTCTTCCTGTTTGATTATCTAAAGTTGTATTGACTAATTTACTTCTCTGAGTTTCCAATATTTTGCTTTACGACATTTTTGATAGAAATATGAGCGATAGCTGACAATAAAAATATTTCTTCGCCTTCAAATTTTTCTTATTTATTTATTCCTCGTGTAGCTTAATGGATATTTTCTCGCCGTCGTAAAAATTTGAAGCTTCATTTTTATTACACAGTACTAAGTAAGAGGTCTTACAAGCACAATTTGGCGCTTCATATTTTATTGTTGATACTTTTTTAAAAAATGCTTCATCTTTCCTGCATGGAAGATTAATTTTATAGTTTGTTCGTAATTTCAAGAAAAACATTTTTTAAAAATATCGTTTTGAAAGTCATAAAATAAGTACCTTATGCATATCGTAAATGTGAGGATTCTTTTAAACAAGAAAATTATGACATTTAGTTTGACATAGTTTGTATGCTTAAATTATATTCTTTTTGTACGAAGTGCCTGAATCAAGTTTTAAATGGTTTTGATCGTAAAATGATACTTACATAGAGACTTGATATTAAGCTTTGAATTTTTAATGTTTATATGATATGAATCAACACATTTGCATACGTATAAAAGTTTTTTCCTGCTTGGTTGAAATCTATTTTATTGTTTGTTGTACATAATGCTTTAAAAATTATGTGTGTTTTAATTGAATTATGTAACGACATAGTTATTATAGTTTTAATGGTTTGTCAAAAAGATGATTTTTAAACTTTTTTGGATAAATAAGTTTAAATGTTACGTTTCATAACGTTAGTAAAATAGTTAAATTCATAAAAATAGAACTCGAAAAGATCATTTTACCTTTTTGAGATGACTTTATCTTTTTTTAGTTAAAATAATTATCTTTTAGAAGAAAAGGCAATGTGACGAGTTAAATTTAATATTCTTTTCAAAAATCAAGAGCATTTGAATGACCATTACATTACTTATATTAGTAAAGTTTTAGTCGTTATATTATCATTCACCAAGATATAGAACTTTTTTTAACAATAGTTTTTTTTTTAAATAGTCATTATTTTAAAATACACTGAGATAAAAAATATGAAACCGGAGTGTATGAGATGTGTTCTTTGTAAAGAAAAATTTTACAGTACATATAATCTAAGCTTATAAAAGAAATAGCTTTTTCTTTCAAACGCTCAGAAAAGTGTTACCCTACATGTAAAAGTTGTTTGTACCAATTCTTTACTTTATACAATACTTTCAATTCTTTATTTAACACAATTCTTTGACTTTATACAATGCTTTCCGTTTAATATATCTCGTATTATGACTGTAGGCTATTCCTTCTAATCGATTGTTACATTTCTAGTTGAAAACATGAGATGATATATTATGTTACTATATACAGCTATATTTCAAAATTTTATGATTACACGGTTACTGGATGGTTTGTAACAATTTTAGAAATACAGTTTTTAACATTGATCTGAAAATTTAATTAAAAAAGACAAACATGATGAATGATCGGAAAGATTTTATAGTTCCCCATCTTTAGACAAACTTAGTAATTATTTTTAAAACTTGGTAAGGATTAACTAACTTGATATCTAAGTAAAGCATAGTAAATCGTATCTTCCTATCTCTTTTTTGTTTTATTTTTAGTTGATTTTTTAAATTATGGTTCATTTTTACGGTATTTTTAGTGATCGGTGTACACAATTCAATTATATACATCCTATTGAGAAAAATGCTTATACCTAAAATTACTAACAAGACTCCGTTTGCTGTATTAACACTACGTTTTTTTCCCTCCCTTTTTTTTAAAAATAAAATATGATTAAAATAATTTGATTGAATTACTATACAGTAAAATTTACGGTAATCAAAGTGCTCATAAAAATTTAATTTTCATCTAAATATTTTTCAGATGCACTACGGCAAAAAAAATTAACTTTTTCAATTTTATAAAAAAAAAAAAATTCGTTTCAAGGTTATTTGTTATTATGGAAAAAAGTGTTCTATAAAACCTAAAACTGAAACAAATGTTTGAATTACAAAATTTTATTGGCCAAAACAAAAACTGATATATTTGTTGGAGAAATAAATTATCATAGCTATCGGAAGAACTATTAACTGTAGTATGTCATGTTTTCTTTTTTTAAAGTACTAAATAGGACATGAAATTATAGACTTTAATTTTCTATTTACTTACTCGTGTTACGGTATATTCAATAATCGATTTGTTATTTGAGTGTACACAGAAACGAAATTGATTAAGTCCTGATTGTTTGTAATTTAAACTGTAACTTTATTCAAAGTCAACCGAGAGTACATTTTCATAGTACGTGTCCTTGATTTGATATGGGAGGACTATTTTAATGAACAACTAAAGATTTCATTATCAGGGGACGTAAACTTGTTCACTATTTAGATAAATTTTATAACGAATATTAAAATTACCACGATAATTTTAGACGATATACTCATTTGCATACATTTTTTTTCTATGAAACATCTAAATACAAGATAACGAATGACCTCTTTAATATACCAAAATTCATCCCGTCTCCTAGATTAAGATAGGATCGAGTAAAGTATCTCAAGTATCTCGTATTTACTTATCTATGCTTCCGTTATTTATTCTCCAAAATTTTAAGGACTTGATTTGCTTAGTGAAAGACTAAGCAAACTTTAAACTTCGAAATCATTTAACATCTTTTGACACTGATATAAAAATTTCGAATAATCTAAAAAGCTCAAAATAATAAAAGTGTTTAATCTCAGGCTAAAAGTCAAACAAATTCATTAATTATATATAAAAAAAGTGTCAGTATGAAGATTATCAACTTAAAAAATTTCAAATATATGTAAAACATTAATCGATTTCATAAAAATGTCTATTTAGTTTTAAAAAAAACAGCAACTTGCTTGGGAAACAAATTGCTAGGTGAATTTATACAAATTCTTGATCTTGCGGAATTCGGCAGTGGGGATTACTCATCTGAAATTAGTTTTGCTCCTATTCTAAAATTCTTTTATTAGCTAAAATTCTTTTAAAACTGACGTTTTGAAAATATTTTGTTTGAAATGTATAAGTTTAAGATGTTGTAGATAACAGTGTGTCGCGAAAATATTGCGAAAAATTCTTATGTGAGTTAAAACACATCATCAAAATAAAATAGGATAGGAACCCATGCCCGAAAATGTCGTCGTACGCGGTTGGGGGAGCTCTTCCATACTGACCAGTTCAGAAGCACATGAAGAAACAGTTCATAATACGAAAGTTTTCCTAGCGGAGTATGGTGGTATTTCTAGGTATAGATTTCTATGCAGATTTAGTTATGATGATCTGCCTTATTTCCCGTAAAAGTTTGTGGCATAATTTATGCGACAACCTTTTATCTATAACGTTTTTAAACTTTTACATTTCGACAAAAAAATAAACTAAAACAGTCACTTAAAAAAAATCTTTAGCTTGAAGTAAGAAACTGATTGCAGATTTGAAATTAGCGATAGGAAAGTATCTAAGATCTATTGAAACGAAAAAAATAAAAAAATTATCAACATGAAACAAAAAAAAATGCACCCAGTGTAGTTCAAATTGATAATCAGGTTATAAATAAGCATACAATTATCGTCAACATATAAATATGTAAATATTGACGCATATTCTAAATCTTTTAAAAAAATCTGAATGTTACTGTTATTACTAATCAATTGTTAAAAATTTGTCTCTAAAACATTTTTTATGTTACATTAATGTTTCTTTTTCAAACTAAATTAATTAAATAAACTTTTTAGTCACCAAGCTTTCAATTAAAGTTCTTGTTAATTGTCACATATTATTTCCAGAAAAAAATGCCTATATTTTTTAATTAAAGTTAAGATTTGCAAAAATTAAAAGCTTATGTTTTGCGAGTGTAAGAATAAAAAAAAATACAATTAACGTTTGAACGTATGAAAAGAAGAAAAAAAAAATAAGGATATATTGAAGTTTCAAACTAAGTAAAAAGTTACGCCGAGATACTTCTAAGAGGATGAGCATTATTTTAAATTAAAGTTAAGTAATCTTCCTAACAAGCAAAGACAAAATCTTCTCTTACAGGATATTCGTTCAGCCAAAAAGTAGATAGCCATATTCTAGACCAAGCGGGAATCAAAGTCCATTGCAAGTTAATGCACGGAACAAATTTCTCTATTAACTTAATTTAAAGACATTTTTCTGACACTAACTGTGTAACATTATACCATCGATTGGACAAAACGGATTTTCAAATTACAAATAAATTACAGCAGATGTCTCATTTCTTGGGTATTACCAGTCTTGATACCCCTCATATACGGTCAACTGCTACCTTTGCAAAAAGTGAAAAAAATTATTACCAATTACTTTGATCCATTGTTACGTTATAATGTTAATGGTAATGGCATGGATAACCTCTATTATTTTCGAATAAAAGTCCGTGGGCGTTTTTATGACGTTGAATATCGTGCTTGAATCGATTTGACTTTCGGACTATATTGTATTTTTCGATTAGCATATCTGAGAAAATGAATTATGTAGAAAAAAAAAAAACCAGTTGCTTTTATGATTATAAATTGTGTTAATGATTTTAAAAAAGAAAATAGGATCCCAAAAATATCTTGTTAATGAAATTTATTTATTTTTATTTTGCAAAGCTGAAATTGACTACTTAGTATTTTTTAGTTAGCATTTTTGGGAAAATAAATAATAATGGGAAAAAAAACCGAAACAAATAGCACTGAACAGATTAAATGAATTTCACTGAAAACGACAAATTAATTAATTATGGTTATGGATTTTGTATTGTGAATTCTGTGATTTTAAAAACGGAACAAAAGCCACAAAGAATGTCTTGGTAACGCAATTATAACGTTTTCTTTTTTCTTTAGTGAAAAAAATCGCATTTTTTAGTTAGCATATCTAAGAAAACGTAATGTGTGGAAAGGAATTATGAATTGGGTAAATTTAATGTGAACTCAATGATTTTAAAAGAGAAAAAAAAATAAAAGCATCTTGAGAATGTTTTTATGCATTTCTTAAGAGTAAAAATTTGACTAAAATGCAAACACATAGAGAAACTTAAAAATAATTAAATTCATAATTGACGTGATGAATTTTAATTATATCACAGTACAATGCCTATGCTTTATGCTCTATTAATGTGCAGTATTTTTTATGTTTCGATAATGTTTTCTTTTAGAGTATTTGAAAGCAATTTCTTTTTACAAATTTAACCATTTAAACGGAACACAAAATTAAAAGACTTAATGCTGATGAAAGTTTTCTGCAGGAATAGATAATAAATATTGTCATTATACTTTTTACATAGTATTAAATTAAAGAAGGCAACAACAAATACTCATCTATTTATAAATTTTTTTTAATGAATTTGCATTAAAATTGTGATACACTTTCTGATTCTGTTACATTTTTAAAGCAATTTTACCCATTAAACGCCGCTATATAAACCGTTTCGAAAAAAATGGAATTTGCGTATGTTTTAAGATTTAATAAACATTTCTAATCATATGGGCTTTTATTCTTTTTAAAAAACTTTATTTGGTTAAAAGATATAATAGGGTCCCAAAATGGGTGACTTGGCGTTTAATGGGACTAACATAGCTCATTTACGCACTGCACTACAAGTTAAATGTTTAGTTTCATTACTTGTATACATTTTGTTAAAAATAATAAAATCTGTTTTAATGGGATCAGTAAAGTTAAATATGAAATAAATAAGTCCCAAATTGCTATAATTTCTTACAAAATATCGCAATAAAGCATCTCACTTTGGCCAACTTGTCGGTGGTATCAATTGTATCATTATCGCATAAATGAATGTATTTTTTTATGTCTCTAACGTTTTGCATACTCATGACATTTTGTATAAAAGGCAGATAGCAATCTTCTGCAATGCTCCAGTATAAATACTCTTGTCGCATTGAATGGTATTCGCTAAACAATAAGATTCCTAAAAAGACATCT
Source organism: Parasteatoda lunata (assembly GCA_949128135.1). Taxonomy (NCBI): domain Eukaryota; kingdom Metazoa; phylum Arthropoda; class Arachnida; order Araneae; family Theridiidae; genus Parasteatoda; species Parasteatoda lunata. The sequence goes on along the minus strand of OX421973.1, from coordinate 60,806,321 downwards.
AACATCTTTTCAGAGATGGAAAATGCATAATTATTGTTTTGCTTAGCGTATCTCAATGCCTCTTCTTTTATCAGATTCAAAATATCATAATCAAAATACATTTTAAACAGTTCATACGGAGTTTTGTCTGCTAATTCAGAGTTAATTTCTTCAAATAGTGGTGTTCTTTCTGATTGAAAAGAATCCGATTTATCATCTTTCTCCCAATTGTAGAATTTTCGTTTAGATTTCTTTTGTTTTTGCGTTCCAGCGCTGTTTGTTATAACTGAGACCGATTTCATCATTTTTGCGAATTTTTTAGGTTCTACTTGTTTATTTAGAATTGTTGACAAATCATGTTCATCACTTGAACAATACTTTTCAGGAGAGACCTCTTTCTCCAAGATGTGTTTTCCCTGAAACATCCGGTGTTTTATGAAATTTTATATTCAGCTCTTCTTCTCCGCAGTCGTCTTTTGGCAAAACGTCATCTAAATCATTTTCATGAAGTTTTCTCCTTCAGTTACCTTACTTAGATCTGGTGGTAAGCACATAATACGACATTCATCACCTGAGAATTCATCAGAATCTAATGTTTCCATATAATCCAATGCTTGCTGTACAGTTAAAAAAATGCGAAAAATTCTTGAAAAGTTTCTTAGAAAAAAAGAACCACACTTACAGAACGATCAGATCAAAATATTGAGAAAAATCTTTTTTTTTTTTTATCCTACATTTTAAAACATTCTATGTAACAGAATGGAATATGGGAGGGGTCATAATTAGTTATTTAACACCTGTACTGATAACATTTGACCTTCAACAACAAAAGAGAGGGTACTGTATAACAAAGAAGAATCCATGAATATTTGCCTGTTTGTAAATGCGTTGAGGGTGGGGTTAGTCAGAGGATGCCAAGTTTCCCATTTTGGACCAATCAACTTTGGTTTGGTCTCCAATCAAACTTTGGGACCTCTTCAACTGTAAATTCGTTCTAAATCAATTTTTTTAAATACTGCTAGTGATTATATGAAGATAGAACAACTGTTTTGCATATTCAATATTTTTAAATTTCTCCACTTGAAAAAGTATTTTTTTCTGAAATAATTTTCATTTGAAGTAAAAAGAAGCGATTTTGAATAAATTTAAGCAGTTTTTAAACATACAATTTACATTTCAAACTTTCTGTGAAAATTTCTAATAAAACTAAAAACTTTCTACGGTCGAGAAAAAAATATGAAAAATATGCATGTGAATTACTCAGCGAGAAAAAAATTCTTAAACAAAGGTTCCCAAAATGGGAGAATGGGTTAAGTATTTTATGCGTTAAGTAGAGACATTTCCTACTGATAAAACGTATTACATGCACCATATATTTTAGTTTCTTTTTAATGATATTTGAATTTTTTTTTCAATTCGAAACTTAGTTTTAAAAATTTTGTAGGACTTGTCTTATCAAATAAAAAAGTATAATGCCAGCCACCTTATGCTTTTAAAAAATGAATTCTTGAAAACAAAAGACGTTTTGATTTTTGCGAAATCAATTTTGGAAATTGTACAAACGTAAACATGAAATAAAAGAATTCAGATTACAACGAAGACATTATAAATACCATATGTATTTAAGAAATTTAGATTACGTTTGTACATTTCTACTGAACAACATTTTCAGTACAAAATTAGTCTTGAATGAAATATTACGCTTTTTTTAAGATAGATACAGTTTTTTAAACATCATAATCGAAAAAAGTACCATATAAGAGTTCCTCATATTATATATATTCCTCAAATAAATATTGTGAAATTTACACTTAATTATTCATGATTTAATCAGAGTCTGTCTTTGCAAAAATGCTAAAAAATGTTTCAAAATATACTATTTGATCATCTGATCAGTGCAAATCTGATTTCATTCCTCAAAATAAGGTGGTGTTGAAAGAATTTGAAGAAGACCCAAGAGATTTAACAAGCATCTCTTTAAAGAAAAACTTACAACAAAACGCTAAAAGCATACAAAATAACCCCCATTCTCACTATTGGCATTTAATTAAACCTTAGCCATCAGATAAACATGCAGCCGAACCATCCTAAACAATGCCAACCTCTTTTTTATCGCCAACACATTGGAATATTTTTTTTTATCTTCTCTTCTTACAAAGAAGAACCTTTCACTGCTTTGACATAAGATCGCATCTAATAAGATGGAATAGAAGAATGTGAAAGTAGAGGTCCTCGAAAAGTTCCAGAACGTTAAAGGGAAGTAAATTAACCACGTAATTTATTACAGTTCCAAACACAAACTAAGAATTTCTTGAAAAGAAAAAGCCAAATGCAAGCTTTGGAATAAAAGGATGGACGAAAAAAAGGGTGCAAGAGTAGAAAAAAAAGAATGAAAATACAATCTCTCAGGAGATCCAGGGCTGTATTTATTTCATTGTAATTTAGTGTCCCTCACAGCGACCGATAACAATTAGTCTCACCTTTCGCTAATCACATCCATTGATCTAAATGAAGTCCTGAGGGAATGGAGCAGGACGAGAGCCTCATCAGAAAACCCGGTGTTACTTTTTTTTTCAAACACCCTGAATGGATAAAGGAGAGAAAAAACTGTTGTTAATGGTGCTGAGAATAAATATTTTGGTATACTTTACGACCAAAAATGAGTATCAGCTTTCCGCTTGGAAGAAATTGGTGAGAGTTAACTATTTCTTTTATTTCCTTAATTCGATTACTTCACTTTTTCTCTGCTGGAGAGATTAGCCACGTAATGATAAGGACCAAAATATAAAGTTTTTACTAATTAGAAGGAACAATTTATACTAGCTGGAAATCATTGTTAAAAAGTATTAAAATAAATCCCTTTAGAGTTGACAGTAAATAATAAGAGCTAGTATATAAACTATAAAAAAATTCCGGAACAAATTACGATGAAAAGTACTGGCATCTTGGGCGCATCCGTAATATCTAATTTACCATGTAATCCAATTTTACTGCAAAATTTTATACCGTAATTTTTACAATGGTATTTATTAAATTATAATGATCCAACGATTTCAAGGAAAGATAGAGACTAGATATTTCAGAAAAAATTACGGTATATCAGATTTTGTATTTTGTTTAAAATGGATTTTACTGTAAATTGTTTTGCACCGTAATTTAATAAAAAAATATTTTTCAGTCTATAGTGCGGGAACAAAACAAGGACCACCCTGAATAACTTTCGATTTAATGATCGGATCTTCACTTTCTAGGACTAATTCTTAATGGTTCGTGGGGGTAACCACAAATATACTAAAAATAAGTGCAGACGATAATCAAAGCTACAAAATCCGTCACAAAAACGTATTTTATTTGAATAAACATATCTTTTTTTCAACGGATTCAGATTTCTGATCCCCAAAATATAGGGGTAGCCGGAATCTGGGAAATATGGTCCCAATAGTTTGGTCAAGAGAGGGCTCCAAAGTCTGGATCCCTTATTGTTCATGTTAATTTTACTTCTTGCACATAAGTATTTATTATTTTTGAATAAAAGTATTTATTTGCGATAAATTTTTATAATATGCAAAATACAAAATTGGATTTCTCAGGAACTACTTCACCGATTTTGTAAAAACTTTATATTTTCTTTATAAAATTACATTCTTTAAGATGATGCAAAAAATTTTTCTCAAAAATAAAACGAACAAAATAAAATATTTATTACAAATAAATTCTTCTACGCAAAAGTAATAAATACTTATATATGTAGCGTATCTACCACTACAAAAATACAATTCCAATTCCCTAGTATATAAGACATGTTAACTCGATTCTACGTTGGGGTACCTTTTTCATAGATGACGGTTGACATGGTCAATAGCTACCATCCCCACATTGGCGACCCGAACGTGGTCGAATATACCTCTCCCCACATTGGTGATCTTCAGACGTGATGTGAACATGCCTACCTTGACAGCCTATCGTTGTTTAAGCTGATTTGCTAATTTAATGAACACTGAGTTAAGAATTAAATTTCTTAATTAAATTTCACTAAATTACTCTTCTTTATTGATTCTTTCATACTAAGTATCTCTCATTCATATTTTCTTTTATTTATTTTTTATATTTTTTTTTCCATTATTTTCTTTTTCTAAAATCAAAAGGTTTTCGAAATCCTTTTGTTTGTAATTTTGGAGAGACATGGTGAAAAGTTCACATTTATAGCAGCAACACTCTAAAAAATATATTTCGATTTTTGTTTGATGCGGCAGAAAATAATTATGGAAAAATACAACGAATTTACTTACTATGAGCAAAATTACACTATTTCAGCTGATTTTCTGAACACTACAATAAGAATTAAATTAGTTAAACAAGTTACTCTTCTTTATTGATTCTTTAATATTAAGGCTCTCTCATTCAGTTTGTTATGATCTCTTTATTAAATTTTTTCTTCTATTTTTTACCCTTTCTGACATCAAAAGGTTTTGTAAATCCTTTTGTTTGAAACTTGGGAAAGTTATGATAAGCAGTTTATATTTAGAACAAAAACACTTTTAAAATATATTTCGATTTATGTTTGATACGACAGAAAATAATTATGGAAAAATACAAGAATTTACTAAATAAAAACGAAATTACGTTCTATAAGCAGATTTGCTAATTTTGTGAACACTGCAATAAGAATTACATTAGTTTATGTAACTCATTTTTATTGATTCTATAATATTAAGACTCTCCCATTTAGCATTTATTTGGTCTCTTCTCTTCTATTTTTTTTCTCTCTCTTCTTGACAGAAGGTTTTGGAAATAATTTTGTTTGTTAATTTAACAAGTTATTACAAGCAGTTTACATTTATAGCAGAAAGACTCTTAAGAACATATTTCGGTGTTCGTTTGATACGACAGAAAACAATAGTGACAAAATGCATAAAATTTAATAAATCTGAAGAAAATTTCGATATTTAAGCTAATTTAATTTAGTGAACACTGCGATAAGAATTAAATCTTTGATATATTTTATTTTGTTTTCTAATTTCTCTCTTTTTGACATCAAACGATTTTTTGAATACTTTTGTTTGTTACTTGTGCAAATTACAATGAGCAGTTTACATTTATAGCAGAAACACTTTTAAACATATAGTTTAATTTTTGTTTGATTTGACAGAAAACAATCATGAAAAAAATTCAAAGAATTTTCTAGTTATGAACAAAGTTACATTAAACAAGCTGATTTGTTAATTTAGTAAACAAAACAATAAGAAAAAAATTGGTTCATTTAATTACTCTATTTTATTGAGTCTCTCATATTAAGTTTCTCTCATTCATGTTTTCTTTTTATCTCTTTTATGATATTTTTTCTACTCTTATTTTATATTTCTGATTTCAAAAGAATCTTGATTCTAACACTTTGCTTATAACTTAGGAATCTCTGATTTGCCTTTTTTATTTCAATTTTACGAGGTTTTTTTTATCAACATAATATACTTTTAGGGTTAGAAAAAATATGTTATACAAAATAAAATGATTAAATCAATACGAAATGCACAAAAATCACTTTTAAATCAATACGAAATGCACAAAATTTTTTATAAGTTTGCAAATTAAATCAAATTACTCGCTTTCAACCCAATTCCTCAATAGTTGATAATAGTTTTTATTATCTACTAACCGCATATTCGTTCTTCCTACGGGAAATAGTCAATAAATCAACACTGAACAATACTACAGAATCTAGCACAAAACTGAAAAGCATATACCGGCACAATTAAAAATGCTAATATAATTTCATTTTATTTTAAATTTATCATTATTTGTCGTCAATATTATTAATTGTCGTGATTATTATTATTTGTAAATTTGTTTTTGTATTTTCATTATCTTTGATTTCTCGTATTTTTATTGGTTGCGTAGGCCAGCCAATAGCAACATGGCTTACAGCTTTTATTGTTTGCCACATTCCTATAGAAAAACTCAATACTTTTTTTCATATTCGAACTCTTACAGTTCAAGCTAAATGAAAAATTTAAAATAAATTAAAATGACATAATTAATTTTTAATTGCATTGGCTTGATAATTGCTTGTATTTAGTCGTTGTTATTGGCAGAAATATCTAGTAAGCAGTAAATGCTTAACAGATTAAATATTTAAAAACAATTGGAAGGAAATAAGAAACATTTAGTCCATCAATTTTAATAATTAAAAGCATAGTAATATGGTTAAAATCTTAGTTTTAAACAGTCCATTCTCAACATACTAAAGGAGAAATTTTTCATAATAATCAATTAATTGTACATTTATTTTTGATTCAGCCGGGCTTAAAGTGGAATACTTTATGTGTTTTTATTAGATATTTAGAAAATTGTTATGTTGCTTGTAACCATACTACTGTTCCGATTCATATTCCATATATAATTTAAAAATAGACTATCTCAGTATCCAAAATATAATAGTTTTGCCAAAAGAGTTCTACTTATGTCTTTTTTATTTTATTTTTTTAAAAAAAACTTATATTTCTTTATTGAAAACGTTTTTGGTTTTTATAAGAGTCCTACTATCTGTCAAGAGAAAGGTATTACAAACAAAACGTAAAAAACTTTTTTATAGCAGTAAAATTTTATGACTAACATTTAATGTTCAGCAATTGTTTAAGTAGAATGGCAGAAGTGAATTAATCCTTTATCTACTGAAAATGTGTAAGTGACAAAAAACTTTAATATACAAAAATTTATCTAGCGTAAATAAAAAGTCCTTAGAATTATGAATTGCAAAAATTCTGGTAGAGAACTAAAGTAGGAAAGTTTTTTTTTTATTTTATTTTAAATTTCATTTTGACTAAAAGGAGAATTTTTTTCAACACCATTTTTTTTAATAATGAAGGACATAAATTCAGAAATGAATTAATAATTTACAAAATGCCTAATGAAAAAATTAATTATAAATTTTGAAAAACAAAGTAAGATTTAAAATTTCCTGTGTAAAATCACCGAAAGGAGTGCAGAAAATACATACTTTTTTTAAAGTGTTTAAATACAATATATGTGAAATATTTCATAATAATTTCGTTCAAATGCAGGTTTGATAACTATTAATTAAAAAAAATTTCCTTTCTATTAAAAAATAATAGTATTTAAACCAAACTATCATTCTAATCATTGAGTAATATGAATTAGAATAAATTGAAACATGCGAAACGCGTGCCGTCATTTGAAGTATAATATCTTAATAAATATTAAATATCAATAATAAAATATGGACTTTATAAGTAGAAAATTACCATCGTGTAACACATCCAACAATCATACAAGATGCAGGACTAAAATGATATCACGATTGCACGTAGAAACATCGCACAGATGGGTACTCTCTCTCTCTCTCTGTTGTTAAGAATACTGCTTCCAGTCACGAAATACTATAAAAGTACCGATCTCTCAGCTATGTCAGTCAAAACATAGTATTCGGCAAACTTTTACGTGCACTATGTATTGTTTTTATTGACCAAGAACAGTATTAATTAAAATTTCTGTGAATTAATGTAGTTTGTTATTAATTAATATATCTTGTATCAAGGTTTTATTCAAAACTTACTCGATTCGTTTGAAAATAAGTCCGAATTCCTTTGTAGGTAAAAAGTTTTCATGATTATATGATCAATGTGATTAACTTTCATACTTGAAGAAATAATTAAATTATATTGATTACTCCATTAATAAATTCCATTTCATTTTTTTATTAATCTAATCGCATTTTTATATTTGTTATCTTTATACATGTGCACCGTACTAAACCTTAAATATATATTTAAGTCTTGTGAGAATATTCATAAATTGTTTGCTAAAAATTTGCTAAAAAAATTAACTACATTTAAAATATGTTTTCGCATTTAGAAGACAGAGTTACGCTGTTTAGAAAAATGATGAGGTGGGCATCGCATAAAAGAAATTTTAAATCATTATTTCCTTCCAGATTATAAGAGTGTTTTAAAGTTTTATTTGAGTATAGATATCATTAAGAAAACTACATAAAATGTTTTCCAAATTCCAATGTGCATGTATTTTTAGTTTTTTTTTCAATTGTTCCCATCATTTTCAAATCTTGTTCAGCCCAAATTACAATATTCATTTAAGACTTTTTCATGCGATGGAGAAACAATTTGACTATTCAATAATTTTATAGAAGGCAAAAGAAAATTGAAACCTCGACGGTTTGAATGACTTTAAGCTATGTACTATAAGGTTAAAAAGTTCACTTTTAAGTGAGATATCTATTAAAACACTGAAATATTTCTCGTTATCAATTGATCCTTTAATAACAAGTTATTGTTGTTACGTGCATTAAAAAAGCTTTGAACTCTAAAGTGAGTATATGAAGTTGGTCTTAAAGATAACTCTTTTCAAAGTACCGTATTTTAGCCTATAATTTAAACCAAGAAAATACTGTAATTAAGTTCAGTAAAATTGGATTTTCTAATTAGAAATTTTGATCATATTGTCATCATGATAATCTCTCTACAATGCAAAATTTTGTTATATCGAATTAGAAGTTCTGATAAAAATTCCATTAAGCATTATAGGTTAAATCCTCTCTAAAAACAATTATTCCTATAATATTATAGATCATCGTTAGTTACAATTAAACTATTAACTTAAAATTAATGTTGAGTGTATTTGACTTTAATGTGTCATTGATTTATGTGATAGTCAAAGCTATGTTTGCTTATTTTATGTTTATTTAAAGCATTGAGTTTATTTAAAACATGCCTCTAAGCCATTATATACTTTTTATTTTGGTGTTTGCATCAATGTCTAGTTCCTTATACCATAATGTTCTTCATTGGTTCTGCTCCTCCAAAGTCCATCCTTACAATTTCATCCTTTACAATTTTCCTTTTCCATATTTCCATATTTTCTATATGATCAGAATCATGTTTAGGCAATGCTCACATTTAGTTAGTTATAGTCATTGAAAGTCACATATAAACCATTCTTATACATATACTCTATTACTATCTTTTTTTTTCTTCTTTCAATTGTGACAGAAAGTTAAAAATAAATTTATGCCACATACTCCTATTATATTTCAATACATCATAGCATAGCTTTACAATTGCAACTTTTCTCCTTCAGTAATTTTCAAAACAAATGCCTTACAGTCCTATAAATCTTGTCAGATCTGACCTCATTCTCCTTTATGATTTGTCACACTATTCTTTTCGAATCTTAAGTTTTGATCTTCTCAATGAAAAAAATTAAGTTTTGATCTTCTCAATGAAAAAGAGTTAAGATTTGATCTTCTCACAGAAAACGTGACACTTACTTTACGTTGCTGTGATCATATGTAAGCAATTGTATTAAATATGTAAATGTAATTGCATTGTAAAATATACATGAATGCATTGTTAAGAAATCTGGACTAAAATATGGTAAAAAGTACTAGCACCCAGGGTGCATTATCGTTTAATTCCCTTTTGCATAAAATTAATTTTTACCGTAAATTTATATTTTACCGTAAATTTCTATAGTAATATTTATTAAATTACAGTGATTTAGTGATTTCTGTGCTGCAAGGAAAAGCAAACTGATTCAATTTGAATGACTACGTCTGTAAAAATAATTCAGAAGCTAAATATACATTTAAAAAAAAATTATAAATTGAAGTATTGAAGAATGTACAGATTTTCGATCATTCAGGAAGCAGTTTATTAACGAACTTAAAATAAAAATGAATAAATATTTATTAAATTGTTTAAATCTGTTATTTTATCCCCTAAGAAATATTTTAAAATATCTATAAAATATCGATTTTTTTTTCGAGTGTAATTTTTGTATAACTTCAAAAGGGAAAAATGTTAATATTTTCATAAAAAATATCCAAGTGCAAAATTAACATTGTGAATAATTTCCTGTGAAATAATTAAACATTTAATCACCTAAATATTATAGATTTTTTTATATAAATTTTATTCAAAATGTTCTCAACTATATTTGAAAGGCATAAAATATCTCGTTGAATGAAGTATTGATTTACTTGGATTGGGAAAAATTTTAATCATTTCATAAAAAATATCGAAGTGCAAAATTAACATTGTGAATAATTTCTTGTGAAATAATTATACATTTAATCACAGCACCTAAATATTATAGATTTTTTTATAAACTTAATTCAAAATGTTCTCATCTATATTTGAAAGGCATAAAATATCTCGTTGAATGAAGTATTGATTTACTTGGATTGGGAAAAATCTTAATCATTTCATAAAAAATATCGAAGTGTAAAATTAACATTGTGAATAATTTCTTGTGAAATAATTATACATTTAATCACAGCACCTAAATATTATAGATTTTTTTATAAACTTTATTCAAAATGTTCTCCTCTATATTTGAAAGGCATAAAATATCTCGTTGAATGAAGTATTGATTTACTTGGATTGGGAAAAATCTTAATCATTTCATAAAAAATATCGAAGTGCAAAATTAACATTGTGAATAATTTCTTGTGAAATAATTATACACTTAATCACAGCACCTAAATATTATAGATTTTTTTATAAACTTTATTCAAAATGTTCTCAACTATATTTGAAAGGCATAAAATATCTCGTTGAATGAAGTATTGATTTACTTTGGAAAGAAAACATATAACGAACGATGTTGACCTGGAATATATTTCCTTCTTTTCCCAACGGTACCTGACAAAGTGTCAAATTTATTGCCTGAACAAAAAGAGTTTCTTGGTAAGCCGGCGTAAACGGAAATCTATACTCAGCCACTGTAAGAGAAATAAATAGCCAAAAAGTAAAATATTTAAAATAAAATTTCTTGAAAAGTTGCCGACATTTTGCTAAGTGCGTTTTTGAATTGAAGATTTGACTCCGACAGAAATAGGAATGGAATTCATGGTTATTTTGAGCATTCCTTTTTTTTCTTCCAATTCCTCTGCAACCAATAAATTTTTGGAGTTCTAAATAGTTTCTGTTTCATTTTCCGTACAGCAATAAGTATTCTTAGTTCGAAATTAAAAAACAAATGCTTTCAGTTTAAGTAATTAAATCTTGGAAATGTTCAACAAAAATTAAAAATATTGTTAACGTTCGGAATAATTCGTTGTTTTGAAGGGAGGTTTGCTATCAGGGTAAGCTGGAGCAAGACGATAAAGTTTTGCTAGGTGATAGAACGCATTTACGCAAGCAATATTCGTCGTAGAATGTATGATCGTAACACTAGCAGTGAGAAGTTAAAAGGTAGTTTCTCACTATGGCATTTAAATACTTAACACTAGAATAGGATAAGACGCTCCGGAAAACTTTAAATCCACAAGAATATGATTGATGTAAAAAGAAACAGCTCAGAAGATGTAATTGATGTACAAAAAATTCCTCGAAGAGATGCTCAAACAAATTTTCAAAATATCTTCCACCAGCTACAATGCTGGAATTACACTTGCTGCTAAGAGATATATTACATTTGTGAAAACACCAGGAATTTCCCAAATAACTCTGGTAACAACGGCGATCTTGGCAAATAGATCCTTATCGCTTTCTGTGGGCCTGCCTTTCCCTGTTTCATTTAGCCATCTATCATTTCAACTATGCTAATAAGAGAACTGATTTTCATGTGCCATCTACATCACCAGCTAAAGGCTCACTATACTTTCTGCGACAAATATTTTCATCACCCAGTAAATTTTGGCCGTTTTTTTTTCAGACACATTGCTCGTACAAACAGACTATTTGAACCTTTAAACAAACTGTTTAAGAGGGGGATGTTATGTATATTTACATTAAAATAAATTTGAGAACATGGGTCTTAGAATTCATAAAACTTTGGAAAATATCAGGCTGTGTGCAAAAACTTCACAAAAAATATTTCACCGTTAAATTTTATTTTATTTACAGATTATAACGTTCCAAATAATTTCCTTAAAGTAAATCAAAAGCCCTAAATTGCATTACTTCTATATGTAAAATCAAGTTTATCAGTCAATCTAAAGAGTTTTTGTATCTTCTTCATTCTCGATGGAATTTGAAACTGTTGGTAAAATTATATATGGACAAAAAAGTTTTACTAGTTTCTTATTAAATCAATTTTGCGTCTGAGATAATAGAATTTTGCAGTAAAAATTTCGATCAGTTTTCGATTAACTACAGCCAACAAAAAACCTATTGGACTAAAGCGCCATTTATATCGCAAGTTTCAATGTTTTACTGACCAAATAATTTTCGTCAGCTTATTAACAAGTAAAATATAGCATTAGTAAAACCTTAGAAAGGTTTCTGAGCAGATTTTGAGTTTAATTAAGAAATAATTAAGCATAATATTTGAATTGGAAAAAAAAGAATTTTACCGGTATATTTAATTATACTATAAAGTCAAAGACATAAAGAAATAATAATTCATTGAGTAAATATCTTTTTTAGTTGGGAATTGTGCTGCTTACCTTTTTGAGCTCTTTAATTTGACTTATTTGGCATTATATTTTACGAAGGGCATTAAGACATAATTAAATTCAATCATTCTATAGACCACAAATTCCAAAATTGCCTTTTAACATCTCTTACATTTTATTATAGTGTTTCAAGAATATTTCTAAAATATAACTCTGCAAAAATGAAAAAAAAAAAACATTTTAGTTGACCTGAAAATATTTCTGCAATGCTTCTTATTTATCACATATCAGGTTTGAGATACTTTCGAGGAGTGTTTGAAACAATTTGAACGTTTTTGTTGCTAACAAATGTCATGAACGTAAACATAATCCGAATGTAATTTTAACGGTAAGCGGTAAAAAGTGTATGAGATTGTAAAAAAAAATTCGCAAAGTTATATACTATGTGTTTGAATACAATACATGCTTGAATATAATATGGACCTTTTAATGCTAGAAATGAATTTATTTATAGGATTGGGATTTGTTTAGTCCTCTCATCCAAGTAATTCAATATTTACAGATCAGCTCATTATTAGGAAATGATTAAATTGTATTCTTTGAAATGATCGATCTGGTTCTCTTGTCAAAATCTATTAGTAACCATTCAAGCTAAAATTTATTATTTCTACATATCTTCTAAAACCTATCTCCCAGATTACGAACTGTATCATAATTTTATATATTTTTCGATATACATTCGCAATATTTTTACGAGTTTTGCTATTTTCATATTCCCAAAACATCAAAATTTGTGAAAGATATCTAACTAATTCCTTAAAAATTCAATATTGCCTGTTAATTTACATAAGTGGCTTTAGATTTTAATTAATGCTAATGAAGTCATAATATATTATAAATTTTTATATTAGCTCTAAATAAATATTTAGTTTCATGTTTGGGGGGATCCGGAATAAGTTATGGGTGCCATTAAAAGTTCAGGGCAGTAGTTGCGTGGAAGACAACAACAAACTCACGCTAACTCGTAATCGATTATAAACAAACTACTGACCATATCAAAAGTGCGTCAACATTGGTGTTTTCAAAAATGAAAATAATTCACGCGTTTCACGAATGATCGTGAGCTTGGTGATATCATTTTTTGCATAAGATGTTTGAATTACACAAATATCTCATTTGGTGTTTTCTTATGAAATAAAGTGCTCTATCACGCAATTTTTCGGATAGTTTAACATCAAATTCGCAGAGATTATTACATCATAACTTTTGCAGTACAGAGAATGTATATAGCTGTGTCAACTTGCAAGTCCTTTTTTAAACAAATATGTAAAAGCAAAATAATTTGAAATATCTAGTGTATCTACTTTTATTTATTTTTAGGTTTCAGCGCGAAACAACTTCTTCTTTATCGCTAAGTGAGAATTTACAACTCGATTGAATAAATATTTTGACATATGTGCATAATGATTCTAAAAATTATTTAATTTCTCCATTTTATTTTGGCTTCAAACAAATATTTTAAAAATAAAAAAAATGACACTGCATTTGTAAACTATCAATGTCCTTACGTTACCTGATTTATGTATGATTAAATTTATTTCAGACAATTTAATTTGAAATTTGAAAATACTAGTAATTTTTTAATATTTTATTAACTATCTACATGCAACTGTACAAACACAAAACACAATATTTTGCGTCGACACTTTTAACAACCGAAGTAAATGCAAATAAAAATATAAAAAGTTTAAAGTGGAAGCTTGCAGTTAAGTGATGCTTGTGATTCCACCAATTCATTTCAAACAACTGAAGAACTTATGACAAAACAAAAGAAAAACGTTATATGTTTATGTAACATAATATATATAAACTCAAATTTCTTATTTTCAAGAAAACATCTTCCAAGTCATTAAAAATATCAAATGTTTGTTGCATAAAGTATTGTTTTAGAAAATATTTTGTTCTAAAAAATACTTCCAAATTAAATTGGATAAGAAATTTCGCTCTAACTTATGCATATTACAGGAAACATACGCAGTATATATTTTCCTTTTTTATGAAGATTGAAGAACTTTTATAAAATTTAATGAACAAGCAATTCTTAGAATCTGTAAGTTAAAGAGAATTTTCTTTTTTAAAATTTTTATTTACCAATATCTTCAAGATGTATATTAAAAGATAAAAATCAGTGGTGGGATATTTAAATTAGTTTTACAATTAAATGCAGTCATAAATTGTGAAACATGAATAATTAAACTTTAAAAACTACGGAACAAATTGCGGTATAAAGAACCAGCACTTTCGATGGATCATCCGTTAAGTCCATTTTATCATATAATCCATTTTTACCGTGAATTAGTTTACCATAATTTTTATGGTATATCAGATTTTTCTTTCCATATCATGTTCCGGTAAAAATGGATTTTACTGTAAAACAAGTACCTGCGAGCTGAGTGCGGGCGTTAAATTTTAACATATCATAATTTGATGCACAGTGTTCACAATTATGACATATTTTGAACCATAATACTATTTGAATTCGCTACAAAAATAATTCTCTAGGTCAGAAACCATAGTACCTAACAAAATAAAAATTTTAAAAATTTTATACACAATACAAAAGTTTAGCTTAAATGGAAAATAGTTTTAGTTTAACACCATATAAACGGTTCAAGTTTAATGTTTTATTTTTTTTTAAAGCCTCAGTGTGTGTTTTTACCAAATGTTAGGTTATTGTATATTAACAAGCTAAGTGTCCTGTTGGTCAACTGCGACAGACAATGACCTTCCAGCTTAGTTCACGTTAGTCATTGGTGACTGTCAGCAAAATCTGATCCAAAACTTTTAAAAAAAATTACTTTATCTTCAGTAATATCTTAAAATGCATTTAAAATTTAAAATTTTCGTGATATTCATTTTAAACTTCGAGAATATTTCCTTTGTTGAATATTTATGTTGACAAATATTTAGATAATATAATTTTTTTTAATTACATAGTTTATGTACTCATAAAAAAGTATGAAAATAATGTTTTGAAGAGCTCCTTTAACATATTTTAATAAAATAAACATGTTCGTAAACATAGTATAATAAATTTTAAAGTTAGCTCATTCTAGATATATAAGTAGCTTTTAGCCCGTAATACCACAATCTAACTTTGCGAAAGTCATTGATTATTTCTGTAATTTTTTTTAAAAATTTTTTTTTTTGGCTTTTCGCTTTCACCTATCACAGTGCTTGAACTTCTCAATTATTGATGTATGCCGATGAACTTTTCTTTGATGCACCGCTCGTCAATTCAAATATGGAGACGTGATGGTTATACTTTGTAAATATTTTATATCGGTCTTGTTCTGGCAGTAATTCAATATTATGAAAAGACATGGCAACTCACCGGAGTCTTTTATCATCGCTGTCGATTATTTCCATCCACGGAAAGCAATAAAGAAGAAGGGTCGATAATTTAATCTCCACATTAATATCATCACCGAAAACCTCTTTTAGCTCTGATGCAGCTGAAGCCTTGAGCATTGATCTTGGCTACCATGTCTATGGTTGAAACAAATAAATTTCTTCTTCGCTATATCCGATATTTTATAACATTTATTTATTTTTGTCTCATTATTCGTGCCTCAACGGAAGCATTTCTCTTTTTTTTATGCGTCTTGGTGGGTGGAATCAATTTATCTGCTCATTTTGCTGAAGATAAAAAAAAATAATAAATAATACGGTAGCAGATTTGGTGCTTTTAATGAGAAACTGAGAGAAAAATGAAGAATACGATCGGGGAAATCTCTTAAAACCATCTAATAAATGAAGTGCTCAGAGAGATACTGTTAATAATGCAGAGGAAAAATATAAGTGATAATAGAATGAGTTTGTATTGGGTATCTTCTATTTTTGAAAAGAAAGTTATAATGATGCATACTTTTATTTTTGGAAGCAGTCTTCGGCAGAATCCGTTTTTGATTGGTACGAGTCACGAAACAATACATGAATATCTTTGCTTTCAAATTTAACTCTCATAAAATAGATATTTTAGTTTGGGTTCAAAAATTGGCTGAATTATACAGAAAATAAAATTTAATGAGTTAAAAATATTTTCTTTCTTTTCAATCTTTAACTAAACAGAGAGGTTTTATGGACTATACAAACATAAAAAAATATTAAACCTCTCATGCTGTTGGAAAAAAAAGCTCTTTCAAACATTAAAATTTATTTTAATTTCATACTTTTTTTATTTGCTTGAATTCAACGTTTTCTTTTCTTAGTCACATTTTAGTAGGATAATGGCAGTTTATATTAATGAATGCTAATATATATATATATATATCCGTGTGTGCATTAACTTTTAAAGTGTTTACTTTTTTTCCATTTGCATTTTATATGAATTGATACGAAAAGTTAATAGTAATTATTTTTGAACAGATTTTAAAATATTATTTTGAACGATCTGACTTTCTCTTTTAAAAATAGGTTTTTATCTTTTGATGCTTTTTTTTAAATAAAAACATTTTTTTATTGAAATTGCTTCGTATTTCTTTTTTTATGAAGTAATTTTTTAGATAAAAATTATTTGAAATTGAGTAATTTTGGACGAAAGCAAATATTCTAATTTATATTTTTTTATCCAAAATATGCGGAAAAAAATTATACAACATAGTTTGTTTTTCAATGCCTAACCAGATATTACCTATATGTTTATCACTCTTTCAGGGGCATCATATTAGAAGGGCTATCATTGTTCCCAAAGTAAGAAGAATTGATTGTACAGAAAAGAGAAGGAAAGAACATCCATGTCTTATCCGCGGTTTAAACCTAGGAGCCTCTAACTAGATGTTAGCTCCCTGATCGTCATACATGTGACAAGTATAATTAAAACTATAAGATTTGCAATATAGTTTTAAAAGGAAAATATTTAAGTTTTAACAGCAAAATATTTATGAAGATTCATTAGACATCTCTGAGATATTAATTGAATTTTTTTAGATATGTATAATACTTTTTTCATAATTTAAAAAATAAATTTATTCAATTTTTTTGCCCAACAAAACAAAGCTCTTCAGCTTTATTTAATTTAAAGTTTAAAGAGTTTTGATGAATATTATATTCTGTTAAAAAAAATAAGTTTATAAAATATTCAGTATTAATTAAAATAAAAATAAATTCTTAAAAAAATTCAATTTGTTTTGAAGCGAATCGTTGTACATATAAATCATAAATTCCGTTAATATAATGTTTTTTTCTAAATCTTTTTTCAATTAACTATTTTAAAAATATAATTGTTGAAAAATTATACTTCTAGGGGCATTTTGAAATTTGGTTGTCCATCAAATGTATTATTAAATATTTTATAGTTTCAATATTCGTTATGAAAACTGGCATTGTATACCTAAAGCGGATACACAAAATAGGTACCAAGTACATTTTATGCAAGTAATGAAATATTAAAAATAGGGGGGCTCATTTTTTAAACATTTGAAGGGTCCGTAGTCTCCTTAAGGGATTATTTCAATTGGCTATAAAAGGGAATCACGATTTAAGTAAACTTGAATAAAACTTGTGAGGGCTTGTAGAGAGCTTAAAAGGACTTGAAAAAAACGTGTTATTAAGCATTATGTTTTTCTCAAGACGTGCTTGTCCTTCGCTGACAAGTAAAGTTAAAAAATATAAAAAATAAGATAAAATATTATTTTTTGCATAAAAGGAATCCTAAATACGATGAGAAAGATTTTTAGGTCCATAATTATCATACAAAGAATTTTACATTTCATATATCATCATATCATCATTTTATATATATATATACATCAAAAACCATTTCTGTAATAGACAAAAGGAATGATTTTTTGCTGCATCATTTTTAAAAGGAATTTGTTCTTAATGTAAAAAAAAATCTGCTCTAACTTAAATTTAGCTAACACGCCAATCAGTTAAAGTTTAAACAGATTACTTTTTTTTTTAAATTTTACTCACAATTACTTAAAAAATATTTATGATAAAAATCTTAAGTCATATATATGCGTTCACCGTAACATTTCGAATCAATTTTATCATTTTACAATTCACTTTAAAAGAACTATTACAGTAAAAAATAATACTCGCTACATGTTTTTTTTCTATAATTACTGCTAAATCTGTGATTTTAGAGCATGCACGGGTTAATAAATTTATATTGTTCAATTACCTCATACTATTTTTCAGTTAAAAAATCTCTATGTTTTTAATGAAATCTGTTATTTTTAGCATATTCCACGGTTAATTGAAAGTCTTATGTGTTTATCTAGTGCGTGTACGTTGAATGATATATGATGTAAGATATACATATGACCTTTTTAATATATATGATGTAAGATATATATATATATGATCTTATATATATATATATATATATATATGATCTTTTTAATATATATGATGTGGGCCGGGATAGCCTGGTCGGTCGGGCGCTGGGCCCATATCCAAGAGGTCGTGGGTTCGATCCTCGCCGGCCGAAGTCTCCCCGTGTAGTAAATGGTGACTGATGCACGTTAAATCTGTCGAGTCTCAAAGTCCTCCATGTTCCCATAACAAATCAATACCTCTGGGGGTACTGATTCAGGAGTTTCCTTGTCTTCTGGATTGGTTCAAAATTACAAGGCTACGGAGTTGAACATTAGTAGTCGTAAACCCATGAAATTGGGTCGGCTGTTCAACGACGGTTATAAAATAAAATATATATGATGTAAGATATATGTATGATCTTTTTAATATATATGATATAAGATAAATTATTTTGTATCGTATAGAACTGAACATATTATTGTTGATTTCAGGTTACAGCTAATAAGATACATTTTATATGAATAACTTTTTTTCTTAATTTAATTTATTTTCAAGCAAATATTTCATTTCTTGCTAGAAAACAATTTCTGTTCAATGATTTAGAATACGAAGTATATCTCAACAGATAAAATTAAGAAAAATTTATTTTAACTCAATGTTTACCAATCATCATGTAACTTACGCAGTATCAGTTATTTCTGTATTAACAACTGCAACACAAGTTATAGCAAGGAAGCAAAACATAATCATTGGTAACAATTAATTATTGGCGTATAAAAAAATTATTGCTGCTATAAATTTTGAATGGCACTTAAAACTAGATCTTACTCGTAATTTTTCAATTGTTTTACTTTATTGTTTGATTTGTTTATTTAAAAAATAAGCCTTTTTTGTCAATTCCTGATTTCTTTCAATTTATCTTTTAGTCTATTACAAGATTACATTTTGAGACATTTTAAAAACAATCTGTGTAGATGAAATCTTTTTATTAAATAGATTTGACTTTTAGACAATACAATTGAAATTTATTTATAATCTAGTGATTTTTAACCTCTCTCTACTACTACCCTTTTTCAATGTTATTAATGAAAAAATGTTTCAACTTATAAAATTATTTTTTCGGAGCAAGTAGGTAATAATATAGGTTAAAAATTTAGATTTTTTAACGAAAAATGCCGCATTATACTGCTTAATTGATTGCGAAAACTGTTTTCTCTAAGAAAGATTATTTTCCTACGAACTCAGTACATATTTGTACTTGATGCGCTTAAATCTTCTACAAAATTTTACAATTTCATGATCTAGTTGCGATCTAGACCAGTGGCATGCAGTTTGTTTCAGCTACGGAACCCTAAACAAACGAATTTCTTTTAGCGGAACCCTCACAATTAAAAAGAATTAAATTAGCAGGTGTGAATATGCTTACCCAAAATAAATAAATTAAATATTTAAATAAAAAATAAAAAAATAATATTTATTTATTTACCCAAAATAAATAAATGATTAATTTAGAATCATAAAATTTGAAAAATGAAATTAATTTTTTTCATTGTTTTATCAATACTAGTCTTTTAATTAAGTTTTAGGTTAGGCAAACGCATGTCTGTAGCAATTTAGGTGCTTAGATAAACCAAACAGAATAAATAACTGAATTATGTTTTAAAAAAAAAGAACTGAAATAAAATTTGAGGTTGTTTATAGGGGAAAAATAACTAGAAATTCTGGAATGTGATTATTTTATTTTTAACTTAAGTTCGTTGAGAAATACTAATACAATAATATGTAAATGCATTTCCTTTTAGTATTTTTATTGCGATTAAAAAAACAAATATTGAAAATAATATAAATGGAAAGAAATATTGTAAAAAAACATAAATATATGTTTTAAAATTTACTATTTATTTTTTATTGATATTTTTCTTAAGTGATTTCATAATAAAAAACAAGTTATTAAATATAAAACCCATAATTGTTTAAAAAAACCAAACTATAACAGGTTTCAAATGTCATTATTTGCTAAAAATAAGGTCCTAACTCACAAAACCCCTGTGACCTTTACATGGAACCCTAAGCTCTTTTGGGGACCACTGATCTATAAAATTTCATATTTTCTTTTCAATTAAAAATACATCGTAATCCAATTGAAAAGAAAATATGAAATTGCCCATATCACGAAATTGTTATGGGACTACTAGTTTTAGTTTAGCAAAGGAAAAAAAAATGAAATAAAACTGGATATTTTTATTTACATATTACAGTTTTGGTATTTAGTATTTTTTTACATTGTTTTTTTTTTTTTTTAAGAAGAATATAGTACAGACACTGAATCACCTATATCTTAACTGTCGTGTAGTTATGAAATTACAATATACGAAAGTACTAGCATGAAATTACAATGTACAATAATTACAATATTCTCACTGCTAAGAGGCAGGAGTTTTTTAAAAGTCAAATTGAAATACCAAAATCTTCTAAACTAGCCACATATAATTTTAATCCATAGCTTTCTTTTTTCTTTGTTGTCTGAACAAATATAGTAGTTGAAATGTTCAATTTTTATATGAGAAACTTTTATTTTATGTAAAATTATGCTTAATAACTCTTCAATCTCATAGTCTATAGTATATAAATTTAAATTTTCTGTGAGGGGTGAAATTCAAAAAGATAGAATGAATTTGAGATTTTAATTATTTTTATTTTTATTTTTCAAAAAAGAATTTTGATATATAGCAAATAGACACAGTTCATCTGTGCAATTAAAGAAAATGTGTTATGTTACATCGAATTTTATATTTATCTAGAATATCAGTTCAAATTATAATATGAGGTTACAATTCATTCGAGCCACTTTGAGGTTGAAAAAAAATCTAATCTTTAAAAATGTTCAACTACATTGAATATAATAATTGATTGAATTAAAACATCATATTAATCTAAAATTTGTATATTTTTCAAGTGTGAGTTTTTTTCACAAAATATTTGTTTCAAATTCATTAGTTGGAGCAACGACGACGAAAGCGTGTATATATTTTTTTCATTGTATGGCAATAAAAACAAAATTTTTAAAAGTTTATATTTACTTTTTTTAAAATAATCTAGCTAACTTATATCTTAGTATCTCAGCTAGCTCACTAACTTCTGTTCCATTACTTGAATAAGGGTCCCTATTTAAAGTTTTATATATAAGTAAGACATGTAATTTTTATCCTTAAGTTACGGTAAAAAAAACAACAGAAATACCTTTTTAGGTGGTAAGAAAAAAAAAATTTAAAAACACCACTCAGGCATTTTAAGGGACATCATAACGCACTAACAGAATTTCAATTCTAAATTATGGTAATTATAAAAAATTACAGCTAGGAAATGTTTTTTACATTTACCATTTATAACTGGGTATAGTTTAAAAACCGTAAATATAGGCATGCAGTTTTTTTCAGCTACGGAACCCTAAACAAACGAATTTCTTTTAGCGGAACCCTCACAATTAAAAAGAATTAAATTAGCAGGTGTGAATATGCTTACCCAAAATAAATAAATTAAATATTTAAATAAAAAATAAAAAAATAATATTTATTTATTTACCCAAAATAAATAAATGATTAATTTAGAATCATAAAATTTGAAAAATGAAATTAATTTTTTTCATTGTTTTATCAATACTAGTCTTTTAATTAAGTTTTAGGTTAGGCAAACGCATGTCTGTAGCAATTTAGGTGCTTAGATAAACCAAACAGAATAAATAACTGAATTATGTTTTAAAAAAAAAGAACTGTAATAAAATTTGAGGTTGTTTATAGGGGAAAAATAACTAGCAATTCTGGAATGTGATTATTTTATTTTTAACTTAAGTTCGTTGAGAAATACTAATACAATAATATGTAAATGCATTTCCTTTTAGTATTTTTATTGCGATTAAAAAAACAAATATTGAAAATAATATAAATGGAAAGAAATATTGTAAAAAAACATAAATATATGTTTTAAAGTTTACTATTTATTTTTTATTGATATTTTTCTTAAATGATTTCATAATAAAAAACAAGTTATTAAATATAAAACCCATAATTGTTTAAAAAAACCAAACTATAACAGGTTTCAAATGTCATTATTCGCTAAAAATAAGGTCCTAACTCACAAAACCCCTGTGACCTTTACATGGAACCCTAAGCTCTTTTGGGGACCACTGATCTATAAAATTTCATATTTTCTTTTAAATTAAAAATGCATCGTAATGCAATTGAAAAGAAAATATGAAATTGCCTATATCACGAAATTGTTATGGGACTACTAGTTTTAGTTTAGCAAAGGAAAAAAAATGAAATAAAACTGGATATTTTTATTTACATATTACAGTTTTGGTATTTAGTATTTTTTTACATTGTTTTTTTTTTAAGAAGAATATAGTACAGACACTGAATCACCTATATCTTAACTGTCGTGTAGTTATGAAATTACAATATACGAAAGTACTAGCATGAAATTACAATGTACAATAATTAAAATATTCTCACTGCTAAGAGGCAGGAGTTTTTTAAAAGTCAAATTGAAATACCAAAATCTTCTAAACTAGCCACATATAATTTTAATCCATAGCTTTCTTTTTTCTTTGTTGTCTGAACAAATATAGTAGTTGAAATGTTCAATTTTTATATGAGAAACTTTTATTTTATGTAAAATTATGCTTAATAACTCTGCAATCTCATAGTCTATAGTATATAAATTTAAATTTTCTGTGAGGGGTGAAATTCAAAAAGATAGAATGAATTTGAGATTTTAATTATTTTTATTTTTATTTTTCAAAAAAGAATTTTGATAAACAGCAAATAGACACAGTTCATCTGTGCAATTAAAGAAAATGTGTTATGTTACATCGAATTTTATATTTATCTAGAATATCAGTTCAAATTATAATATGAGGTTACAATTCAATCGAGCCACTTTGAGGTTGAAAAAAAATCTAATCTTTAAAAATGTTCAACTGCATTGAATATAATAATTGATTGAATTAAAACATCATATTAATCTAAAATTTGTATATTTTTCAAGTGTGAGTTTTTTTCACAAAATATTTGTTTCAAATTCATTAGTTGGAGCAACAACGACGAAAGCGTGTATATATTTTTTTCATTGTATGGCAATAAAAACAAAATTTTTAAAAGTTTATATTTACTTTTTTTAAAATAATCTAGCTAACTTATATCTTAGTATGTCAGCTAGCTCACTAACTTCTGTTCCATTACTTGAATAAGGGTCCCTATTTAAAGTTTTATATATAAGTAAGGCATGTAATTTTTATCCTTAAGTTACGGTAAAAAAAACAACAGAAATACCTTTTTAGGTGGTAAGAAAAAAAAAATTAAAAACACCACTCAGGCATTTTAAGGGACATCATAACGCACTAACAGAATTTCAATTCTAAATTATGGTAATTATAAAAAATTACAGCTAGGAAATGTTTTTTACATTTACCATTTATAACTGGGTATAGTTTAAAAACCGTAAATATAAAACTATATGGTTTTGAAATAATTTACAATTATCATCATGGTTTAAAAATCGTATTATCATGGTTTAAAAATCGTTAACGTTAAATTTAACTGCACATGGGATTTAGATTATTTTAGGCTTTTCGTTAGGTAATGAACATTGGATTTAAGTTGTGGTTGAGCTGTGTATTGCCAAGTACATCGTAGAATGTGTCTTAATTAGTTTATCTGGTAGTGACATCTATCGGGTGTGAGGGTAATTAATAAACATTTTCGTGTTAAGCATCTCAGTAGTGCTGCCATCTATGCGAGACTTTCGTATTCTAATATTCCAGGGCCACTAATTGGGGTCATGACAGATCCCTCGTTCAGCCGTTCATGAAGTTTACAGATAAGCCCTCTTGGCTAGAATATGTACCCAGCTGCATGAAACGAAGTGACTTCATAAGGAGGGCTCAGTTTCCGCAGATGATATTTAACCGTATAAGGAGAAAACATCAATGAATGTTTTATTCTCACTTAGAAGTTTGATTGAAAAATTTAAAAAAATTTTTTTTGACAGTTTTGGTTTAATATAGTAGAATAACAACTAAACATAATATTGTTATTTAAAAATGTTTTTCAGAAAAACTTCTAAGCAGCCCGTTTAATTTTATTCAATAAAGTGACGCACATATATTAAAATAGTAAAAAGTTTCAATTATTTATTTAACTCCACGTGTGAGTAAATTTCCATTTTGAACGTAAAACAGAGAAAAATAGACATAGAATTAATATTTAGCATCTTCGGATTTACCGATTTTTTTTTTTTTTAACTTCAATAGTATATAGACTATCTTTAAGTCAAGCATGATTTGTATAAAAATTGCAAAGTGCAGCCATATTAATAACAAAACGTGAATGAAAGTTTAAAGAATGCAAAAATGCACAAACCAATGCACTACAATAAAAAAAGGAAAAAAATATAAATTCCACTAATGTTTAGGGAACATAATTTGGTTCATCAATTAACAGCTCCAAACATATTAAAGGGAAATATTAATTGACAAAAATCAGACATTGTTAAGTCGGAAGAGGGGTTAAAAATTCGATAATTCCAATGTTACATTACCATTTATTTTTGATGAAAAATATTAAGAGCTCACCTTACGCATTTAGGTAATATTTTGAGCTTAGTACTTACTTCAAGGATTTATAATTTAATCAAGTATTAAGAATTCAAAAATATCATTACAATTTTCACTTAGGATGATTTTTTTAAAATTCAAATAAAGGATATGACGCAATTATTGGTATAACTTTAAATGTGAATTTTTTTCAATGATTTTTCTTTCTCTTTTTTTACCTGATATATCTCAATACCCATAAAATTAACTGCCATATATTTGGAATAAATAAAGGTCAAATTAACCTATTCAAAATGTCCATTGCAAAGTATTAAAATCTACTGAATACAAAATAATTCCAAAATTGCATTCAAATTAAAAGCATCAAACATAACTGAAAAAATTATTACACATTTTCATTCCTAGTCAAGTTATCTATGAATTACTTGCAGAAGAAGAATTCCAAATTTGTACTCCAAATAACTCAAACAACATTGTATTAATTCCTAAAAATTATAGATAATTTAATAATTGGAAAACAACATTTTTTTAACTGTATAATAGATGATGTATGTACTAGAAAAATAGCGCAAAAATACTCAAAAATTTCATTCATTTGAGGAGGAAAAAAAAGAGTTTTTGATCATTTTAACAAATTTAAATAAATAAAAAAGCCTTTATTCTAAGTTACAGTCTTTAAACTTGAAAATAATATATTTCTCTCAAATGAGTGGGAAAATGTAGTAATTCAAACCTGTGTTAAACTGATTCGAAGTGTAAGTGTGGTTCAGCAACCAGAAGCTAATAATCACGCTCCGCAAACCACATCTGATTTTCTCCTTTCCCTGATATCCGAATTTATGATTGGACGTGCCGCAAGAAACACTTCAAATGAGATTAAATGAAAAAGAAAGAATAGACGAATATAGAAAAGGAGATGATTTATCGGATTTTTCTTGAGGAAATTTTACGCAGTTTTAAGCTGAAACTCCCCTTGACGTGATTTGCATGCCCAAACCTGAAACTGTGTCGGGAAAAAGTTCGCTCAATTATGGAAGATGTATGGAAAAAACGCTGCCTCGACACTATAGCACCGTCCTTATTACTGAATCACGCAGCATAGAGCTTATTAAGCGCTCTTCGGTTAAGATAAATGCACTTTAAGATACAGAATATGTGGTCTGGGGCTCAAAATATAGCACGTAACAAGCAGTTTTGAGGTAAAGAGTGTGAAAAAGTAAACTGAAAAAAGGAGAGTTTAAAAAATAGGAGAAAAGAAAGTTTTTGAGCACAGTTATTTATCAAATATGAGATGATGAATAAAAAAATTATCTTTTTTAATAACGTTAAACCATGAAGTGCATTTATCTTTGTATTTAGGCTTTCTTGAGTGCATTTTTTTTTTGCATGTAGTTTAGAATTTCTTATTTCTAAGTAAGTTTTGTTTTATAGATATGCGTTAAAAGAGGAATTATGTTTTATTTTAAAGGAATATGAATTTGAAAATCGTATATTTTGCAAAGAGAAAATGTTTACGTATAATCTATTAGAAAACAACGTATGAAAACATCATATAAAAAGACATCAAATCAAAAATCATCGCACAACATCATATAAAAAAACATCATATAATAAATAAAAGCATGATTTATAATAATGTCTTATAAGAATCACAATATACTTTGCTCACCAACCCACAGAACCACGTTGATTTTTGAAAAAAAAAATATTCAGTTTTCTTTTTTATATTAATTTCTTACAATATTTTATTTAATTGGAAACTCACTGTACACTATAAAAAATTTCGGATCCAATTAAAATATCAGCACATTGGATACATCATCCGTAAAATCCAATTTTACCTTAAAATATGGTATCGTGAGTTTCACAGTAATATTTATTTAATTAGAGTAACCAAATGATTTTAGGTTAATTATTTCTGTAAAAATTACAGCATATTAGATATTTTGCTCCATCGTAACATGTTCATCTAAAAATGGATTTTGCTCCATATGTATTCCAGAAAATGTACCAGACACTCTGGCTGTGATCCAGGATTTTTTCAGTCTAAGAAGTAACTGCATTATATAGTAGTGTAACTATGTAAGCAAATACTATGCAAGAAATAACTATAAATTAACTTTTCTTCTACATTGAAAATGTTACGTTAATCTGCGAAATGGCGCATATTATTTATTACACCATAACCCTTCAAAAAGCAAAATATTTAATGAATTATCGGCTTAGACTTCACCCTTATAAAAAGTATTCCCTTGAATGTGCATTTTATAAAAGATTCTATCTGTATTTTGTTGATTAAGCGGTATGATACGACCCAGATGTCCGTTCATTAAAATATGTATATGAAAGATTAATTTCGAACGTGTAACAGTTTGAATAATAGTGCTCCAAAGACTTTTTATGTTGAATTTGCTTGAAATGATACTTTGAGCTCTGAAAAAGTATTTAACTGTTAGAATAGAAAATGGGCTGCCAAATATTTTATTTTTTATTTATTTTTAGCTTTGAATGTTACTGCAGTATTGGCTCAAATCATGTTACTATCTTATTCTCTGTTGCTAAACAACTAATTAATTACGGAACTAGGTATCTGTTTTTGTAGGACTTATTTGACTTGAAAAAATCGTATTAAACATCAGTCGGTCGTGAAAAAAGAAGTGTAAACACTACATATTTTAAGAGAAATGTTTCTCGTGACAGAAGGACAGAACAATTTGGAAAAAAAAAAAGAAAACTTAAAATTTAAAAAAATATACTTTTATTGACCATGTTAATGTTTTTTTTCTACAAAATGCATGCATATAATATACATAAACTTGTACATTGTGTATTAGAGAATATATTTAACTTAAGTAGTATAATAAACTTAGCGAAAAGATTATTTTAATAGTGTTTTACTAATTTTAATTGACCATATTTCAATTTATGAACTATCTCTCCTATGACAAATTCTACTCATTAATATTAAATAATAAAAAACAATTGCATGCTAAATAACACTGTTTGTATCACATTTTACGTACTATCAATGTTCAACTCCGCAGCCTTGTAATTGTGAACCCAATCCATGAGACAAAAGGATCAAATATTGGGAAAAATTTACTTTCGTGGAGGATTTTTTGATGGAACTAACCCGTATTTGCTTTACATAGAGAAGGAAACCACGAAAATCTCATTTTGTCTGACTGTGAGAGGATTGTAACCCATGATCCGTCCATCACTGCGGATATTTTTCGTCAGCACTTTCGTCGGGGCGAGCTGGATGCGGATTTCGTATCTACCAGATATAGCTGGGATTCAAACCCGGTTCACCTCATTGGAGCTGCCATGGCTCTCATGTGCTCATTAGTGCAACTTTTCCCAACTATTTGATATTCAAAGTTTGATTTTAGTATACAAGAATCTTGATCGTTAAAAATGCAAACACCTTGAATTCTTACAAAGACAAAGCCCAACGAAAATCTGTGAAGTTTTCAACTAGTTATGTTAGATCTACTAACCAACAGTAGTCTCAGTAATGTTAGATCTATTAACCACACAAGACGTCTTGCTATTTTGTATAACCAGCGTTGAATTTTGACACAAAAAAAATAAACTCATGGTATAAGGATTGAAGTAAGCTAGGCTGAAGTGATTTTTGAAGGAACTAAAACACATTTGAGTTACACAGAGAGAAAAACCACGAAAACCTCCCATGATTATCCCAACAGAAAGGGAATTGAAAGAATCAAGGGGTCAGAGAAATTTGTCTACCATTGAGGATACTTCGCATCGGCACTAAGCTTCTGTGTGGACCGCGTGCAAAATTCATATCGACCAGACATTGCTGGGTTACAAACCCGAGTCAATGGGAATTGAAAGCTCGAACCTCAGATCCAACGCGTTTTGACTAGTAATTTATAAAATACTGGTTATTGAGAAATACGATATTGATTCCAAATAAAATAGGAAAACAAATCTTTATGGGGAGATTAGAGCTAAGTGCATAATTAAGCAATGCGATATTTTTATAACATACATAAGTAAATAATTGTTCACTTTTGAGTAAAACTAAGATGATTAAGCAGCAATTATATTGTTTATTTAACGATAGTGAATTGGATGATCTGTTACTTAGTTATAAATAAATACAATTTTCAGTATTATTTTTTTTTTTTAAAATCTAAATTTCATTTAGAATTTTCTTCATTCCTAAAAAAATAATGTTCGATTATTTCTAAACCTCCTTACCCGGTTCATAACTTTTTTTTTTTATCTCAACATAAAAATGTTTATGATTTTCTTTCTTTTTTCTGAAATTTCCAGAATAAGCTCCTGAAATTTTAAATATTGCAACTGATTGTGACTCAGCGCAGGAGTAATAAAAAAATCACTTTCAAGTAGTAGTTTTGTTCTAAGATTCTATAAGAAGGAAGGAGACAAATATGGCTTCAGTGGCAATCAATAACACGCCCTTTGTAATATTAACCCCTTCAATAAACCTAGCTCTCCTTTCTTTCCTCAAGTATAGCTTGATATTGGCTCACTTCCTGTTACAAGCAAATAAAATATCACAAATCCCTTCTTTCTTAACCAATATTCTACAAAAGACCACCGCTGACAGGCATAAAAGATGAAAGAAATTTTTTTCTTGCGTGGACAAAGTCAGCTGGGATCTTAGGATAATACATCTACTTGCTTTTTAGCTGTCAGAGTTTAGAAATAGAACTCATACGCATTTATTCCCAGCTTCTTGCGCGACGATATCAATAAAATGAATGATGTCGAATATTAAATTACTTTGGGTGTTTACTTGAAGCATCTAAGATGATGTTCATTGCGTCGTCAACTGATATGCTTTAATATGTTTTTTATTCAAAAAAATGTGTTCTAATAGAATTCTATTCGCAGTCGAAACTTTTTCTTGAAATATAGATTAGAAGTTTCTACATAAAGTAACCTATTATTGTTCCAATTTTATGAATGTGGGCTATTGAATTAAGGGAGGGGCATACTAAGTTATATAATAGAACATCCATCGACGTAAATTCGTTTAACTGGATTTCCATTCGGGGATAACTTTCTTATTAAAATGAATTACATTTAATAATTTTTTTTTTTTATTATGAAATTTTCGTTTTAAGTATTTAATAAGTTATAATATTGCACAGTGGTTAAAATTGTCAGGTAATGTTAAAATTTACATCGTGCTTCTGGCTCTTTAGAAATACCAAAAAGCTTGGCACTTCTTACCGAAATACTTCGGTAATTATTTTGGTAAAATTAACAACATGGTTTAGATAAAATTTAGTCACGATGTCTTGGAGCATAGAATGAAAATCATTTATTTGGCTAAATTCCCTTTTCAGTTTTTTTTTTCTATATAACCTGTGAAAAGAACTATAATTTTGAAAACTAAATTTTTTGTTGTACTATCACCAGATGAATGAAAAAATTACCAAATGAAAGGTTTAAATATTCTATCTTTTAGTTTTACTAACCAGAATCATTTTTTTTTAATCAGACATGTCATAACCATGCAGTAAGGTAATTTTACCAGATTCATTTTTTCTCCGTGTAGAAGGTAAACGAACTATGGAAGAATGTTGAGATTCATTTCAAACCACTTCATTCGTGAGTTTTTTCTTTTTTTTAATTTTTTAACAGAATTACAGGTATAAATTTTTTTTTTTTTATCAGAATAGAAATAAATTGCATTTGAGCTTGTATAAATTTGTTAAAATCAAATATATTCAAAAATAGGAAAATATCTTATTCTTATATGCTTAAAACATTTTTATAATTTTCAGAAATTAGATAAATAATGAGATTATTTGCTTGTTTAATTATATTTTTGCGTGAAATTTTAATTTATAAATTGCTATCTATTACTTTTAATTGTATTGCTGCATATTTATATGACAACTATGTTCACTGAAAATCTGAAACCTTAGAGAAAACTGGAATAAATTATATACTTCTGAACATGTTATTTTTTTTTAATCACTAGTACGTTATTTACTCACATACAAACAAGAAATGGATAAAAAATACTGAAAAAATAATTTCTGCAAATAATAATTCGATAATTTCATATCAGTAAAGTGAAAAAACTCTAATAAGAACTATTTTTACATTTATGAAAATATTCACTTATTAGAATACATAATTTAATTAAATAATAATTAATAAGCTTATTAATTATGTAACATAAAGAAAAGGAAATAAGAAATGTGCAGAAATATGTGTAATTATTTGATTAGAATGAAGTTGCCACTTTGAACCACAAAATGTAATCAAGTTGCCAGACAAGAAATATTTATAAAATCACGATCAAATTAGAATAGTTTTTTTTTCCAATATTCCTTATTCGGGAGAGAATATTTAGAATGAATGATAAACATTTCTTTCTAAATTAACTGATTATTTATTAAACCATTTTTAATATCAATAATGTAAGGTTTCAAATAAACTGTGTTTTTGAATTATGTAATTAAAGCTACTTATGAAATGTTCATAAGTGATGTCATGACATTTAAAATGAGGTTTTTTTATTGTTATTCTTATATTTTTTGTGTTTAATGCAGGATATGGCTTTATTTAAACATGTTTATTTCTTCAAAATCTTTTTAAAATAATAAAGATTAATGAATTTTATATATATTTTTTTATTCACTTAAAATAATTTTTGCTTTCATAAAATAATTATATCTTATTGTTGCAAAAACAAATTCATCACTAAAAATCATAATTTATTTAAGGATCCCACTGACATCAAATTTTTAACACAATGGCTGTAAAATGCATCCTAAATAATTAATTAGGTTTTGCATGACATTAGTAGTTAATAGACAGTTCAACAAGTAAGAAATGAGTAACATTTTCAGTAGTTTTAACATTTGCCTTGCACGGAGAAAAGGTTTAGATAAAACTACCAGAATGCAGGTAAATTTACCAAATTTTGTTTTCTATGTGATCACTAAAAGCTCGAAAATTTTTACAAAAGCTCTTTGATAATGAGTTTTGTAAAATTATCAATAAATTAGAGCTTTATAATGTGTGATAAATTTACCAAAATAAAAATATATTGTAAAAGAATATTTTATTTATATTCTAAAAGAATTATAATTTGAAAACTAGACTTTCCGGTTGCCATATGAGCGAAAAAAATGCCGTTTATTTCGCTCATTATCAAAGTTATCAAAGTTACTCATTATCATAAACGTTAAATCCCGTTTATTTTTTAATCAGGTGATTACTACACAGTGCTTTGACTTACCAGAATTCCATACCTAAAAGACAAAGAAATTCAAGTGTTATCCCCTGCTATAACATAACTTTAATATTGGAGAGTTTTTTTTAAGGAAAATTGCATTTACATTAAAGGAATCCACATGGAAACTAAATAATTTGCCCGAAAACAATATATTATTTATATTTCTGCAACTAAATGACATGTAATTTTGTCTCAAAATGAACTATGTTTTTGTACTTTTTAAACAATTATAAACGAAAATAAACATAATTTTTCTACTTTGATAAATCTTGTAATCTTACGCCCAAACTAGAATTCGGGAATGTAAACAGTCACACGCTGTAATAAATTAATATTACGTTGAATACCTTATTAAGTAAATTTTATTTAAAAATGATTTGGATATTTAGAGAAATTCAGAAAAAAAGTTTTATTATATACTCGAAGTTATGTATATTTTTATAAAACTGTTATCATGGGATATTTTAACCCAGAATAAGTTTCATTTAATTTTCCTCAAAGTGCTACAAACATAACTAAACTAACTGTTTGACTATTATGTATCTTCTAAACACAATCATGTTAATATTAATTATAAAATAACTATTACTCGCAAAATAATAAAAAAAGCATCAAATATAATCTTTGAATCTTAAAATTTACGTTTTCACGAAAAAACTGAATTCAAAATTAAGAGAAAATAAAATAATG
This sequence comes from Parasteatoda lunata, assembly GCA_949128135.1. Classification (NCBI taxonomy): domain Eukaryota; kingdom Metazoa; phylum Arthropoda; class Arachnida; order Araneae; family Theridiidae; genus Parasteatoda; species Parasteatoda lunata. Next base: position 60,773,090 of record OX421973.1, on the reverse strand, counting down.
CTACAAAATTAACTAAATTCAAAATCTTAGAATCAAAAGAAATAAATATTACAGAAATTACAAATTTATAAACTGACAGGAAGATGAAAGGTTTATAGCCTTAATTGTATACTTTGACAGCTTAACATAATAGTAGTTTGTTATTTGAGAAATCATACCATGCAATTTAATGTGTTCAACGCTATTGCACGTGCTTGTCATCATTTTCATCTGATTTTTATGTTCAATTCATGTCAGACATAGCATAATTATTACCCAATTAAAGAGTTGAAAAATTAACAATTTTCACGCACGCACGGAAAGTTTCAAATATATCAAATGATATTATATAAGCGTTTAATATTAATGAATGAATTATTCCAGTAATGAACGTTATAGTACTATTAAAAATGATGTTTAGTCGATATATTAAATAACTTTGCCATACATTATATTCGAAATAAAATAATGTAAAGTGCTTGCATGAGGATTTAAATGCTTAGACAAGTCTCCACCATAAATTATGAAATAAAAATACAATGCGTCAGTTGTTGCTTTCTTCAAATAAATTAAGAAACTGTCCTTCTGATAAAATTCATTATTTTATCTGAATTCTTTCTCAGAAATATTAAATTAAATAAACGTTTTCAAATTATTTAAAGTATTAACTTTAAATCTAAAGGGCAATATCGCAATAGCTTACACCATCTTAGCGCATAATCACTATATATATATATATATATATATATATATATATATATATATATATATATATATATATATATATATATATATATATAGAGAGAGAGAGAGAGAGAGAGAGAGAGAGAGAGAGCGATTTTGCGCTAAGATGGTGTGAGCTATTGCAATATTGCTCTCTCGTGTGTTAGTTTACAAACCCACTTTATTACATTTGTTCAGTTAAAAATTAAAGATCATTACTTTTTGGAATGAAGGTCTAGTGTTCAAATTATATTTGTCCTAAAGCCAAGTCATTCCATCCCCAAAAGTCAGTCCAAATGATAGATTTCGTTTTAATATTTTTATTTTGTTTTATTTTTTATTATACGTATAGAAATCAGAAATTCCAGACTAACTTGTGATACCATGGTGATAATCTTCGTCTAATGTTCCTTCAACGTATAGTCTGGCTTAAGTAACCTGCAAGCTGCCATTGGCATAGCTTTTGGTATCGACAACACACACTAACCACGGTATCTCATTAAGTTGGAAAACCATCTATTTACTGGGATTACCTCTACGAAATTCGCAAAAACTACGATATTTTTAAGATTAATACTTTAAAAAGAAAAAACAAACTTCATAAACAATTCAAGTAGGTAAACTTCTACAGCGATTGCTTTTTTTTTTTATCTTAACCCATACTTGTATTTCATATATTAATACCTTTTTCCTCAAATATTGACTCTATAATTGCTAAAACGCTGACTTCTAATAAGAATTACTTATTTAACAGCTTTGAAGATATAATATCAAATTTTAGTAACAAATCTCTTCATAAACAATATAATCGCAACTTAAACTTTTCCAGTCATTTCTCTCATATCCTAAAATACTTTTTCACAATAAAACTTTTCAAACTTGCTGAACGACACATTCCTTGCTCGATTAACTTCCTCTAACCGAAACTACTCCTTCTTAGAGGCCACTATTCGAAAGGAAGAAATGATGGCAAAAGTGTATTCCTCCACATCAGATTATAAGATAAAATCCTTCTTCCTAATAAAGTTTTAGTGTCTAAGTAAGGAGAGAATAATACGACAGAAATGTCTCTCTGGGTATCTTTACACGTCCCATCATTGCCTATCTACAGACATCTATGTTCCATAAAGAAAAGAACTGATCCTATATGGATCATCATCGTTCATGTAGAGCTCTCAATTATTGGAGCATTCGGTACACTGGAAACAACGGGTGGTGCACTTACGTCTAATATGCGGACAATGATTCGATCCTCTTAGAAAGGAAAATAATCATTAAGGTAAGTAATAAGGTACATCTGCCATTTGGTTTTATTTGGATATCTATTTCTTGCTCAATTTGTAAAAGGTATGTGGCATGCACAAACAAAATTTAGTTGTTTGGAGTCAATACATTGAGTATTGGTATTACATGTTTAAATGAATAGTCATTTGGAGGTTATGCATATTATGTTGATTTCAAACTAAAAATCATAAGAGTTCTGAACACCTAAATGGTCGCACATTACATTACAAACACATGAATTAGATACCCAAATGGTATCACATTAATTAGACATCCAAATAGTAGCACATTAATTTACAAACACATACATAACACAATGTTAAATTGCATAATGGTAATACATTACATGTTATATTCTATACTGAAATTTAGACATGTTTTTCCAGAAATTTGTCGTATTGCCGTATTGAATTCTATCTATTTTAATCACATAATTCAATGCGTTTTAATAAATTCTATCCACTTTATTGAATTCTATCCATTTTATTGAATTTTATCCGTTGAAATTATTTCGTATTGAATTTTATCCATATTATTTTGTTTAGCTATGAGAAGTTCATGTTTTCATGTCGTGAGTTTTCATGTCGGCGCTACTGTTGAAGCCTAACTTACATTAACGTATCTTAACACTGTCATGCTATGGTCTAAATAAAGGTACGTATCCTAAACAAACTAAAAATCGTAGTCTGGATACATATAATGTCATCAAAGCTGAATGTTAAATAAAGCAGAAACAACTGCTTAGTTATCTGACACCCAAGTTGTATCACAGTTCTGTTTAAAGCTCGATGATGGTACACCAAACCTTTTTAGAAATTTGATATAAATGACTGTTCTAAAAAAATAGTTTTTATCTGAAAATATTACATCATGTCCTCCAATAGCATTTTTTAAACAATAAAAGTTTTAGCTAGATATTGTTTTTAGAACAAAAAATATTTTTCAAAGAGCCCTTAAGAAATCTTTGCAAATTTTATAAGTTTTATTTTTAAATCAGATAGCAACAATAAATTGAATTTATTTGCAGTTCATACTATCTCAAAGTATTTTGCTGAAGTATATTGAATAAATGATGACTTCTTAGAAATCGGAATTAAAACAAACTTCTTGAAACATCAAGTTGGAAAGACAAGTTTGCTCACACATTTTGATAAAGATATAATACCCAAATACATGTACACAATCAATACTACTAGTTTCGCCCTGATGCACATTATTTAGACAAAGAGTTTGGTTATTGTTTGATTTTGCTCATTATACTTTTATCATAGATTTCTGATTAAATATCATTGACTTTAACACAATTTTAATGTAAAATGTAGATGTAGAAAAACGTAAAGTGAGATATAACTAAACTTAAAGTTTCATATTATCAAAAGCAAAAACTAGGCAATAACCTAGACTTTTAAAAAAAACAGTTTTTAATTCAGATAAGATAATAAGTCATTTTTTAATATTCATTTAATTGCACAAAATTATTCAGATTGTAAGCAAAGTCTAAGAACGTAACCTTATGACCTAAAACAATTTTAATATAAAATAACTAAATGTAGTAAAACATTAAGTTTATACTGTCAATAAACTAAAATGGCAGTTTTAAAAGTGAAAACTAAGCAATAACTTAGACTTTTAAGAAACAAGAAGAATTTTAAATAAAAGAATCATTTAAAATAGATTCAATAATAAATCATTTTTCAATAATTCATCTAACTTCACAAAATTATTCAGAACGCAAGCAAATTCAGAGCAAGGAAAAACAACAAAGTTTTTATTATTGTTTCATCTGATTTTAAAATAACCATGTAACGGAGCAACAAAAGTGCAAATACAATAGTTTAATAAAATATTCCTCAGGTTTAAATCCTTGCAATACCTGAGGTTTTCATCTCTGATACCTTTTCCTACTACACATTTTGCATTAAATATTGAATTTGTATTAAGAATAACTGGCGATAATTTTTATAGTAAATATTCAGGAATTATTTTACAGTAAATGAAAATTGCTAAATACATTACTTTTCTTGATTTTATAAAGGTTAGTTTTACTCAATAAATTGATGTATTTTTCCTAGAATATAGCAAAAGTTACACAGACAAAACAAATGTGGTAAAATTACCATAATGTATAGTTATAATATTTTTGGTTGCAAAAAAAAAAGAAAAGAAAAAACAGAAGTCTAATTATAAAAACAAAATATGTGGCTTTCTTAATTTTTCATAAATTTTGGTAAACCATTTATTCATATGGTAACGGATTTACAGAATTTTTTTTTGTTTGATATTAATAGTTCTTTTATACTTTCACACATTTCTTTTTTCACATATTTAGTAAAAAGTACCAAACTGAAAAGTAAAATGAACAAAATAAATGGCTTTTATGCTATGCTCCAAGGTATCATGACGAAGCTTTAAATTTTACCACATTCACTAAATTTTATCACATTCACTAATGTAAAACCATAATTTATTGTTTGATTTATCAATCTCTAGTACCAAAGTGCTTCGTAAAAAGTTACCGAGGTTTTGGAGTTTCTATAGAGCCAGAAATATGGTACATTTTAAAATATTCACGCATTTCTGACCATAGTTTTCTTTTCTTAGTGCATCAAAAGTATTGCATGACCCGCATTTAAAAGATTAAATAAACTAAAATTTAAAAACTGAAAGGATAAATCCTTTTCTCATTATATTCATGGTCTTCGAGGTTGGTATTAAATTTAAACCAACTTTTAACTCTAAATTGTAAGCCTAAACAACACATAATCTAGTTTATATGAAAATAAATAAAGGTACTCGTAGTTGTGGAAAAATAATGGAAGTATTCAAAACTTTAGTCCCACAATGTGACCAAACTCATATTGTGATTCATTGCAGTTTATGAGATGTCTAGAAATTTCTTTCTTTCCTAAACCCCGAAAGGACGAACTATCTCTCGAAAACACGCGAACATAAAACTAACAAGAATTAAAATATAGTTTCACTCCCGAGAATATATCTTCTCTCTCGCGGGAACTTTCTCTTCCATAAAAGCAATTCTTGTGTTAATCCCTACCTTCTATCATTGTCTATAAGTGCTCTTCTAACAAAACACAAATTATTAAGTCCTTTGCAAGTATGTAAAGCCAAATATACCCTTTTGAGAAAAATTTATGGTTCTTACCTCACTACCCGGGCAACACAAGACAAGATTTTGGAATAATTATAGCGTCTTAACGATTGTTGCCACGAGTCTTTTCATAAGTTTGAATTAATGGTCATCCTTAATGATGTAACTTTCTTCATTAACTTTAAATGAGATATTTTTTTTTATCCGGACTTTTTGAATAACAAGTTTTTCATTTGCTTTTCGTTTACATGCATTGTTAGATCATTTTGTAAGAATTTTTCTCTCCTAAAATTTATTTATTAGTGTCGATAAAATTGTGCTCAACATGGTTTTCCTTAGATGACTAAAAAATATCATAGGAAAAAATAGCACTGTTAGATAAAATAAAAATATAAGTTAAATGCAGCAAATAATTGCTAAATTACTTTGAAATCATATACATAAAATATTTTATTGTGATTAATTACTGTAATTACACTTATTGTATTTTAACTATATTAAGTTTAAAGAGATATTTCACTTTAAAGTGTTTTAACTGTGCTTTACAATGTTTTAACTGTTCATGCCATACTAATCGCGTTTTAAAAGTATTTCGTCGTGTCATAACTGTTTTTCCCCACTTACCGTGTTTTTATCATATCTCACTTGTAAAATATTTTTGTTGGACCGTTCTCATACTGTTTTCTATCTTAGTGCCAAATAAAGAATAAAATTCCACATGTTTAACTCAAAAATTTAAATGTTTTCATTATTATATTGATGTTTTGAAATAATAAATTACCGCAACAATTTGTCTTTACTCAAGACGTTTAAAATTCTACAAGGTAAAAAAAGAAGAAAAAATGTAATAAATAAAAATTACGTATATGTGACAATTCGACAATAAATAATAACAGATAAAAATGCATTATTAACAAAATATAATTGCATTTGTCAATAAGCTTGTTTGACTGATTTTTTCACATTCAACAACAATATCCAACTGTATACAAAATTAAAAACATTATACAAATGGAAAGTACGAATTATATTTCAATTTCAAGCTGTAATTATGAAATAAATGCTTTTTAATAGACTTTTGGTTTCGAAATTCGAAGCAAAATGTTTCATTTTTCTTTTATTATTATAAAAGGTGCTTAAATTCTAAACATTTAGATATATATTTATTTCATATTGGGGTTTTTCAGCAGTGTTTGTAGAATCTTGCTCATTCACGGGCTTTGCGCAAAATAACGAGAACACATGCATCGATTTGAATAAACTTTCATTATAATATTGAAATTTCTGCAAATTAAATGTCAATATTATAAGTTCAAAGGTGTAACATCGAAAACAAATACCTAAATATTTCAGAGAATAATATTAGCTCCAATATGGAAAATATGGTCTCAAGAGTTTATTGGCATTTAGTTTCTAAAAATTCAATTAGTAAAAAAATATTTATGATAAATTTTTTTTGTTCTTTCTTTTGTGTCTTGTATCAATATTCCATACTGTACAATTGTTTCAGAACAATCTCGGTATCCTAGGTGCTTGGTAAAATTTACTTTTCAGTTTTGTATTTTTTTTACTGAAATAATGTGATAATAAGAACTATATTTTTGAAAACAAGGATTACCAGTTAACCGTAATATAAATGAAAAAATTGCCTAGTAATTAATATACATTACAAGTAATACAATTAATGCCATACATTACAAGTAATACCATAAATCTTAGTTTTTATTACTAGAATTTAGATTTTTTTTTACCAGAAATATCATTACCCTTTCCATACGAAAATTTTAACAGAATTTTGCACACACATTATGATTGCTCAGATGAAAGTAAAATCTAGAAAATTGGTCCAATCAACGTTTATGATCCAAAAAGTCAAATTAATAATTTTAAAAATAACTTCAAACAAATACTCATTAGGAAATGCTACTTTCTCTATTTTCTTTTTGTAGGTAATATACCTATATTTTTTATGATACTTTCATATTATTATAAATTATAAAATTGTATTAAAAACATCATAAAAATCATCTTTAAATATAAATTCAAAAATTTTATTTTTAATGGTGTCTTACTTAGTTTCTTTTTAAATTACTTTAAATTTCATATTTGTATTGAATTTAAATTTTAAAATTATAAAAATATGCTTTATTTGACACAAAAATACAAAACAAAATAAATAATATATTAATTATAAGCAAAGAGAGCACAGTCTCAATACGCACTATCAATTTTTTTCAATTTATTATTTATTTTTTCAATTTTTTTTATTATTTTTTCTTAGAATTTTTTTTATAAAATTTACTAGACAATGTTTTACACTGAGAAAAAAAGTATGGTAAAAATTACCAGAACATGGTTAAATTAAGAGTAATTTCGGCTCCATGGGAAAACGAAAAGTTTCGATAATTTTTTCCGGAGCGCTTGGGCAGTGGATTTTGTAAAACTAGCAATAATAATAAAATTTCGTAAAATTTTTTAATTTTATCATGATACTATAAATCATGCCACAAACGCCATTTATTGGGTACTTCTTAGTTTTGTAATTCCTATTAAATGTGGCAAAAGGTACTATTGTTTTGAAAACCAGAAATTCTGGTTAAACGTTACCATATGAACTAAAAAATTACCAGATAAATGGTTTAAATACCATGTATTTTTTTACCAGAAATATCACTACATCATTACTCCAAAATACTATAATTTTCCGAGAATTTCTTTCCTCGTGTAGGATACGTTCGGCATATCTTTTACTTTCATTTGATAGGAAATCTAGAAAATTGTATCGCTTCAAATGTGTATGCTAGAAAGTCAAATTAATAATTTTTAAAACTTCTTCAGCCTAATGCTCATTTATAACTTTTACATTCTATGTTCTGGTTTTATAGATACTTTGATGATCTGAAGTTCGGGAATGGCTATTCGAAATGGTCGATAGTTTATGGGAAGGTATTAAATCTCCTCCATTTTCTAAAACTGTGTAAAAATTATTATCGATTTTTGTAAAAGTTATATTTCCTTGACTTTTAACATTAAACTCAGTTACTGACTTTTTTAGTGCTGATTTTAAAAATTTACAGCGCATAAAACTCTGTAAACTTTTGTTGTAAGTTTACACTATTTTTTATAGTTTTTTAGAAGTTTGATGGTTTGTTTTTAGTAACAAAAAATAACATACTAAGGTATGAATATTACAGTTTCAAATCGATTACTTTTTTGTTATTTTATTGCTTCATATATTTAAGCATCATTTTACATTCCTCTTTCTATTTTTAAAATGTATTTTGATCTTATGATATGAATTGAGATGAGAATATATTTTAATTTATTTTTACAAATTAGTGCTTAATTGATTAATATTTATTAATTAAATATTCATATAAATATTGAAAATTTTATGATAAATAATAAGAAATTATGAAAATAATTTTCCGATGTTTGCGATATTGCAATATTGAAAGTTAGTCCTAGCAAATAAGGTAAGTGAAGAAATTAATAAGAACTGTGAGACGTTAATAGCGTTTTGGCTGTTACAAATACTATTTAAATGCTTGTTAAATCAGCGATGTTTAGCCATATTAAAAATGAGGGCATACTTTGTGACAACCGAAGACGTTTATTTCGATGGTTGTTCAAACATGGAAATCAACCGTGGGTAATATTAAGCACACTTTACAAATTGTTAATTAAAATGCCATTACACCTAAGTTTGGGAATAATAACAGGGGAAATATAAAATATAATCTAAATTAAGGTAAATTTCTGTTTTTTTTCTTCCTTTTCTTCCAGATAGATCATAAAATATTTTTAATTTACATCATAAAGTATTTTAAATTTTATACTGTGACTTTTATTGGTTTACTACACAAGTTGTATAATTCCAAGTTACACTCATTCAGTTGATTATTCATTATTCATTATGATTCAAGCCTATTCATAAAACTCACTGATTGAATTAAGACGAACTTGTTTGCTTAATTGAACCAGTGGTGCTAATTTCATTTTTCAACATTTTTTTATCTATATTTAGAAGCATGTTGTAGAAAAGTAATAATTTTAACTTGTTTAAATTCATTGTCAAAATTAAGTGCCTTATTAATAGTAAGCTCTATTTATAAATATAATCGTATAATGTTTGCTAGTGATTCTATTATAAAGCTTCGCTGTAATGTATATAATACAAAACATTTGTCAAAGAAATAAAACTATTTTTCTAAGAAATATAAGCATTTTTCGGCAAAAGAAAGCTCCTAGTTCTGGAAGTGAGTAGTTTGTTTGGAAGTTCTAAAGGTGTAACACTAACCGATTCATCAAGTCCATATGAGTTTTGAGGTGACAGTTTGATCTTATGCCTCTATCTTTCTTTATATAGAAGGAAAAGTTAGATCATTAATTGTGCTCCATTTTTTTTGCTTTCACTTCAAGCATCCTTTATATTATTTTCTTGTATTTTTTCTTTATTTCCGTTATATTAAAAAATATTGTCACGTTATAATTTTTAAAATATTATCAAATATTTGCTGTTCTTTATTCTTTAATAGTCGTAGTATTTATTGCAATATTAAGAAATAAAATCACATTTTCAAGCGAAATAAAATATATTTGTTTTCAAATAAATTTTAGTAAGAAATTATGAATTGAAGAATTTATTTTATTCTGAAAACCAATCAATATCAAATTTGTTTGCTAATGTTTGTTTCAACACTGCTTTGCTAACTATTAAGCAGGTTTTTAATTACTATGTTTTATATTTAGTTCTTTATAATGTTTTTGAATAAAATTTCTTTATATTTCGATTAATGAAATTAAAACTTTTTTGAAGAAATCTGGATAAACTGAGTGAACCATCCGTAGTTTTAAGCGATTTGTTTCCTAATCTAAGGTGTTCTTTTTTATTTTTAATGGCCAGTTACAAATTTATTTTGCTTAACTACTTGATAGATGCAGTAAATAAAGCTTCGGAAACTTAAAGTTTTATTTAATGCATTAAGTAGTTAAACAAAAGAGGACTTGAAGAAAACTTGAGAAAGTGTTTATTTTTTTACATACAACCATTATTAGAAAATTCAATTTTTTGCATAATTCCTTTGACCTCTAAGAACTTTAAATCTGATAAATTTTGTAGTTGTTCTGTACGCTGGTAAAAGTTCTTAGGAAAAATTTATTTGCGTTTCTCTTTATTTATTTTTATATTATTATTAAGTAGTATGAATAATTAAGGAATATATATATATATATATATATATATATATATATATATATATATATATATATATATATATATATATATATATATATATATATATATATATATACACGTATATACAAAATCAAATCATTTCCAGCAAATAAATAACTTCGAAAAGTTGCCTGGTATAATGTATTAAGTTTATATATTTTTTAGTTTGAGTTCATTAAAAATCACTATGTAAATACGAAATTTAAATTTTTTTCGGTTGTAATTTTTAAACTAATTTTTATTTCAAGAGCTAAAATTGAAATTTTTGTAAATCTATTAGCCAACGATTTCATCTACAACCATAAAAGCCGGATTTTTTTTTAAAGTCGTGGCAAAATTTTTGGAAGAATAAAATTTCAATGGTTTTAACTTCACTTTAATTTTAGGAATAAAATGGGACATTCTAATCTTGTAAATACATTTTCATTTAGTTCACAAATGTACTTCGGTAAGAATCATCTAAAAAAATTGTGCCATCAATTTTTCTTTACCAATTTTCAAATTTCCAAGTTGGAGCCAACTTTTTATTTCCTAAGGAGATTATTTAAATATAATTAACGAAATAATTAGTACGTTGCAGTAAAGAATTCCCATTTATTAATTATAACACTGAGTAAATGTCTTAATCATTAATAACACCATTTTATTTTAGAAATGATATTTATAAAAAACGAATAATGCTTAACGAGTCAACTAAATAAATTATAAGTCAATAACCAGTTACCCACCTCTAATAATACTCATTTAATAATCACATGTGACTCTCTTAAACCCAAAATACAGCATTTAAACACCCACATCACTTTTAGAAAAATGTCTTCCTCACTTCTATAACTGACGGTAATCGTCTTACATGCAGCGAATATAAAATCCCATTATAATTGGGATCTTGAAATTTTAACTAGCATTTATCTCTTCCAAGAACAGTTTTCGCACTCATCTCATTCTTGATCAGGCATCATTAAGGCTAGAGTGTGTCTTCCAACGTACCATTGCTTCATAAACCCAGCAACAACTGGCTAATAAGCGAATTTACCATTCAGTGGGGATTTCAGAGCTTTTAAGACTATATTCCTTTGAGGTGCCAGGGAGCATGTCACACAGAGATCAGATTGTTGTGGGATCGTTGTACATTCTCGATCAATTATTCAAAGGGGGCTGCGACTAAAGGAAAATATCCCGGAGGCCATTAAATTATGTATCGCGTTAGAAAATGAGTTTCTTTGATGATGTTAGTCAAAGATTTGACATTATCTTCAGCAGTCTCCGTTGTGAATTATGTTCGACAAATATTTACATGCTTCAAGAATGGATTTTTGTGCTGTTGAAAAGGTAAAACTGGGGAAGTTCTTTAAATCAAAATTACTGTGTTTGGTAGCATACTATTGCTTTTGCTCTGCAATGGAAAGCAAAGTGTAGAACCTTGTTCTATATTCGTTGACTTAAACATGAGTTCTTTATGCATATTGGTTTAATAACCTATTGCTTGTGAGTACGCTTAGGGAATTTTTACAAAGTTATAAGTGATGTTTCGACAATTTTTGGAACGTTTTAAGTGGTGTTTAGGTAATTTTTAGAACATCTTAAGTGATGTTTAGGTGATTTTTGGAATGTTCTAAGTGATGTTTAGGCTATTTTTGAAACACATTTTTGTGGTTATATCTTCTGTGATTTATTTGTAAACTGATGAATTTATTAACCAAATTTTATTAATAAAACACTTTAAAACTTAATTTGACTGTACTTTTTAAAATATCTCGAGTTGGTGCATTAATGACTATATCAATAATTAGCTACTTTATTTGGAAGTAAAATATCTTAATTAAAAAGGAAAGGAAAATGATCGGAAATGTATTCATTTAGATTTAGAAATATTAGTTTATTTTTATCTTTATGTTTGATACACAGTTTGCAGATATAATATTTTAATGATGAACAATCTATAAATATCATTAAAAAAAATTTTTATATCATCTTTTTTTAATTTTTATATCACAATGAGACCCCGCCTTCTGACCACTTTACTAGCCAAATCCCTACGTAGTCTCTCATTTATCTTTGTTTCTTTTTTTCTTTAAATTTCAAATGTTTTTAAAAATACTAAGATTTTATTTAGAAAGTTGATAATTATTATAATTTTATGTAAGGACATTTTGATAATATATTAATCATAAAAAAATAACGTTTACTTATAATTAAAAAAAATAATCAATTGCACATGAAAAAAATATTTATATGTGTTTAAATATGTAAAGCAGTAAAAAGAAATAAAGGAGAAATAATTTAACTTGTTAACCATTCGATAAAGATAAAATTGTATTGTTGAGAAAGTTCAAATTGCAAAATGTTTTATGTCTCTTAAATCATTTATATGAAAAAAAATTCCTTATAAATGTTATGAGTTTTATCTGGCAACATCTAGTTACTCTCTCACATTTCTTTTTAAAATTTTATTTATCCATTTTTAGTTACTTTTGTCATCAAGTCAAGAACGATATATAAAATTATGATCTCAAGAGAGGATCTCAACGATATTGGATAAATAAGCATTATTTAAAACATATAAAGGGAAAAAATAGAGCACAGAAAAGGAAATAAAACAGACAAAGCAAGTTGAATTGAAAATGTTTTTGTTAGTACACTATATTTCACCTCAGTCGTTACATGTTAGTGGCCAGCATAATTTTTTCTACTATCAAGTATAAGACATCTCTGACTGATAATCAAAACTGAATATTGTTTCATCGAATTTCTCGTACATTTTTCTACTCGCAGTCTCTAAGTACTAAAGATCCAACATAACAAAACAAAAAGTAACTCAAAGTAAAGAAGTGCTTAAAATTCACAAAAGAAGTGCTTAAAATTACTTTTGAACAAAATGGATTTTTTTAAAAATTGTTTCAAGTTCAGAAACTAACATGTTTCTTTTAACATATCAAATTTCAATTCTGTAGCTGTACTGCGGTCTATAGTATATTTATATACATATAGTATAGTATCTGTATGGTATATTTTTCCCTATAAATTTAACCATTAATGATTCTCATTTACTTATCAAATTTTAATTTTTTTTCCATTTTATCCCAAATACATTTTTTTATATACATTCGTACTTCAAAGTTATTAAAACTTATATATTTGAGCAGAAACACAAAGTTAATGTTAAATTGAATACTAAAACAAAAGTGCTTTGTACGACTTTTTTATTCAGAGAGAAAAGAAAAGTTTGCTTAATATCGTAATGTATTTAATATCATAATGTAACTGTATTTCATATAATATTTTAATGAAACATGCGTTAATGGAAAACCTAATTAAGGGGTTAATCAACAATTTAAATTTAATAATAAAGAAAATTTATTTTATTTATTTTTAGAAATAAAATTAGTCACTAAAAATCAGTCTGCAGGAAAAAACATTTGGTAAATTTTTCGTAAAAAAGAAAAAAAAAAACGCAATTCTGGTTAATAAAAAACCAAGTAAAACGGTATTTAAAGCATTCATTTTTTAATTTTACTGTTTATATGATATCGGTTTACCTGAAATTCTGATTTTTAAAATCATAGATCCTATCACCATACATTTCATACAAAACTGAAAATAAATTTCACCAAATAAGTGTGTTCTAAGGTATATCTATAAGGTATTGTATAAGGTTCTAAAGTAATTCCGTGTTCTGAGGCATCTTGATAAAAATACAAGATTTTACCACATTTATCAAGTTAATTTTAATAAATGTTAATTTTACCAAATTATTTACCAAAGCATTTCAGCAAAAATTACTAAGGTTTATGAGAAACAGACACACAGTAAATTTTGCCATAACTTGGGAGTTTGGATCATATTTTTACTCTGTGTATTAATCTCAGCATCACTGAGAAATTTAATGATCGTAAATTGAATCCTTTAAACTATGATTTTTCTTTATTATTTTATCTTCTCTTGAAAAGACTTACAACCTTACTACAAATTATCCAATCAATCTTAGCACAAGATAAATAACATAATGATGTAACTTCGAAAACCATTTATTTAAAAAAAAGTGAAGAAATAGCAACATAAAACGGTATCCATATTATTGCGTGTGTAACATTACCTTGTGCGGTATTTATGTTAGGTATCTAACGATTTATTTTTGTTTCTGAAGTATGAATTGATAAATTAAAAAAGGTATAATTACATTAAGAAATGAAAAACTCAAAAAAGATGTAATGCTCATTTACGAAATCACATATAAGTAGCCATCGTAATGAGCTAAACTTGACGATAGAGAAAATAAAATTAAGCTTCCCTCGAAATTTGTCCTAATTAAGGGGATGTTTTGGTTGCGAGGGAAAATATATTTGTTATCCCAATTTCCGATTGCAAAAACTTCATTTATTGTATAAAAACAGAACAGAAACAAATATCGAAAGGTAATCAGATTCCACATCCTCCAATTTAGCTGAAACACTGACTGATAAGATTAATGTTATTAAATCGAGGGCGCTAGATTTACAAGGAAAAGCATCTGCATATCGTGATGTAATTAGGTGCATGAATACATAAACACCGAATTATTCAATTTGCTCGGGGAGGTAATTACTTTATTCATTACCGGTGGATGAAAGTAATTACCACGGCAACACTTGCGTGTCTTTCTGAATGCCCAGAATACATCTGTCATTGTTTTGTTGGTTAAAAATTTCCCCTTGCTTTGAATGGCACATGGAAGAATAATTTCATCCTATATTATCTATCGCCTTTTGTTATTGAAATAAGGAAAAATTTCGCCCTCGTCTTGTTTACAAAAGTTATTTTTAATACGGATAGAAACTTACTATAAATTGCATTGCCCACATACACTGCTCTAATTAAAAATATGCATGTGGTGGATAGTAGATCTGAATAAATGCCAAAACTTTCATATCGAAATAATTTCAAAATATTAGTTTGCCATGGTTACACAAAAGTTAATGTGTCTTGGAATGTTGTATAGAAAGCGATGGTTATGTGTTGTCAATTTGTTTCATTCTCATCACCTTCAAAAGATATTATTAACTTAGATTATATTCCGATGAGAACAAAATTTTCACTTCCTACTTCTTATTTAAAAGATTATGGTCAGAGCTGTGAGAAATTGAATTATTTATTTTAAGGATGCTCGTGGAAGATCTTTCGTAAAAGAAAGTTCAAAGTTTTGAGCAAAGCTTTTATAAATAAAATATGTATACAGTAAAACCTCTGGGGAAGACCAACTCTTTGTAGAAACCTCCTATATTTACGACCAACTTTGGGAGGCACGAAACTTTTTCCATAGAGTTAGTGTTGAAGAAAACCTTTAGGAGAGACCATCAAAACATCTCCTAGTGACCGGAAAAATCTTCGCACAAAATGTGGAAAAGGTCAAATAAGGAAGCATGAAAAAATAAATAATTTAAAACAAATATAAAATTAAATGCAAACTTAAACAAAAAACATAATTTTTTATTTATTTCAAATAGTTATATCATTTATAATCGGTAAATTTGATTTTACACAGAATTAGGGATCGTTTTTATTGATGCTACGTTTTATTCATTAATCTGGTTTTCATGAGGCCAGCTCAAGTAGCACTTTCGCACCAAAAATGCAAAAGTCTGCATTAAGTGGCACTTCCGCAATGAGACTGAGTAAAATTAAAATCGCTTGCTAAATATCATGAACCTTCGATATTTTGAAGTTAATGGAGGCAACCCCTAAGAACGAACAGCCTCTATCAAAGAATAATTAACTGTGGAACAGAGATTGGTCGCAGCCGAGAGGTTTCACTAAACTAACTTGCACAAAAAAAATTGAAAAGAAGGCTTTAAAATGTACAAATAGATTAAAAAATTTTAAAAAATGACTTAATTTTTTAAAAAAAGCCAATCAGTCATGATTATTATATAAATTAAAAAAGTAAAAATCAATGCGCAATTCTTAGTTTTTACCATATTTTTGACTAAAAACAATGCTACTAACAGAATAACTTTTCAAACAATAAATATTAAATTTTTTTTCCATATTTTTATACATAAGATAGACGGTTGTTAAAGGAAAAGCAGCTGTATTAATTGTAAACAGGCAAATCAAAAATTTCAATTTAAATCATTTACAAATCATAGTGCTGTTTATAAGTATTGTGGAAGTCATAATTGGGAATACGAACAAGTTATAAAGTGAACTAACTATGGATAAATCTCAAAATTCACTAAAGATAGAGCACATCAACTTAAATCATTATAGACATGCAAATTATCAACATTCAGTTTATTTCATTTCCAAAAATATTCTTTTGAACTCAATAAACGAATCTTATTTTAATTTAGAGAATAAAAATACAGGCATACAGATTTAAATTAATATTGTGGCATTTGCAGGAAAACCCCGAGCCGCTGTTTTGGCTCATAAGACAATTAACTATTGTCTTGTTATCATGAAGAGAGATCTTGTGTTATCGACGTTCTTATCAAGATATAAATTTTTTTTTTATTTCAACCTATGTTCCACCTTCCGCAGATCTTGCAGCCTCACTTGATGAATTGGTTATTATTATTTAAATACCTACTCTTCTCAGCAGACAGTTATTAATGGGGACTTTAACGCCAAGAGTACCTTTTGGAGCCCAACAGATGACGAAAGAGGACGTCAGATCATCGAATTCATTGGACTACTGGATTTAGATGTCATAAACGATCCTTAATCCCGGCTGACATATGATTCCACCATTGGAAAGAGTCGGATCGACTTGACTCTCATAAGAGATCTACTTAACATCTGTGAGTGCCAAGTAGAATATGCAAAAACTTTGAATGACCACTGGTTGATTACAATGATGATGATGACTGGCCGTTCTGAGAGACAAATTGTTCAAAAAATTACATATTCCGAGCTAAATCTCTTTGATTTTTCCATGAGACTTAGAAACATTACACTACAATCAAAAGATTTATTGATTACACTGAACACAAGGAACGCCCAGTATCAATTCATCGCGGGTGTTCAGGATGATATTGTTGATCACTGCCATAACGCTAAGAGGAGAATAGCTAAGACATACAAGGAAAGCCCAACATGGTGGACACTTGAGCTATCCGTAAGAAGGAAAAGACTTAGAGCTAAAAGGTAACGATTCCAAAGTGAGAGATATCCCAACAGATGAAACAAAATGATGTCTGAATAAAAAAAAAGAGACTTGGTACAAAAAAGAAATCACTAAAACAAAGAAAAACAAACTACATGAATACTTAGAAAAAATTACAATTCAAAAATGCTTTGGCCCGAGCTATCACATAGCTAGGTAATAGGTATTTAATAGGTAAATATATATTAGTTAATATATAATATATAAATATAGAATATTAAATTTCAATTTTTTTTAATGTGACTTTATACTCGAATAAGAAATTTTTGAAGAATTTTAACTTCCATTTTGTAATCTTCAAACATCAAAATAAATTCTAATTGTTAGAATATTAAAAATACAACAAAAAAAAATGAAGATTAAATATTGCTGGTTTACTTTTCATATTTTTATCAAATATATTTATAATTCTTCATCTATTATTGATTAATAATAAAAAAATCAATAAATTAGAAAAAATTATAAATAGTTTATTGATTTTTAACAACAACACTTAGAACAACCACTTTTTTTCGTTTACCTGTCATCAGCAAGGAGAATTAAAGCAATTTTTCTGCATTATTTCTAGTGATTTTTTTTATTTTATCTTTAGATACTTTTTTTCTTCTCTTTAACGATTGCAGTTGTAGTAAAAATAAATTCTTGATTTCCAAAGCTATAAAAAAGTTGTCTTGAAAAAAAAAAAGCAATACAAAGCCGAGTATCAAACGAGAAATTAAAGTTCTGTCAAGATGATAAAAAATAACTGCAAAAAACGTAACCTTATGAAGGCGTAGGTTGTGGTTTACTTGATGGATGGCAGCCTGACACAGAAAGTTAACTGAAAAACCTGAAAGTGGTTGAACAAAAAAATTATTTTGGAGCACTTTTTCCCTACTTCCCTTTTTTTATTTCCATACTCTTCTCTACAGATGTGTTGGAGGTACCTTCTCATGTCGGATAATGGAGCGATTTTCTATGCGTATTGTAAAGGAAAAGTCTCTATTCGAAAAGAAGTTTCTTTTTCATTGATTTGGAAAGTTCCCCGAGAGTTATTGGGACGATCTTAGGGCGCATGATTTCGATATGAAAACGTCTTCTTATGGCTCTGCAATCTGAGATTGAGATTTTCCTTCCTTACTTTCGAAAATCAAATGCAATTTTAAGGGAAGCATGAGAATTTCAATGTTCAATTTATCTTGCATATAATATGCACTGTCAAAGTTCGATTTTGAATTTTCCTAGTTATTTGATACGGTAGTATATAAGTTTTCTCATTTTACTTTTAACATATGAGCTTTCTTGTAATGATAGAAGGAAATGTTGTTGGGCGAGCGTGAAAAATGATTTTAAAGCATAAACCTTTCAGATTTATGTAAAGTTATAAATATTCCAATCTTTATAGAAAAATAATGATGCTCCTTTTAAAACAGTTTTCCATTTAATCATTGAAAATTATCAGTTTCTATAGCAATAAACAAGTTTGTTTCAAACAAAATATATAAAAAATTTTTTAGTTCAAAGCATGCTTACAGTAACGTTTCAATAAGAAAGTTAAAGCTTTTACATAAATAAAACATTTAAAACTGTTGAGATTTTTTTTCTTAATTCCAACTTACGGCATCTCTTCGCAATTTTATCTCTTACATATCGCAACAAACTAAGATAAACTAATTCATATAATTAATATAAACTAAGATAATACAAATAGTGCAAAAATTACATTAAGAAATTTTTTCAGGTATTTGATAAAATTTTTACACTCTAAAGCTTTTCAGTATGTTTTATTTTGCCTTGATTTTTAATAAATAAAAATATTATTGCATCATAACTTTTTTGTTTGCAGCTCAGAGTAGTATTACTAACTTGAAATGCAACATTTTGTTAAGTATAGAGTATAAAAATTGAAAAGGTGTATATTATCCAAATAAATGAATATAGTTTTACTATATATGATTTAGATAAATTAGCTAACTTCTTTCCGATGAAACGGAATAATGAAAAATATGACATCATACTTTATTATTAAACATGCTAATTTAACATCAAACATATATTATTTTTAAAAACTTCAATAATAAAGCAACTAAGAAGAGAGAATAAAATTTCGTAACAAAACTAAACATTGATCTGAAGTAAATAAATAAATTTTCTCTGTCAAAATGCAGTTTATTTTATGTCAGGATCAATTCGAAAACATATCACACACAATACTTTCAATATTTCTAGATCAGATACTTTGACACTTGAAAGAAAAGTAAATTATGGATAGTCATTGACAGTTTTAGAAACTTTAGTATAAGACGAAATGATCAAAAAGAGCATTTGCCTTTTTTTTTTTTTTTTTTTTTTTGCTAGATTGTAAGGGAAAAATAAGCCTGATAAATATTTTTGAATTCTTCTCCTGCAATGTTACATTTTTTTATTTAAAAATTAATTTTATTTTATTACGAGTTAGTTAGTTAAATTGCTATTTTATGATAAGCTTTAATTATTTTTTGTTTCTATGCTTTTTTTTCAAATATAGTGCTGTAATATTATTATAGCACAATGGTAACATGTTTTACTGCTTTAATTGTAAATTTGGAAGATTGTAAGGAAACATTATTTTAAAAAAACAATGAATAGTATGGGACCATTTAAATTTAGAGGAATTGCAAAATATATTAGTATATTATTAGTTTGAAGTAAATAGTTTAATATTAGTGTATAAATATTAGTGTGAATAGCAATATTGAAGTGAGTTAAAATTTGTTTTCAAACTTCAAGGACAAACTTCTGAAGACATAATAGGCAACTTCAATAATGCATTTTTGAAGATATTTTTAACACAATACAGTGAAAAATATGGAAGCATACAAAAAAAAAATTACAATGCAATTTAAGTAGAAACATAATTTATATAACTTGATAATTTCGATATAAACCTTTATCGCATTATCCCTCTTAAAATAAA
Source organism: Parasteatoda lunata (assembly GCA_949128135.1). NCBI lineage: Eukaryota > Metazoa > Arthropoda > Arachnida > Araneae > Theridiidae > Parasteatoda > Parasteatoda lunata. The sequence continues at coordinate 60,752,683 of OX421973.1, read as the reverse complement.
TAGAAAATTCAATAATTCTTAGAATTTTTCAAACTATTTAAGGACTTATAAGTTTAACGTTAAAATAGTATTGATTACAAATGCAACTTTTCTTCGTGAATTTATTATATTACTTTCTTAAATTTAGAAGTAAAAAAATTTCTTTCGAATGTTATTGAATTTTTCTTACCATGACTGAAACTTTATCTTTTGACTACCCTGAGCATCCTTGAGAGAGCTCTCATTTTCGGGCTCCCACTTTGATGTCAGAAGTTTACTTCATTTGAATAGGCTCTTGATATGCATTAGAGCTCTTACAAATCTCTGATTTCTTTCATTTGAGCCTATCTTCATTGATCGTAAGGAAATTTGATACCGTTTTTTATTGTTCGTTTCTGAGAAAAATACAAGGCAAAGCTATTATGTTAGTAATAATTGTAAATATTTTTCAGAAACTTTTAATATTAAAGGAAATTATTAAAATATTTATATTGCTTTATTTGCCATCATTATAATTATGTATGTTGCACATAATGCATTTAAATTGAATTTTTTTTTGTACAAAGCGAAAGCTATTATTATTTCAAATAGACTGTAGGATTGAAAAAAAAACAATGAATTTTAAAGCATTTTATAAAATAAATGTTAGATGCGATTTTTTTAATAACGAGTAAAAGTTTTATTAAATAGTAACTGTTTAAGAATGTCTTATATGAATATATCCGACTTGTATGGACAATGTAAACTTAAAACTTTTTTTATAAAAACATCTGCATTTTTATACTGCAAACAACAATATAAATATAATTTTCTAATGCATGGAATATGCAATTGAAAGGACTATATTGATCTAGAGTGTTTTCTTATAACGAATGTGAAAACACCGATATTCACACAGGAAAAAAATATTATGGTAAAAACGACCATACTTGTATGATAAGGACTATTCTTGTAAAAGAAACCATCATTCTGGTAATTAAACCAAATTATACGGTTTTTAAACCAATCATTCGAAGATTTGGTAAATTCACCATAACACTACAATTTGGTAATTTTTCTATTCGTTATTAAAACTATTTACCTGAAATCTTGGTATTGAAAATTATAGTTTGTACTACCGAAAATTTTGTAAAAAAATACAAAACTGAAAAATAAATTTAACCGAATAAATAGTTTTTATCTAATGCTCAAGTGTATTAGGATATAATTTCCATACTTTACCTTATTCACCATATTTATGACATACTATTCTTAAACCATATTTAATTGTTAATTTAACCAAAATCATAACCATAAAATTTCGCTAAAAGTTACCGAACTGCTTCGTATCCCCATAGAGCCAGAAACAAGTTAAATTTTACTCTATTCTGATAATTTTAACCATATTCCTTTTCTCAATGTATGTTACCATATTCCTGTATATTGCTCTGTTGTTTATTGCAAACTCTAGTAAAACTACCCTAGTAACAATGGTCTAGTAAACCTTGTCTAGTAGTTAGGCTTGATGTAAAAATATATAGTTTGGATAAAAAATGGCTTTTTATTACCAGATTATTTTAATATCATATATTCATAATCAAATTTCTGCATTGAAATATTTATTATTACCTATTTCAAATGGTTGAAGTAGGTCATATTTTTAAGACTGAGAAAGGTATATACCCCCTGAATTTATTTTGCAAACAACGCTAAGATTTAAAACACTTATCACACCAGCCTTTCATCTAAGCACAATTGCTCCATACACACTCTTATACCTTTAGCATTAATTTTGAGGGGACAATAGATCTCCGATTACCTGTAATTAATCATTATCTTTGAAGTAAGAGAAAGTTTTAGGATTATTAAAGTTCAACCTTGTTGCTATTGTTAGAAAACTGTTCCGCTGTTATTTCATTAACAGTCAAGTGTTCTATATTTGCTGCGATAACGTTGAAATGAGAAACTGTGAGTCTTAGACAATCGAGAATTATTTTTGCTCCTGCTTCCGTTAAGCTTATGTTTCCTCTTGAATGACATTGTAATTAACGTTTAAATGAGAATTTTGGAGAGTTACTTTCAGCTGATAAGTTCAGAAAGGTTTAAGACAAATAAAGTACATCGTTGAGTTCCGAAATTTTTAACACTGATTAAAATATTAACAATTAAAGAAAATAATAGTAATATCTAATTGCGATTTCATAAATTATCTTGATCCCTGAATATTTCAGAAACTATTTCATTTATTTTGCTTGCTGGTAAAACATTTTTAAGTTTTATTTTAAATTAGTTTATGGTTTTTAGATACAATAAACATAACTTACCATATTTAATTACATTTATTTTTAAATTATTATAACTTCCATCTGCTATTTTCAAAACACCACACGGCAAATAAGGATTTATGAAAATCGAGGAAAAATTTGCCGAAATATCTTCGAAACATATATAGTTGAATTTGGAGATTTCTGCGTATTTATTATTGAGGGTAGTGACATGTTCAATCTTGAAATAGCATACAGCAAGAAATTAACATAATTTCAAAAATGACTCAGCACGTACTTATTCTAAGTAATTTGTTGAGTGAAAGGTAGTGGGCATAGTCTCAAAAAACATATACAATAAGTTAAAAATTGACATAACACTTAAAAAAGGCGTTTAGAGTAAAATAAAAAAACTAATAAACTTTAAAAATTATTAACTAAGTGATTCCGGTTTAAAGGAAATGATTATTAAGCAATTCACATTCCTTCTTTTGTATAACAGTAACATGTAATTATAATATAATTTTAACTGTTTTAAGATAGCGAAGGTTAAAATTGTATCTCACATTTGCTGGTGTAGTTGTATAACGTTTTTGCTGTAGGGAACACTGATGGTGCAGGGGGCATTGATGGCATGCTAATAATACCCACAGCCGGTGACGCTGTCGTGTCTTTCAGTGCTTTCCGTTTCCATTATGTGGATACTTTGTTTAAATTTATATATATATATATATATATATATATATATATATATTTATATATATATATATATATATATATAGATATATATATATATATATATATATATATATATATATATATATATATATATATATATATATATATATATATATATATATATATATATATATATATATATATATATATATATATATATATATATATATATATATCCAAAGAATTAGCATAAGCTAAAAAGTGATTAAAAATTTCTTTAATAATCAATTTATCAATTTTGCTTTGCTGTTTATAGGGCTTCTGACTCAAAAGTTGTTTGTCATACATCAATAATTCTTTTGTTTCTTTCCGCACTTAAGTATAAGTTTTGACCTCTTATTGTACATATAATTTACTTTCATTTTAGCAACTAATTCAACAAATATATAGTAAGGGCTTTGATAAAGGAGCAGGGAAAATATTTCTTCCATTTGGTATGACTGAAAAATGTTGCAATGTACATTTTTGTAAATAATCAGTCAAACATTATATATTTTGTCTCAATTTTATTTGATTCGTAAGTAAGCTGAAATTGACAATAAATACATAATACAAGAAATTTTAAAAAAAAATTTAATTGCTATTTTAGTGTGAAAAGCATCAAGTATGGCATCATGAAAAGAAGCAAAGAATTTGGGATAAAAGGAATGAAAACTTAGCCAATGGGATGAGTTGTGATCCAAAGATAGTTACTGCTGCTTAGAATCATACACACGAACTTAGTGAGAAGGTCTTGAACGAACAATTTATTTAAGATCTCGAGACCCGAGTAGAATACTAATGGTCCGTGAATGGACCTCCTCCAAGAAACAAAGTGGTTAGGAGGAAACGTTATTAACTCTTGAGCGGATGACTTTGTGGCTGACGGGCCTGCTTTTAATGGAAGCAGCACGTAGAAGAAAGGAGGAAAAAATATAAAAAAATATTGATGGTTATTTTCTGTAACGATTTAATTCATATTCTCTTAAACATTCATTATGCATTAAATAACTAGTTTAACTATTTTTTAATGTTTATTCTTTTCCGGTATACAAAATCCTCTGATTTTTTTTAAACATTTTTAAATGTTATTATAATTACATGTTAATATGAAACAAAAGAAAGAATTCTGTTCTTTGATGAACGTACATGCATTATGTATTAAATGACTAACATAAGTGTGTCGAAATATTTATTCGTTTCCGTTTTACATAATTCTGAGTTATTTTATTTATGTTGCATTTCTTAATATAATTTACATTTTTACTAAAATTACATGTTAATACATTAAAAAAAAGAATAACAGTTTAATTGTTTAGCAATTACATCCTTTACTCAGGCAGGTATTATTTATTATGCCATTTGCATAGCTAATTTTTAAAGTTTATTTGTTACCGTTATACATAACACTTAACAACTAGTTTTAAACTTTCACATTTTGAAAAAACAATAAAAAATGTTTTCAAAATTATTCTGTTATTATTATGCCAAAGAAAAAGTATTATTTATTAATTATTTCCCTTAAACTGGCATCATGCATAAATATATTGGTATTACTAAGATTTAATGTTTAAATAATAACTAGCCCAGCGAAATTTTATTGTTAAGCCTTATATACCTTTGAAATGCGTTTTTTAACGTTCGATATCTAAAAGCAGTTAAAGTATTATTTTAATTAAATATTATTGCTTTACAAAATTATAAAACATGTGTTGCTTACTAATCCTTTCCTTCAAACAGGAATCATGTATTAATCGTGTTTTTAAGTTTATTTGTTTATCGAACTATATATCTGTAAGTGACATTTTTTAAAGCCTCGAAACAATTTAAAATGTAATTATAATTACATGTCAGACATGCAACTATGCGTATTTACATGAAGCTAACCACAGAAAAAATCCAAGCTATGTTGTATAAAAATTATTTTAGAAACATTGTTATAACTGATATATTCAATTTTGAATGAATTAGTAAATTATTCTTGATATAATTTCTTTTTCTATAGACTTATATGTTAGACTTTGCAAAATATTTCAAATGTACAATTAATATCGAACAGAAAATAATTCTCATTATATTTAGTATTGGTATCATTACAACGGTATTTTTAAACGAGTAAGAAAGTTAAATCATTCAATCAGCATTAATTAAAACAATAACCGTCTCTCTGCTCATAATTTTAAACTGTTTAAAACTTATGAAAAAACGTAAACATTTTTTGAAATGTAATAAATGTTATATTCTGTAAAACATCTATTATTATTTTTTTTTAATTTCTCACTTTAAGTTTTATTTTTTATAAATATGAATAGTTTTATGCTTTTATTATATTATTTTGTGATTTAGATAGATACCGGCACTACAAATCAAATGCATTATGAACAAAAAAATTGTATTCCTGCTTTGGCATTAAAAACAATCACTTCTCGAGTTAAATCATGTGAAATCATGTTAAATAGTACTTTCACGCAAGAACTCATTTACACAATAGAAAAATGTGGAAGTCATGAACATAGTAATTTGCAGGTTATATTGAATAACCTTATGCTTTTATTATATTATTTTGTGATTTAAATAGAAGCCGGCACTACAATTCAAATGCATTATGAACAAAAAATATGTATTCTTGCTTTGACATTAAAAAAAAATCACTTTTTAAGATTGTTTAACTGGGTTGTTTTTAATCATTTTAACGGTTAAATCATGTTAAATAGTAGTCTCACACAAGAACTCATTTATACAATACAAAAATGTGGAAAACCATAAACATAGTAGTTTGCAGGTTACTTTGACTAAATGCTTTTGAGATCTTTGGTGACTATGATAGTCCTTCAATTGTGGAGCGTAATTAGAATGAAATGGTCTCAGAATTCGCCCCATTTGCTTCGGCGAGTGATTAACCTTACGTAACCCATCTTCTTTAATACTCGTTTCAATGTCCAGCACCAAGCTACCCTACTAATCATCCTCCAGCAGGTTAATATACTGAAGATTCACTAACGACGTTCACATACTACTATCTTTTAGATGGAGTTTCCGGCATGTTATAAATCCTTTCTTACTCGTTAGGGATTTCTCTCTTTCAGTATTAGATCTTTTCCCCATCACACTGTTTCACTTTTTCCCTTCTTGCGGAAATCGTTACTGGTAGGAACTAGATACTTTTTTTCATCTTTCTAGGATTTTTTTTTTTACTACTTGGCCTGTATTTTACTCCTTTTTGTAATAGGAGCGCTACTCGTATTGCCCTGCTTCTGCAGGATAAGGCGGCCCACATTGAAGATATAATCCACCGACATTAACTTTTGCCTGGAGATCTGCCAGGTAGTCAGACGATTTAGCGTGGGCATTGATTTATTCATCGTTAGGATTCCTGGATATGAAGCTGGCTTTAATAAAGGAATAAATGGGGAAAAAGTGATTTACGTTGACAATTTAAGTTATCATAGTCATCATGGTCGAGTTGTATTTTGTGAGCTGAATTGAATCAGAAAAATTGCGAATTATATTAGAAAAAATATTTAAGTGAATATTTCAGCTATGGTTCCATTTATATAAAGATTTATTCAACTTTAAAATGATACGATTTTAATTAAATTTTACCTAGAAGAAGAGTCAAAACTAAGATAAAAGATGCAATTCAAATTTATAATTGATTTTAAATAAAGAGTTTAAGTACTGGGATGATCAAAACTGAGATAAGGATTCATTAAAAGAAATATCACGGTATGATTTAAAATTAAATTTTCTTAAAATTACAGGGTCGTATAAAAAAAAATGCCATGTTCTTGCAGCCTTATTAAAAAATGAATTTCAAACACAACAAAATAAACCTTGCACTGAAATGTAGAGAGATAAAATTAATTCAACTGTAACACTGTACAAGCTTCAAAAGATTTAAAAGGAGATCCCGCATTGGACTTGGACGGTGGAAAACACGTAGTGGAAAACACGGTTCCCAGTAGAACACCGAAGTCAATCATTACTGGCTGCTGTCAGTAAGCGGGTATGTGATCACTTTGATCAGATTGCGTTGAGACAGAGGGTGCGCGGAATCGGTCCTCATTAATCTGTACTACCGTAAAGTGCTTGACTTCATGCGCAGTTAGGTGGGATACCAAACCAGGGGAACCATTATCTCTGTGGAGGTTCAAAATTGCGAGGGCATTTCTTCGGGGGATGTTTCCCACACAGTTACCAATAACCCATTGTGCATCTCTAGTGCGACATAAATAAAGTACCTACCTACCTACTAGGAGATTAATTATCATCTTTTTGTCTATCAAACCCAATGAAACTCATAGAAAACTTTGTGTTTTTATAGTTATTTTACACAATTTAAGTTCATATGTACTTATCGATTTGTGTCAATTCAACTTACGACTCCTGATGAAGGGTAAAGGGTGCAGTTCCAAAAAGCAAACTGCAATGAGGCAATGACTGGTTAGAGTCTGAATTTGTATCTGCTTGCATTGCTTAAGCTCTCACGTTTTGGATGACCCTCTCAAGAGTAAATACTGTCGATATTCCTTAACCGTTCTACCCAAGAATACTCTTTCGCCCCACTGAGGCATAAATCCAGGTTTTTGGATAGTCATTTGCATCTTGTTCTTCTGCATCGTTTGCCAGAAAAGCCTCTCTAGTTTCAAAGCGATTTTTTTTTTTACATAAAATCGCACGGGTTCACAAACATAGTCTAGATGTTAGGGTCTATCAAGTGGAATACAAAACAGCAGAAACAGATTTTTGTAATATGATTTTGTAATTCTGGCATTCCTTTTGTATACTTTTCATTATGATGTATGGAAAATATTACATATCGCTGGTTCAAAATTAAAACATTTCTGCACTCACTTCTCATTCAAATGACACTTATTATGTTTTCAGAAGTGTCGTTTAAATTTTGAACCAGCGATATATCTTTGTGCAAGGGTGCATATTTTGCGAAATACGATCATATATATAGTTTTTCTTAACTTTTTGCTTTAATGAAATTGCGAGCTTTATAGATCGATATGCATTAATTTTGATAATATATACCATTTTTGATAATATAATTGGTACCGAAATTCTCCTGACGAAATGTCAGGTGTGTGTAATAATGTTGCCCAGCTTCCTTTCTTTAATTATTATGCCGTTTGTCATGAAATTGTGGAACCTTTATCTCCTTGACCCTACAGACACACGATGGGCAGTTGCATAAATATATATATTTGTCATCCTGTATACCGATCAATTTCACAAGGATGGGACAAATAGAAATTAAAATTTTATTCTGGGTTTTGATTGATAAAAATTAAAATAATTTTAGTGATTGCAATTTCATACTAAGGTGTATTAGGCATAGATACATCCATAAATTTTTATGACGAATGTATTCATGCATTTAACGTGCGAGACAAAATCATGGAGAGGAAGCACCAATTTTAAACTGGCACCATAATTTTACTTTATATAAATATGCATTTATTTCACATCGCCAAAAGGGCACCCCCTTTTTTTTGTTCGTAATCTGCAATTTCTTTTGAAATTCAAACAAATCTCCCTCTCAAGTCCAGATTCAGAAAAACATTTAAAGAAACTAAAGGAAAGAAAAGAAAACATTTTTTATCTTATCATTTTATATAACTCCCGATGTTTTTCAACAATGGCAGAAGTTTCAACAAGGAAGAGTTATTTTTAACTAAGTCACATCCTTTTTCTCTATGAAACTACGTAGAAAAGATGAGGTCTTTTATAGGATGGAATTCAGCTGAGGAGGCAATTTTTGAGATTTACCACCGACCTTTCCATTTCTCTGGGAAAAGGATGATAAGAAAAGATCGCTTAAAGCAGAAAAATAGTTTATCAGTAAATACGAGATTATTTTGCCAGGAGCCATTCCTTCAAGTGGACACAAAGTTACCCGAATCCTCTTTACCTTAAGGCGATGTTACTTCTCCTTCAATAGAAGGAATGAAAAGAATTATTTCTTAGTCCACTTTTTCTTTAAAAAAATATAGAAGATATGGAGGGAAAATGCTGTACCTGAAAGCAAAGGATTACATGGAAAATCCCGGCTGACCTTGTTAGATTTTCCTGAAGCGTAAGCATTTCTCTTGATTTGCGTTAAAGGGTTCCTTGAAACTGATAATGTCTTTAAAAGAATTTCGTAGAATTATTTTTATTATATTTTCAAAAGAATTAAGGAAAATAAGTTCTTTTAAATGACTGCATTCACTAAGTGAAATATTTCTAGTTTAAATTTAACATCTAAATATTAATAGAGATTCACATAAAAGTGATGAAAACAGGTAGAAAGCATGTTAATTTAATGACTAAAATGCTATTTTTGAAATATGAAAAAAGGTCGGATAGGTTTTTCTTTAATAAGAGGAATGAAAAAAAGTATTTCTTAGACCATTTTATCTTTAAAAAAGTAGAAGTTATAGAGGTAAAAATGCAGCACATCTAAGAAAGGGATTACAAAATTTCAACTGGCCTTGACCTTGTAGAATATTCCTTAAGCATAAGCCTTTCTCCCACTTTCCGGTAAAAGGTTCCTCATAACTGCTTTCCTCTTTAAAAGTACTTCAAAAACTGTTTTTCTTGTAATTTTAAAGAAAATGGAGAAAATGCTTTCATGTAAATGATATCATTCACGAATTTTGACCTTGGTATTTTAATTTCTAGATATTATATTTGTCGAAAGGAAAGGAAAATAAATTAAAAAACTTGTGAAATTAATGTAAAGATTATGATGCTAGTTTAGAAAAATGAAAAAAATTTAACTTGTTTTGCTTTTATAGAAGGAATAAAAAAAAAATACTTCTTAGTCTACTTTTTCTTAAGAAATATAAAAGATAGGAGGGAAAAATGCTGTAACTGAAAGCAGGAAATTACATGAAACATTTTGGCTCTCTTGTTAGAATTTCCTGAAGCATAAGCATTTCCCCCAGTTGGTGTTAAAATGATTTTTGAAACTGACAATGTTTTTGTGGGATTATTTTTTTCGAAAGAAATGGGAAAATTATTTCATGTAAAAGACTGCATAAACAGTTTTAAACCTTCTTATTTTAATTTATGGATATTAATTGATATTGGCAGAATGGTTGTTGCATCCTGCTAACATATCAGATTAATATAAAGATTCAGATGCTAGTTTTAAAAATTGAAGAAATATTGGTCATGTTTCATTTCCTTCCAAATTACGTGTCTCGCTAATTAAATAAAACGGTTAAGGACGTAATATTGAAGTAATTTTAAGGAAAGAACTTTTTACCATTGTTCCCTTGTATAACTCATCGAAAAGAATAAAATTAACTTTTCACTGATTAATTAAATATAAGAAGCACTAAAACAACGAACAGAGAGATTTAATTTTCAAATTTAAGACCTCAGTAAATTAGTTGTTGAACTTATTTTTGAGATAAAAAAAATACTCCGATACTGTATTAAATCATTCTACAGGGGAAAAAATAAATGGGAACGTTAATATTCAAGGTGAGCAATTAAGAATTAAAATTACTTCTTTTTAATTGATTTTGTTTTGGTGTTTTTCCTTGCTTAGAGATTAAAATTTATTTACAATTATTAATTTTATATCTTTCTTATTTAAAAAATTAAAACTGTTCTTATTTTGAAATTAATGATTTTTTAAATATATTGGAAAGCCTGAAGCACGGGTGGAAAAAATATGTTACAACATCGATTGATTTATTGATGGTTCTTTATTTTAATGCATTTAGAATAAGTACCAAAAATTATTTTTATATCGTTAAGCGCATGTATAGCTGCATATTTTTTTGTAAAATTTATAGTATTCTTGCCGATAGAACTTTCCAATGCTGTTTTCTAATTTTTCTAAAATGAGGCATGTTTTAAATTTTTTTTTTGAAATATCAGCAGAAAAATAATACTCTTGTACACACATTAATACAGTGAAGAAAATTATAAACAAAGAACGATAAAGTAAACGAATACAGTTCTACCAAAAAAGTTTAAAATTTATTTTAATTTTTGCGACATAATTTTAGTGAAACTGAAACAGTGAATTAAATTTCAGAAATAAAATGTTACGTTACGTTTTGTGATTGAAACGTTTACGTTTTGTGATTACGTTTTGGAATAAATTTAATTTGCGAAAACACTACAATATATAAAGCACAAAACGATCTTACATTAATTACATAACACTTAGTTTTATCGCATTTACTGTTTCTTATACAAAAAATAATGAAAATTTGCTGTTTAAATGCTGTATTATATTTTAATATCCCATAGACTTATAAATTTTTAAATAAGTCAATAATTTTAAAAGAAATCAATGTAAGCGTTAAATGAAAAATGAATAAAGTTTAAATGTATTGTGTGGATGGTGGGCGTAGATTCATAGATAAAAAATCAACTGTGCTAATTACAAAAGAAAAGCTTACAGCTTGTTCTACATCCATCTATTTATAGAAACAAAAATTAAGGGAAAAAAATAGATGAAATTTTTACTTCATATGATATAACTTATTTGCATCAAGTATTATAGTTTTCAAAGAAACCTTAGTAGTATTATAATAAATGTATTTTACTTGCTTTCAAGTAAAAGATAACAGTTACGGTAAAAAAAAAAGTCAGAAAAACAACTCTTCTGCATTTTTAGGCAAAAACAACATTATTTAAATTGTTAGCAAATAAGAATTAATGATTAAAGTCATTATTAATGTTTTTACTAATATTGCATAAAATTTTCATACAGTATTCTGAACTATATATTTGTGACTTAAAATTTAAACTAACCTTTTTTTTTTTTTTTAAGAAAGTTCATTTTGAATTGAATTCTTCCTTTCATTATGAAGCAGTGTTAAATGAATTGTTAACAATATTTTTCAGAAAATTTAAAAAAAAAGTTTAGACAATTACATAGTTCGACGATGATATATGTCATTTATAATTTCCTGAAAATTGTCTTGTAATTTTTATTGCCGTAACGAAAACTTTCACTCAACAAAAGAGTTAAATCTAATTTTATATGCTTTGCAATGATGTTTTTTTAAGTTGTAAATTGAAATGGGCGTATCTTATTGGATAAAATTGCAATTAGGTCATACTCATAATTTATTCAACAAATTCAAATGCCTCATAAACCACGCACAATTCTCACTTTTCAAAACTAAGAAAATTTAGGAAATCATTACTTGCTAAAAAATTAAAAAAAGCAAAGTATTTAAATACAAAATTGCGTGTATCAAACAAAAAAAAAAAATACGAGGAAAAATATTAAAAAAAAAAAAAAACATACGAAGAGAATAAAGGAAAAAGTATAAGTTTTCAAAGAGAAGAAGAAAAATTGTATAAATAAAATGTTTTTAAAAATATCTTATTTTATTTTATAATAGTCGTTCAACAGTCTAACCAATTTTTTGGGTTTACGACTACTAATGTTCAGCTACGCTCGCCTTGTAATTTTGAACCCAATCCAGAAGACAAGGGGACTCCTGGATCAAGTATTGGGAGAAATTTGCCTTCGTGGAGGACTTGTTTACCCGCACTTGCGTTACATGGAGAGGAAGACCAGGAGAACCTATCACAGTTAGGGGACTCTAACCCATGATCCGTCTACCACTGAGGACTGTGGTAGACGGATCACGTCAGCACTGTGGTCGGTGCAAGCCGTAAGAGGGATTTGTATCGACCAGACATCGCTAGGATTCAAACCCGGCTCACCTCATCTAAATACGAGTGCTGTATCACCTGAGCCATCACGGCTCTTTTAAAAATATGGAAAATAATTTTAAAAAAATACAAGCTGGAAAACAAAAGAAGGAAAAATAATAATCTCGTTGTCTGCTCACATGATTACATTTGCAAAAAAAAGTGCTTTCTAGTATTGTATTAATATAGCCAAAGCAAATTAATATACATTTTACTTATTTTGTTTTCAGGCTTTTTATTATTATTATTATTTTTTTTTTAAATTTTAAAACACATTGTATGTATTAATAAATTTTATTCTGCTATATACTTATAGTTTATGCGCAATAAACAAAACTTATTTGTTTTCTTAATTTTATTTTGCTAATCTCAATTAGGAAGACTATTTATTACTCCTCCTTATCACGTGATTTAACCATTATTAGGAATATTGTCTAGCACTTTTCCCTATAAAATCCTTACTATAAAAAGCAAAGTGCTCAAGATTTTAAGTGAATTCCCAAGAGCTTTGCTGATCTACAACAAATTATAAAATGAATCAATGAATAATAGGTTGATATGCGTAGCCCCATTTATCTGCGAACCCAGCTAGATCAAGGTATAATAGTATAGGTATAATAGTCATGTTGGCATAATAAAAATGTATATATGAAAAGTGACGTAAAAAAATTGCGAATTTGCTCCTATCATCAATGTATACTTTGCATCCTCCTAATCTCGCACTGTGTTTATAAACTGGTAAAAACATAAAAATATCTTCAATAAGATATCATTGAAATAACCTTCCATTTGTTTGAAACCGTTTAACCGTTATGTTGAAACCGTTCCTTTTGCTATCATCAATGTATACTTTGTATCCTCCTGATCTCGCACTGTGTTTATAAACTGGTAAAAACATAAAAATATCTTCAATAAGATATCATTGAAATAACCTTCCATTTGTTTGAAACCGCGCCCATCTAACTTGGATAACAGGATTAGGATTCTTGATATTTGAATTTTTGGTATACCTCTCAAGCATGCAAAAGAGTGTTCTGACTGCGCAATTGCCGGATTCCTTAGTTCCGAAGACCTAATGGCACATTATGCAAGATCGACATTGAACTTACGTGCTCATTGGCACAGCATATTTTGAATCACTGACGAATGTAAAATTTTCTTGCCAGAAAATCCCGTTTCTGTCAAATCCTAGGACCAACTCAACTGGCGAAGATGGTGTAGAATTATTTTCAGTAACAAAACATCTTGTTCATCTGGATTGGTGGATCACTGTCGAAGTTTTCTGTTAATGCTGTACCATGTTTTAAATCGTTAACTATTTGATTACCATTGTGTTCTAATTCTATTTGATTCCCACTTATAAAAAGTCATGTTGAAGACTTTACAATATTCTAGTGTTTATAAAATAAACTTGCTCAAGCAAATATATTCATTTCAATTTATTAAGTGAATATGATGCACAGATTTCTGTAAGATCGAAACTTAAAAACTGCTTAAAACCATAAATGAAATAGTTTTCACGCTTTAAGCCATAAGGGCAGTTAAATTGCAAATCATTTAGACAAATGTTGTATATACTCGTTAAACTAAAAAAAAAAAAAAAAAAAACAGTTTTATATTTAATATTTACTAACTACAATATTAATTACATATTTGCAATTAATATTTTGCAGCAATATTCATAATAGTTTAGTATAACAAATTTTCAAAGAGATATGTTTAGATTTCAGGTTCTGTCTATTCCGGTTGTCAAAAACGATAGTTCAATTTTAAAAACCAGACGATTCTTAGAAGAATTCGGACTTGACACTTTAAAATACTATTTTTATTGATCTTAGTTGTGAAGAAATCTTGATGACCACTCAATCCCTTGAACTTTTGTAAAAAATTCTACGATTTTGATAAAATATGGAACTTAAACTTTTGTTGCTGCAAAAAAGTCAGCTTATCACCATTCCTCTTTTACAAAAATGCAATGCATAATTTTTCATCGATATAAACAACTTAAGATAAGCTATTTTTTCTTAAAGAAAAATATGAAAAAACGAACCTAAAACTAGGAATTTAAAATGAAAAAAAAAAAAAAAAGTAAGTGAACTTTGCAAAAAGCTATCAAAAATGAGGATATATTTATTTGTGAAATTTTTCTGGCAATCTAAAGTTGCTTCTTAAATCCCATCCCAGTTTGCCCAGGGTGATCCTATATACCAGGTGCATATTTTTTTTTCTTATGCATCCTTACCCCTCGGGGGAATTCAGGGAATGACTGTGACGTACTCCAAAGACGACGTGATTTGCCAAATATCTGGTATAGGACCTAGATGGGGGTGTCTAAACGGCATGAAGGGAGGTGGGGGATACAAAATAATCACATCACCCCTCACGCTCCTTCGACTCTTATAGTTGATGATAGAAGCTAGAATCGATTTTGTTCGAATGAGAGACGCGTAGAGAAGGTAGGAGATTCAGGGAATCGTAGGTAATGGAGTACGGTCACGTGACATAGAGAAAGGTCACGTTCAACTTGTTGGGGAAGGGTGCCCAAGTGGCAGGTAGCAAGTTCCTAGGGGGAGGGTTCTGATGGCTGCTGAAAATTGTCATCATTTCTGTAATTTTATCACTTGAATCTGGCTTGAATGACTAATTAAAAGGATTTCAAATCATGTAGTACTTTTAACGCTTTTCACACTATTTACCTGTAAAGTAAACTTTCGTTAACAGCATGATGGAGAATAGTAATTATATTTCAGTTGAAGACAGCGAAAAAAAGTAAAATAGGAAATGCAAATTGCTAATAACTCTACCTAAAAATCATTGTTTATTTAATTGGTTTTATTACAATAAAATGAAGTTTTTCGAATGAAGTATTTAATACTAATATAGTATTTTTCGAATAAAGTATTTCAATGCAAAAAACTTATTCACTATTTTTGAAACATTATATATTTTTTTTACAAAAAAAGAGATGTTGATTCAAAAAAACTGTAGTTTGCTTCTTTTAACAACTGAAAATAAATACAAAAAATTTTGTAAGAGCTTAAGCTTAAAACAACTATACACTAGAACTTCATCTATCCGAGTATATATTTACCAATCTGTGGACCAAATGTAATTCTGAAATGTTATTCGTTTATTTTTAAGTGCAATATTTTTTTCCACAGTTTCTATTAAGATTCCGTCGGAATTCCGTATTGTACTACTTGTGGCGTTCAAAAGAAAGAAAAAAAAAAGAAAAGAAAAAAAAAAGAAAGAAGAAAGAAAGAGAGAGAGAGAATTTTTTGTTTTGCATTACGACTTAGAATTAATAATTTTATAAGTACGTCTGACATATTTTTATGATTATTATTCATGTTAAGAAAATATTATAAGAATATTATAAGTTTTGTTAGCAGGTGAAATTAGTTGCCTCGGTATTATGTAAAAGAATCTAAATTTTTTAATTTCCTTTGTTTCATGAGTTTTTCGAGTTTACAAGTGTAATTTAATTTGACCTTCGAGGCTTCTAATTCTGCTTATAATTCCGTTAAGTTGCTTGTGCAAGAAAAATATAATATCGTAATACGAATGGAATATAGAGGAACAATCTCAAAATTTTAAAAGGAATACAAATGAATAAAATCCACTAAAAATGAAATTTGACAATGATTAAGCTTTGTTAAAAAGCACTGAGGAACAAATTTAGCTGAATTTATTATAAATACTCGATTTTGCCTAATTCGGGTGTGATAATTTCAAATCAGAGATTAGTTTCGTCCTTAAACAACAGATTTTTTAATAACACTTTTTAGTCTACTTTTGGTTAAAATGTGCAATTTTAAAAACGTTATAAGTAACAGAGGGTCACGTATATGTTGTGACAAACTTGTTAGGGCACACCATCTGTATTAAAATTGCTCAGAAACTCATGCCCGGTTGTATGCAGCTAGGAGTGCTTCCCTATTATGAACTCTTCAGAAGCATACCAAGAAATAATTCATAATAGGGAAGCGCCCCTAACGGCGAATAATGATATTTCCTGACAAAGATTCACATGCAGCTTTTACCTTGATGTTGTGCCCTAACTCACAAAAATTTCGTCGTAACTTTTACGTGATCCTTTGTTATATAGTGAAGTTTTAACCCTTGTACATTTCGACAAAAATTAGATGAAAAATGCCATTAAAGAAAAAATTCAGTAGCCTGAATTGAGAAACCGACTGAAGTTTTGAAATCAATGATACAAAGGCATTTAAGATTTGTTAAAAATATCTCATGCAACATTAAACAATAAAAAAATGTAGTTAATTTGTAAATGGAAGGAGTACCACTCTTTGAACAACGGTAAAGTGAATTTTGAAGCAAACTATCTTTGCCCCATTTTGACACAACGAAATTTATTATATAAACTGATATATTAAAAGTTAAATTTAAATATATACGCTATTTTTAAATAAAAACTAATTTCAAAGTTTGTTGATGATGTTAAATTTAAAAATAATGTCTTTTCATTCCGAATATTTCCACTATAATTATTAGGTCCAATTTAATGGAGATAATTGACGTCTACCAGCAATTATGGAAATTTATTTCATTGGTGTTTCGGCTTTAATCATCATTTTCTTATTTGTTTTCTTTACATATCAAAACTCTTCTTCGGAATATATTAAGAAAAGGATAAGATAGTAAATTATAGATTTAAATCATAAGTCTATCTGAAAATTAGTTATGCAAGTTAAATCACGAATAATAGAATAAAAACATGCTCTTACTTTGATATTCACGACAATTCATTTTAAATTATCTACATTATAACTTTGGCATTTCCTAAAAACATATTTGTTTATAAAGTAAAAATTATGTTACCCCACTATGCGTCATCGTATTTCTGAATTTTAATATCATTTGATTTTTTTAATTCATATGGTCTTCATTTATTTCATATGGTTTTCTTCCATGGTGTTTAAATATTATTACAGAAAAGAAATTAAGATTGAAACATTGAGAAAAAGGCATAACTGCTCTGTTCCCATATCGGAAATGGGCCAAGTCCAAATCGTTTTCCTCATTCGAGCAAAATATTCTGCTACTGTCTACCAGAAACATTTCACTAAAAATAGTTATCACAAAATTACAAGACAGTAATCCGTTTTAATTATTAAAAATTATATTCAGCAAATAATACTAAAAATAAAATACATGGCTTATCAAACACATTTTTGATTACCTATGCATTATTTTCTTTCTAAATATCCCATGTACTCTACGATTCTTTCAAATACGTAAACCTAATGGTATTTTCTTGAATTACAATATGAAATAACTACGTCATATATTGTATGTTAAAACATTCTAAACCACCACTAAAAAGGGATGTTTCATCATCCTGATTCATCTTAGAATTCGTCATCCCCTTCTCTAATTCTCTCCTCTAGTCCACATACTCAACCAATTGACACGATTGCAAAAGCTGTTAGAAGTCTGGAGAGAGTGTTTTAGCAGAAATCCTACATTAGTTTTCCTACTTACGCCTCGACAAGTATTCAAATAGAGGTTCCCCAGGATTACCTCTCTCTGGTGATGATCAACCCTTTCGTCCCGACGGGGTGACTGTGGCTGTAAAATTGTAGATAGAAATAGAATCAGAAGCCTCTCTGTCGAGCATTTTATTTAAATGAAACATTTGAACAGGATGATGATTCAGAAAAAAAGTACTTCAAATATGCAATTTGAAAAGATTTGTTGATAATGTCTCCTAATTGATTTATTTTGTGATTTTTTTTAACAACTGCTTTAAGATGAAAAAAGATTTGCAGTTGAGTTTACTCTGAATTTACATATAAATTGATTAAACATTTAAACTTAGCATCGTAATCCTTTTAAATTTGATATATAAAACTATTTTGTAAAAATCTGATATTTTAGGATATTTTTTAAAATCATTAAAGTTTACTTCAAAAAAATCTGATTGGCAGTTTCATCTAAATTTTTGACAAATATCTATATATACCTACACACTACCTACACAGCATAAGCATAGATGATTGGCAGAGGAGACTGAAACGGGTGACCAGACTTCGAAATTCTTCAAGCATGTGTGTCAAGCAAAGAAAAACACCAATTAGTGATTTATTTCTAAATCAGTTTTATGCGGACCTAGAAGTATTCGAGAAACATCAATATATTTTTTTCTTCAAAAATTTGTTTTTTTTCATATCTTGCAAACAATCCCAGAGCATTGACCATCTGATTGCAATTTTTTAAGAAATTAATTGGTCATGAATACTTGGTCAAAACAAAGAGACAGATAAAGATCCTAAGAATCATTATTAAGAAAACTTTGGAAGAAGTACTCATACTGATGACATTTCGGACATAATTCATACAATGCAGAAATATATAAGAGTCATATTTTAGCATTGTAATATCGCTGACTACTATGGATTTTAAACTTGTTATTAACTATCTTAGTTTTATTGACAATTTGGGAATTTGACTTTCTAGCTTAATTTAAACTACCTTTTCCAATTTAATTCTTCTCTTATTTTAAACCCATTTAAATTTCGCTTGCTATTTGGTTTCAGCTATTTAAGGTAGAATTAGCTTCTGGTAAATTTTACTGATGTATGTATATTTCAATTATATTATAATTTTAATTGTTGCTTTTAGCTTTTAACTGATAAATATCGTTTGGAATTAGGGCAATTTAAAACACGGGAAGTGTTGGAGATCTAGTCCACTATGTAACACAGACTGTGTTGGGGCAAATCTCAAGTACGTGAACGCCCATCATCAAGCACTGTTGTGTAGGGGGACTAATCAAGATAAATTGTATAAAAAAATACTATTTCCTACTTTCATTATGTTTCTTTAAGACTTGTGGTCTTTGTCTAATATATTAAAAAGCAGTAGAAGAATTGTAAATAGGCTGTATGCCTGATCGAGTTTTCTAGTGATTGGAAAAGAAATATTGTTACACTGTTATCAATAGTCAACTCTTATGTATGTTTTTGATCTTGTTGTCATGTTCAATGCAATATTTTGTATTTTAAAGTAGTAATAACCTGGGTTCCTCTTGTGGGAGCTATCGTGTCTACGAGATCACCTCTCCAAATACCCCAATGAGGGTAGATCACCTCTCCAAATACCCCAATGAGGGTAGATCACCTCTCCAAATACCCCAATGAGAGTAGAACGGAATTTGAATTATTACTCAGCTTTAAAAACAGTTTTCTTTTTGTTGTTCGATTATGACAATAATTTATTTCTTTTTGATTACCTTAGAAGTGAATGGTTACATATAATTCAAACTATAGAAAAATAGACTTTTTAGAAACATTAGTCTGATTCTGCAAAACATTTTTTTTGTAAAAAAATATAGTTTTAACTATATGTAATTATTTAATTTTTTTTTCCCACACAAACTTGAGCATTTTTTTAATATAGGTTTTTTTTAAAGTGAATAAATTCTTCCAATGAATATTTTTAAGTTTGATATTTCATCATCTTCTGAAAAAGAAATTGTACTTCAAAGTATAGAAAGTGGTTTCCGTTTCCCAAACAAAAAGGAAATTTACTTATGTTATGAAAAAATTTAGAGGAAGTACAGTTTGTGCACTGTTAGAATCTTAATTCTAACATTAATATATAATATAATATAATAACCGACAGTTGTCTCTCAATCTAATTAACCGTATAGTTAATGATTAGGAATGAACTTTAGATATTTGAAATTGTTCATAACTGGTACGGATCCCATGAATACAAAACTGTATGGTTTTGTTACCATTTATAATTAGCATGGATTCAAAACAGTAAAAATGATGTTAAATTGAATATTGGGGTAACATTATAACAGGCTTTTCGTTAGGCTATGACATTTGAGCCACGTTGTAATTGTTGAGTTGTGCTTTGTCAAGTGAACAGTAAAATGCGGCTTGAGAGCATGTATTGTGAGATATGTGAAATACTTGACTCTCTTTGTTAAGCAGCTCTGTGGTGCTGCGTCTATGGGTGAATGAGTGTTTTACATCCTAATAGTACGAGATCAACAATCTAGGAGACCACTGATCCAGAAGGATACGATATGACTTCGTAAGGTGTTAGCCTCACATTATTACACCCCAAGATTATCAGGCCCCGCTTTCAATTAGCCATCGGAAGATGAAAAATAAAAATATAAAATCGAAAATCCTTATCGTGTCGCTTAGCTTCAAGTTTTCGAAAACGTGTGCTCGATTGCCATTGGTTGTGAACCTAGTTGGAGCAGATAATATTTCAGTTGATAAAACGTATTAAGTGAAAACTGCTTTAGTTCATCACTGTTTACAGTTTGAATACTATCCTTTTATGGTTATTTGAGTTTTGTTTAATAATAACAAATAAATAAAATATAATAAATAAACAAAT
The DNA here is from genome assembly GCA_949128135.1 of Parasteatoda lunata. Taxonomy (NCBI): domain Eukaryota; kingdom Metazoa; phylum Arthropoda; class Arachnida; order Araneae; family Theridiidae; genus Parasteatoda; species Parasteatoda lunata. The sequence continues at coordinate 60,731,675 of OX421973.1, read as the reverse complement.
AAATAAAATATAATAAATAAACAAATAAATAAAATATAATAAATAAACAAATAAATAACAACATAAAAATTAAATAAAGTGTTTTTTAAACAATTTTGTTAGATAAATTTTTAATATTAGGCAAAAGCTACTATTATTGACTTACTTTTTTGCAAAGTATTTCAATTTTTTCGAAACTTATATTTTGTATCATTTACAGTATTTTTACAATTTTCTGATCAAATAGAAAAGTAAACGATGACAGCTACATTTGAGTACGCTTCGTTTTCCTGCAAATGTTCGTGGTTAGGTAATGTTAAAAATTTCTACTAACTTGCTATATTACTCTTTTTATATTTGAATATTCTAATTTTTTAAGGAAAAATAGTTGGTCTATCTTCTTCTTTGCGCAACATGCGGGAGAAAAAAGCAGAATTCAGTTAGTTCTAAGAAAATCATAAGATTATTGGGCATTAGAATATCTATATGTAATTAGTGTATGTTTATATATTTGCACTTCAATTATTTTGTTTTAGTGAACATTTATATTTCTCATCTTTTATTTAAATCGGTTGGGGGTGTATTTTTTTCATTCTCTAAGAGAATAAGAAACAAATAAAAAACTAGCTTTGTTTTTAATATTTTTTTTTTCATTTGGATAAATTTTTTGTACTTCATTTAACAGAAAAATACCTCTGTGAAACGTTTTACTTTCACAAACAGATTCTTTTACGAACGTAAAAAGATGCGACATAGCCAAAATATTCCAAAGAGGAATAGATTTCTCTTGTGTCAAATATTTGCTGCTTACTTATTTTCTTTATTTTGTTTCCGAAAATATCGACTGTTCATTTAATCGATTGTATGCACAATGTGTAATAAAACTCTCGTCTATATACCCTATTTTCCGGGAACCTGGCAATAGGATCCATTGAAAATGCATGGCTCCTTCTTTTTTTCAAAGTTTACTCTGATTCTTAGGTTAGAAAATTGAAGAATAAAATAGAGTCTTGGGCAGAAGAATCGAGATAATATATTTTTTATTCTTCTCTTATCTTCCACTATGTACTGCACGCAAGAAAGAATGTATTGGTTTTTCTAAACTTTATCTTATTCGAGCGGCCTGATGAGTTTTTCTGGTTTTCTGTTCGTATTCAGGTGAAATCACGAACAAGGGAGCTCTTGTTATCGCAGGAACAGGTATAATAATGTACTTCCTCCATTCTAATTTTAAAACAAGATAGTGGTTACAAATTTTCTTTTTCTTATATAAGTGGAAATTTTTTTCTTTTATACTTCTCTGTATCAGTAATAAAATATTAACTACGGCTCACTTTTGGTGTATACTATTATTGAATGTCTTTTACAATTTATTTTTTGATTTCCATCCAAATGAGCTTCATGTTGCTATTTTGTTCATTTAATTTTTCTTGCTTATTTAATTATATAAAAATAGTAAAATAGGCATGTTATTTTCGGTCATTGGTTTTCCATAATACTGATATTATGATCTTTTAATTTGCTTAAGGCAACTCTATAAAACAGAATACCGTGATTTTTTTTTCTCATTCTGATTTTTTTTTCAATAAGAAGAGTAAAAAATAACTGCCTTAAGCCTTAACGTACTAAATGAAATAACAGTAAAATATTTAAAAGGTTTAAAAGTAATTTTTTGCACTGTAATTATAAGCATGAAACAATCTGGGTAAGTATGTACAACTATTGAATGTTTTATATAGTTTTCCTTTTATACATATGAGCTTCATGTAATCAATATTTTTTTACATATTTTTTTTTCGTTGCTGTTATATTTAGGCCATTTATCATATTATTGTCGTTAGGCACCTGATTGTGTTTTATTATTATTTATTGATATCAAATTCTAAGTCAGAATACCTTCTATTCTTCGTTTCTTGTATACGCTTATATATTTATAAGTAGAGTCAGAAAAAACTACAATATATATATATATATATATATATATATATATATATATATATATATATATATATATATATATATATATATATATATATATAGGGTGTCTCAGTTAAACGTTTCAGAACTCCTAATAGGGGTAGGGTGCATCCTGAAGACTCGAAATCATATACCAATGCGGGGTCGGAAATGCTTTACAGACGTGGTAGATGGCGTTGCATGAAAATTCCGAGCTTTCCAGTCCGTTGGCCTCCACGATCACCCGATCTATTTTGTCTTGATTTTTATTTCTGGGGTCATATGATATCACTAGTTTATGACACCCCTGTTGACAATGCTGAGGAGCTGGATGCAAGGATTGCAGTAGCAGCCGGAGAAATTTGAGATATGCCTGGAGCTTGGAGATGTGAGGTGTGCATTGTAGCCGGTGGCAGAAACTTCGAACACTTACTTTGACGCATGTACCTTGTGCTTTTTTCAATGTATTATTAAAGCGATTTTTTGCTTACGATCTCTTTTCTTTATGGTGCTTCTGTGTACATCACCGCTTCAGAAAAGCATTTCCGACCCCGCATTGATATGATTTCGAGTGGTCAGGATGCACCCTACCCCTCTTAGGAGTACTGAAACGCTTAACTGAGACACCCTCTATATATATATATATATATATCACAGGAAAAAATAGTAGTAAAATACGAATATTTTAAGATAAGAAAATAATTTTTCGCCGTGTATTTTTTTGAATGAAAATCATTTTTCTAGCATGCACTATAATTTTCGATTTTTTTCACCCCTGAGATTTATGAACCTATTTTATACAATTCCTTTTTTCTTTAAGTGTGATATTTAAGACATTTTCTTGTTATTTAAGACAAATTTATAACCAATATCTTATTTAAGACACTGGTTATAAATATTAGTTAAATAAGTTTATTAATTTTTGCTAAAACAACTTATTAAAATATAATACTTTTTATATTTTTCTAATATTTTTTTGCGCTAGGTGCTCCACCTCCGGATTGATATCGTTCATTAACCCATGCTGAAGTAATTCCTTTTAGATAATTTCGTGATCAGAGATCTTCGTTCACTCTTTTCTCCAAAGTTTAATTCCATATTTTTTAAAGATTAGCAACTTTTGCGTTTTACTTTATTTATAATAGAGGCTACTTCTCATGCTTATTGTCACTCGTCAATCCTTGTAACTGTTTCGGCATTTCTTTTCATATCGCTTAACTCGGGCTTCACAGATGTCCACCCCATTATGGCACCATTTTACTGATAGAGCAGCAAACAAACAAAAATAATGAAGTAAATTGATATCCCTTTTTTTTTAAATGCAACTTTTAAATTGATCTTTTCCAAAATTAACAACCCCAAAATTAATTAGTAAATTGAATAAAGCAAAACTTATTTCGTGTAATAAGACGTTAGAAGTACGTATCTGCATCAATATATATATATATATATATATCTTACTAATAGTTCTCGCTATGCTAAATTATGTAACGAAACAAACTCTTCACTTTTGATGAAAAATAAATCAAGAACTGATGTTTTCGTATTTAAATTGTTAAAAAGGGCTCCGTCACTCACAATTGCTTTCCAACCATATCATCGTAAATATTTGTGCAGTTTCTATTCGATCTCTTTGCAATTTCAAGAACGCTGTGCTTGCTTGTGTCAATTATTTGAAATTAAAATATTATACATATCATAAAAGTTCATATAAAATTATAATTATATTTCTAAATTTATATTTCAGAAAAGTAAATTTAAATCGAAAAAGAGGGGTCTCAATTTATTCTTTTAATTTTTTCCCGCCATTAAGATATTGAACGTAATGTTTATATTGAATAAATATTTCAATTATTAAAATTCTTGAGGAAAACCTAGAAGAAAAAAAATCTGCAGAAGTTCAGTATAAAAAAAATAAAATAAAAATAATATAAAATAAAAAGTTGAAAAGCCAAAATAGAAACTAAAATTGAACAATTTTAAAAACTAAATTTAATTTTTTAATGCTTTCCTTGAAGTAAACAAGTTTAAATTATAAAAATCTACCTCATACTAAATTGTAAATTAAATTTACAAATTTTTTGAAAAAAATAAATCGTAAATTTTTAAATTAAAATATTTGAAAATGAATGAATGTATCGAAAAAAGGACAGTCGGATATCTTATCAAATATACGGCACTTTCTCAAAGGAAGCGAAACGCGATCCTCGTGGTGACACATTAAGTATGGAGGAAATCTCAATATAACAGAAATTGCATAAAATTAGCATCGATTCATCTAATTAAAATAACACAATTTTCTTTAATGTCAGAGAAATACTGGGCTTTGGTTCTGTCCTTAATTTAAAAAAATCATGGTTCCCCTATTTATAATTTGCGCTAATCATTGCTAATAAAACTTCTATTTTAACATAAATTAGCTAAAAAAATTAATGACTGCATCAATAAAATATATATATATATATATATATATATATATATATATATATATATATATATATATATATATATATATATATATATATATATATATATATATATATATATATATATATATATATATATATATATATATATATATATATATATATATATATATGGGTCATTCTCACGAAAACTGTCATTTTTCTGATCATAAAATCCCAAAAAAGTAAAGTGAATAAAAAGCTCTGAAACTTTTTATATTAATAAAAATATGCAATGGCATTATGAAAAAAATATACATCCTTTAAATTATACTTAATATTTAAATAAATTAATTAGTTTCGCTGTTTAAAAAGTGAGGGAATGACACTAATAGTGAGGGAATGATATTTTATCTTAATACATGTTTTTCTCTAAGTTACAGCTACCTCAAGTTTGAAAATGATAACATACTAAGTATATCTAATATTTATTATAGTTAATTTTATATATTTAATAGTTTTTACAGGTTTTGGAAATAAAATTGGCTGGCATAATTGTCACATGGAATGAGTGGTAGAATTCTTCTTTTGATGTATGTTTTGTGTAGCTATGTATGTGTTTTGGAAAGGGTATTTTCCTACATTTGTGGAAACCATTACATCAATTGTTACATTTTTTGAATGTAAGATCTTAAATTCTCCGGGGTATAAAATTGTTTCATACTCAACTAGCACCCAATCTCCTTTTTTGTATTCTTCTGTATTTTGGTTTTCCTAGCGCAGTTTCAACTTTACATAGGTTTTTTTCTTTACAGATAGGAATAAAATTTTTTGTATGTAATCACAGTTGATACTACGATATTCCCGGAACAAAAAGTATTAATAGTTTACGTCATATTAATATTATACGTCATGTGCGATTGAGAAAATATTAATTATTATACGTCGTATGAGATTCAAAACCGTGGAATCGCCCCTTTGCGAGCTAATCTGACCGATGTGTAACTGATTCGACGATTTGGGTTTTCACTTAATTATTTTATATGTAGATTTCTTAGTGTATCAAGAAGCACTCTCTTTTGCTTCTTTATCTTTTTTCTTGTGACGCATTCCTTTTTACCTGAGCATAATCTGGATACATCATCGGATTAAAAAAAACAACAAAGCTTTCTGAAGTATCATAAGTAATGCTATTTTTATTTAATTTTGATTTTGCCGATTCTTTATGTTTTCTATGTTTCAGAAATCGCTTTGAAAAGCACAATGCTCTGTACTTTTTCAGAATTTTTCCACTTAAAAGTCTATGAAATAACTTCTTTTCTCTGTGAGTCTTTGCTAAAGTTTTAAAATTAGTTCCTAATTGCAAACATAGTACTTCACTAAAAACCAATTATATTTATTATCTAACCTATTTTTATTAAAGAAAGAAAGAAAGAAAAACCAAGAACAAGAAAAAAAAGTGTAATCATATACTGATCTTGAATCATTCCCTCACTTTAGCGTCATTCCCTCATTTTATACATTAGTGAGGGAATGAAAAATTTAATAAAATTTAAAAATAACAGTTAGGTCTGATTGATTATTGAAATCAATCATATACAATTATATTCATACAAGAAAGCAACATATAATTATCCACTTTCTCGACGAAGTTGTATTTTATTTTACTTTAAAAAACGACATGAGGGAATGACAAATGTAAAAATTTTTACCTGGTTTGATTCATTCAAATTTATTCCACAGCAAAGATTCTTAAAGTTGAAGATGAAAACATACTGCAATTTTGTTCTATGATGCCAGTTGTTAACTGCTAAAGTTTTTATTAAAATATTTTTATTCTAAGAAGATTGCAGGTAATAAGAACATTGTTGTGAGGGAATGATGCGAAACACTGGGGACAAAGTTTGAAATAGTGCTATGGCAATATTTTTATCAGAAATTAAATTTTAAATTTATTTTCTGAATTCGATATTTCAATATTCTGAAATAAAAAGCACAAATTTGTGAATTTTTTATTTCTTATTTCAGAAACAATTTTTTCATTTTTTAAATCATCAGTGGGGACAAGTGAGGGAGTGACATATTGGTATATTTTAATTACCTAAAATAAATAAAAAATAAAAATTGATAATTTTACTAATATTCTTTTGTTAGCCTGCATTCTGAAAGACACTTTCCCTGAAAATTTTTTTTCATAAGTTGTAAAACAAACATAAAATATACTGGGGACATGAAAATGACTGTTTTTGTGAGAATGACCCATATATATATATATGTATATTTATCTTCCTCAAGTTTAACTTAAGGTATACAAGGAATAGTTTGGAGATATTTTAATGTTTAATACTTTTTTTTTGTAATGTCTAAGAATATTGAAAACTTTTAACAAGCTTTTTTTGCGTTAATTTTTTTTTAAAAGATGCAAAGTCAGAAGTGTCAATTAATATTTTTTATTTCCGTAAAAGAGATGGGTGGGAAAAGCAAAATAAAAAATCATTATTTAAGTTCCGTTAAAAACTTTTGGATTTCAAATACAATTAAATCAATAAGAATTATTTTCTTAGCAATCAGAGTGTAAAAACACGATGAACTAAACAAATATTTTAAAATTTTTTTCAGAATTTTATATAATATTATATTCATCTCGAATCTTGCTTTATTTTTTGTGTATATAATTTAAACGGAATTATTTAAAATAGTTGCGATGCATATTAGTTACAAAAGCTAAACGATTAATATAACCTATGTATAATTTCCCACGACTCAGTTTCATTTATAACTTGTCATCGATTTTTGTTTATTTTTCCAAGCCAAGCCTGCAATCATTTCAACTTCTTGTTGCAATTTATTTCTTTTCAATATAGGAAGAGATGATACTAATTATCTAATACCACTTAGTCTATGAGTAAAAGCATAAATCTGTTAAATAACGAAAGTTTATTCACTTATCTTTGGGCGAATCATCGTCCTATCATTCCTACTAAGCTCTTACCCAATGTCCTAATTACCCAACTAACGATGGTCACAGATGCTAGTTGGACATTCTGACGCGATAAACTGGAACTTCTGAGTTACACGCACCAAATACATATTGGAAATATTTACTCACATATTTAGTACAAACTTTGCCTCAACTGAGAATCATTCAGCCTTAAAACTAATTAGAAGAGTGGTTGACAAGTTTCAATTGTGTCTCGCCCAATGCTCACATTATTCGCTTCTCGCTTTTCACGAATTAATCTGAAATGAGAAAACACAGTTTTGCTGTGTATTAAACAAAGTTAACTGCTGTCATTTTAAGCCGCGATTGTATCTTAAATTACTTTTGGATGATTTTATTCTGTATCTAATTATCATTATTTAAAAATTAATTAAAAGGAAAATAATTAATAAATCTTTTTTTAATTATTGATAACGGTAATCAATAAAAAAAATATAATTCACGAAGAGAAAAATTAAACTGAAAATAGAATGATTGACATATTTACAAACAAAAAACATAAGCTGCGGTAGCTTAGGGGATAGAGTGTTCGCTTCGTAATAAGGTGTCTCATATTCGAATCCCAGTGTTGGCTGATAATTCTACTCCAGGCTAGCACCATTCACAGTGTTAATGTAAAACTTGTAACGCTGTGATAGTTGAAATCTCCTTGTCATCGAACTAGCCACGGGAAGCTTTCACGGTTTTCCTCTCCATGTAACGTAAATGAGGCTTAGTTCCAGTCCTCCATGAAGACTAGTTTGCCCCAATGCTAGATTCAACATTCCCTTTGTCTTCTGGGTTGGGATAAAAATTACAATATCATGGAGTTGACATTGACAGTCGTAAACTCAGAAATACGGTGCTGCAACATTGGTTAGTACTCTGCTACAATTATAAGTACTGTGTTTATTAATAATACTGTGCACCGTTGAGTTGGAATGGATCAGTGATTAAGGTAACAGAGCTGCCATTGTGAAGGGTTGTAGCATGCTTGATGGTGGCTGAATTGTTGTGCACAATGGTGGCTAAATTATACCACCATTATGCCATTGGTTACGAAATTGTGGAACCTTAACCTTCATGGGCCTACAGCAACTCTCGCGTAGAGCGGTGAAACCAGTTTGAATATTTCTTTAAGACATGAAAATTTCACTTTCAATGTTCTTTGCTCTATCTCTGGTACTGCTAAAACGTGGCTTGGTTAGAAACAGGTTTGTGATCGAATATGTAACTGTTATTTGGGGTAGATAGGATAGAAACAGAATTTAAGCGACATTCACCTAACATTGGTAATTAAGTACCAACAGAAATTAAGCGTCACCTGCGTATAATCATACGCAGATGACACTTAATAAAAGTTTTATTACCACGTATACGTTATTAGTAAAGACATCACGTCTTTTAACTTTCACTTACATTTCCCATTCTTTCGACGGCAGCTTAACGTTTTCAGTTTCAGTTCAGTTTCGTCTCAGTCAGTAACGTTTTCAGTTTCGTCTCAGTTGTTTTCTTCATTCACATCTCGAGAGTCTTGAGAGTGAGTGCCCGTGTTTGAGCACTCGGAACACTTCAAATTTATTGCATTTTTCATATTTATGAAGCAAATAAAGTTTTATATCATCAAATATATCATATGATTGATCAGAATACGCATAATAATAAATGAATTTTATTCCCGAAAGAATAATAAGTTTTAAAGCAGTTTATAATACACTTTAAAGTTATTTTAGATTGATAACGTTACATTTTTAAAGTATATATCAAAGTTAAAATGAAGATACTTTTAGTACCATTTAAATATATTATAGAAAAATGATATAAAAACAATTCACTGGAAAACAAAGAGTTTATATGACATCTGCTTTCAGACTTTTCTTTCCTTTTAAGGAATTTTTGTCATGCTTTTCAATATTTATCCGCAAACTGCATCACGCTCGGCTTAAAAAATGAGAAAAAATTTCTAAAATTTATAACCTACGCAAAGATAAAAGAATGCATTTCCTGTGCATTTCTACAACCATGCCATTCAAAGAAGCCAGCAAAATTCGGATAATGCTGTTTCATGTTTAAAATCTGGGCGGTTTTCCAAGACTAAAAAAACATTTCAAACTGCCCAATAGAAGAAAGAAAGAAATGTTTTATATCTGGATAAAAATATAAGGCCTTTTCGAGTTTTAGTATCATGCGGAACTGTTGTCCAGATGGTATGTTTTACAAGTGAAATATATATTTCACGTGAGTTGAATGGCTACTCTAGACATTTTTCAGTGGACATGACTTTAACGTAGAATATCTATCCTTTTTCGATGTTACACATTATCTATACTTTCAGACATTTTTGAGAAGACGATTGTAACCGAAATAGTAAGCGTTGCGTTAAGCACAACTGTTCCAGATATATATTCCACATATCCTTTGGTGTTTTGCTTTAATGAAATGTTTTTCTTTTATTTAGGTTCGAGAAAATTTAGGACACTGTATTAATAAGAAAGAAGAAGAACTCCATAATATTGAATAAGTTTCTGTCGACATGAAAACAATTTGTTGTTGAGAAAGAATGTACATTTAGAAAAGAAATATGGTCAAAACTGCCAAAATATGCTAAAATTTACCGTTTTATGGTAAAATTTACGGTATAGTAAAATGGTAAAGCTGCATGGTGAAATAGTTATGGCAAAATTACGGTAATTTATTGGTCAAATATGGTAAAATTTACCTGCTCTATAGAAACCCGCCAAAATATCTCATTAATTTTTACCACAGTTCTTTGGTAGTAATTTTTGATAAAATTTACAATAAAATATTTTTTTATTGCCTTGCTGTTTCATAGTAAATGTGGATATATTTAAAAAAATTTAACTAAAAATCGATATCAGCTCAAGTATAATTTTAGATGACACAAACATGTTCAATTTGAGAATCTCTATTTATTCATTTACATTATTGTCACTCACACATAATTGTGCTTGTGTGTTCTATGCAAAGTTAGGCAAATAAGACCTTACAAAATCAAAATAAAGAAAGCACAATATAGTTAAAAACATCATAAACATACATCCACAGCTAGAGTGGGATTCGAAGCCTTTACCTGCACGCTACAGTAGATGCATCCTTGAAATGCATATCTCTAACTTGTGCTGTATGTTCATCAAATTAAAAAACGTTGATGAAAATTCGTATTTTGTAATGAACACACGGGTGTACCAATAAATGTGTACCAATAAATAAATAAGTGGACGTAATAGTAATTATTTTTTAATCCTTTATTTTACAGGGCCTCCCTGGACAAGCAGTCTCACCTTTCTGCCAAACGCTATGTAAAATTCAGATAGCAGTCTCAATGCAATATTGCAAGTGTAATAATAAGTAAATAAATAAATAAATTTAATTTAAGTGCATATACAGTCTCATGTGTTTAATGTACAAAATGGCTTGTCTCTTATTAAATTGGAGAACAGATAGCACCAAAAATGAGATAAACAGCGTAACGATAACCGACTATGTCTAAGCCTTAGAATGTTTTGGGTAAGAGCCATGCATTTCGACATTAGAAGCTTAAGTGATGTATGGTTGTTTTAGTTATGATAGGGTTCTTCGCGACCTATCGCTGTTCTTCAAACCTCACCAAAGCGTGGAAGCATGGGAATCGAATCCCGCTACACTACTGAATGGATATTTTTATTATCTTTTTTTTAAAATTTAGCGAGTTGTTTTCAAATTCAAAACAGTTTTCATTATTCTTCGTATTTAAAAACAATTCTACATACGTAAGTGAATAAATGAATAAATCTAACTCTATCTATGAAAGATGCATATAAAAAACATCATATGATAATCTATGTGAGTATAGTTTTTTAAAAACGTTTGATAATATAATTTTGGTCCATATTATTTAAGCCAGTATTATCGGTCTCATTTTTAACCGTGACATTTCTTCTTATAGCATTTAAATAATACGCCAATTTAAATAAACTATTTAAAATGTAAATAGCATATTACTATTTATTTGGTAAAAGACAAAGACATCAGTAGAATGAAAATACTAAATAAATTGTAACATGAATGACAAATTTAATGAATTTTTTTTGGAAATTTTATCATGATACTGTAGAGCTGGGCACAAAACATATTTATTCAGTTAAATTTAATTTTGATTTTTTGTGTGTTTTTACTAACAAGTAAAATACCAAAAACAGTTTACAAGTTTTGTATTATTCCTAAATGTGTGGTAATAATATTTATTATTTTTCAAACTAGAATTCTCGGTAAACAGTTACCATATGAATAGAAAAATTGCCAAATTATTAGTTTTAATACAATTTATTTTGATCTGATTAACAAAATCTTTTGATCTGATTTTTTTATTATTTTAGTTTTATTTATTGATTATTTTTAAAATAAATACTTTTATCATACTAGTGCGATACTTTTCCTGGAAATTTTTATCTTTATAGAATATTTAATACACACGGCAAGTTTTCCAATTTACTAGTTTTTAAATTGTATTATTCTGTAAGTAAAACACACAGTATATTGAAGGTATTTTCGTTAACATGGTACTGGTTTGAGTACACTCAATTGTTCCCATTATCCAGCCATTTTCCAAAGAAAGGAAATATCTCTTACTTAAAACTTGTTTATTATCGGTATTGATGTTTTAAAATTAGAAATAAATGCAAATATTCTTTGTAACTAATTTAATTATATTTGCTTACGTTTTAATCACTTCATATAATTCATTTGCAATTGCTTACTTAAAACATTTCTTTTTAAAGTTCTGTACATTAAGTACTATTTGGGGTACAGTAATACAGTAGAGTTTAAAGTGAATTCTATCGGGCAGTGAAAATAAAATAAAATATATACATTTTGTGTGAGAAGTATTAACATGATTATTTTTCTTGATGGGCCGTGGGGCACAAATTATCCTTTAAAATTTCAAATTTACAAATTAAATCATTTTCAAGTTGTTGTAATTATTACTTTCTTTAAAACGCATATCTAGAGAAAAAAATGTTCATAAAATAGTAAAAAAGATAAAAAATTTTAAATAAAATTAAGTGCTATTTGGTCATTGAAAAGGACTGGTTAATTCATATTAGAAAGGATAACCGGTAGATATTTTATTTTTAAATACTGTATACCTTAATAAAATTCACTAAAATGTTTAAAAACATTCTGAGCATGTATAACCTGAAAAACATCAATACACCATTCTTTCGAGACAGTTTCGATCTTAGAGATGTCAGGTAGGTGGGCACTGATTTAGAATAAATGAATTAGAAATGAATTATTATGAAATTTAAATTCAATTACCCCTAATAAGCTTTTACTGAAGTATATACAACGAAATTTTTTAGTACATTTTAAAAAAAGTTTCACAATGCTGACCTTGACAGTTTTTAAATCAACTCAATAACATACCATTTTAAAAAAATCGGTAACACGATGGAAATGTTTTTATTTGAAAAAAAAATTAAATCCATAGTTCTTAAAAAATTTGGTTCGATAATTAAAGTTTATTCTGAGAAATATAACTTGAATTAATTTTTAACTTCAAAAATTTCTCTCCCTCCTGCGTGTAAATACTTATGTGTAGTTCATTCGTTTGCTACATTCGCATATCGACAATGTGAAAATTATATTTAGTATTGAACACCTAATTAAAACGCATAAACATTTTTAAATATTTGGTTGTTTTCTTTGACAAAACCTCCCACTCATTATATTCAATGATTGGAATAATACAAGAAATATATTCTTACATTCATAAAAACATTACTCGTGTTTTTGTAAAACCATACTGCAGCTTTCTTAAACTAAGGGACAATACAAAAATGATGGATGGCAGTGTTGGCCAAACATTTTTGAATCCATCAATAAATGTACAATAACCCAATCAAACTCTGCGAAAAGAGTAAAAATATGAATTTTTCATGGTACAAACATTGAAGATACCATCGATAGTTTGCGGTCCAATATAAATCGATAGGGAGAAATCAATGCGAAAATAGGAAATAAACATATAGTACAAAAAAACATTGTTTGTCGTTTCTTCATTTTTAGCTTCCTTTTACTACTCCTTTTCATTGCAAATAGTTTCTTATTCCTTTACTGTGCCATAGGCAGTTCAAGTGTTGAATGCAACAAATAACTTTAGAAATAATAGACCAAATCCATCATAAATACATTTGAACAAGATTTTTCTTTTTAATAAAATATGCTTAAAATCAAAACTAAAGTGTTGATGATTTCATCTGTATTTTACATGGATAAAACTATAGCACAATTGTGTTTTCTAAAAAGTCACAATATATATTTTTGTTAATTTAAAATTATAAACATTTTTAAAATAATACAATACGAGTTTATTAATCAGGACATATTAAAAAAGTATATATTTGTATTACATTTTACGTTTAATTAAAGAATTAAAACCGAAGAAAAATTGTTTCATAGTGTGGTGAAGGATGGAATATCAGGGTGTCAATTATGTTGAGATGAACTATTCAGGTGTGGGTTGGAAGTTCGTATAGTTTAGTGGCCCAAATGAAGATGGTGATGAAAACAGAAGATGATGAAAATGACAGTTGAAAACTGGATCATAATTTAATAATACTTTTATTTAGAAGTATTTGTAGAGCTCGAGATAAAAACGTTATATATTTTTATCCATAGGACTTTCAGTTAAATAAATTTTGCATAATAATAATAAGGACAGGCCATGGGAGACAAATCCCCCATGACCTGCCTAAACAAAAGCCAAATTAAAAGTAAAAAGTACGTGTAGTTCGGTCTCAACGGATACTGGAGAAGCATGAGTAGGAGATCCAAAATTGGCGATTTATCAAAATATAACATAGCCAAAACAAAGCCAACCCCGCATATTAATATTAGGTTAAAATAATACCTTGGCGATCTCAAGTCGCCAACAAATTTATGGGAATTATTACAACCATGCAACTGAAACATTTTTGCGGTAAGAAATTAGAAATAAAAAGTTATAAATAGACTTTTTGTTTTCGATAAGTCACGACAGGGCATAGTCTACATAGTAATGAAATAAAAAGTATCCGTTACATTGATCGATGCAAAAAAGGTATAAGTATTTTATGTTCGTTTTTAAAGATTAAGTCTTTGAATTATTTAAAATACAATTCGATTAATAATAAAAAGCTGAAGTAATGAAAGATATTTTAAAGGATAGGAAATAAATATGTAATGCCAATTGTGGCCTCACACATAGATACAATAAGTTTTATTTGAAAATCCTTTCAATAATTTTCTGTAGAAATAATTTTTTTCAAATTAATGAATTCACATTAAATAATTCGAAATCATCAGTTTTACAAAGCTTAAAAGATAAATCTTATATATTAGGAGAGATGAAAAAACCAGATAAGCTAATTAAACCACTTCCCTTGGTTCATTTGATAAAAGGTAACTCAACCACAGCATAAGTTCAATACCCATTACATAAAAAAAAGTATATCTCCAATGTTCAGTTAAATATCTTTTTTGCTGTTTTGAAATTATGTTAGCTTTAAATGGTTAAAAACTGTATAGTTTTGTATTCGTAGTTATTTAAACATACTAGTTGTAAGCTGTTTCAAAATCGTAAATGTAAAAAACTTACTTTATCGTAGTTTTTATGGTTAATTGAATAGAGAAACTACTGCTGGTTATTTTACCGTAATTTTAGAATGAAAATTCCAACGACGAACCAAAAAGCTAGATTTTTTTTTTTATCGAAGCGCTTTGTTCATGATTTTAGTAAAAATAAGAATAAAAATGATTTTAAAATATATGATTAAATTTGGTAAATGAGGTAGAATTTGATAAGTTTATCATGATACTTCAGATGATGCTATGCAATCCATTTATTACGTAAAATTTACTTTTCAGATTTGTAACCATAACCATTTCAGATTGTTATATGTGGTAACGAGAACTATAATTTCGAAAACGACAACTTCAGTTAAATCGTTACCATATGAACGTAAAAATCACATAATGAATTGTTTAAATATTTTACATTTTGGTTTTATTTACCAGAAAAAATTATTCTTACCCTAAATATCATATCTATGAATTACAATAATTTTATCAGAATTTATTTTTTTTGTGTAGTAAACGTATATAAAAATATATTATTTTTAACTTTTATATATATTTTCTAATATAATATATAATTTTGTAATATATTTCACGAAAATACTCAACGGAAGGCTTAAAATTGGAGCAGATATTCTGTTGCACTGATATTTAAGTATTTTTTAGCTTAAATATCAATTAATCATGTCAAAATATTGTATTTTGTTTTCAGAAAATTTATTTTCTATAACCAAAAACAATTAATTCAATAGTCCTTATTTAATAAATTATTGTTTTATATTTTTGAATTATACAATTTAAGTATTTATTGATAATTATTTGTCATTTTAATTATTTGTCATTTTAATTATTTTTCGAGGTTTACTGCTTGAAAACTTATGAAGGAGTTACATTTGGTGAAGGAGTTTCCTGAATCTATTCTCAATTATTAGGTAATTTTTAAAAGTTGTTTTAACTATTTAGCGCCTCAACAGTTTTACTAAAGAAGCACTATGTCTACGTTTCATTTTTAACTATATTTGGTAATTATAAATTATGTGCAAGAAAACAACTTTAGAAAAAAATTTCGAAAATTTAGATTCCTGTAAAATTTAGTATATATTTTATTTAACAAAATATTTCTAAATCTTTCTAGAATAAAGGAATTTTTAACCATTTTGCGAAAACATATATTTATATAGTTTCTAAAAATTTTCTTAATTACCGTAAGACTTTATAAATACAAAATTTATAAAGATTTTAAATAAATTTTAAAATAAAAAAAAACTAATTTTTATTTCAAATACCTTAAGAATATTTAAAAGAAAAAACGATAGTTTAAAGAAAAAAATCGTATTGTTTCAATATGTTTAATTTTGTTACATTATAAAATAAAAAATATATAAAATATGAATAAAATGAATAAAGTTAGATTTGCAACAACATGATACTGAAGATAAACAGTAGATTGCTGTCTTTGAGATCTTATGTCTAATCAAGGGACAAGAAAAAGGAATGATAAGCCAAGAAAGTTATCGATCTCTCTTTATTACATCTGAAAATAGATCTGAAGACGTGATTCTAACTTGCTATATTAACTTTCGGGACTTTTGCTGGGTATGTATTCTAAGATTATTTCTTCTGCGATTTAAATTTAAATGAGAGTGATATTTACCATTTAAAAATGAAGTAATTACTAATTAATATATTAACTATGCTTAAAAATAGTTGCAGAAATTAAATTTCGTTTTTTTTTTTAAAAAAGGCAAAAATAATTTTTTGTTGAGCAAATTTGTTTTTCTTTCTTTTATATTTGTTCACTGTTTTGGGAAACATTTGTCAGGGATGTTTATAAATAAATTTATATATATTTAAATACAATTGAAAAAAGAATTAATCGGATTCCTCAAGATGAAAGTTATTAATAAGTGAGAAATATTATAAAAAGTGAGTGCTTGATCAAAATGTAATTTTAAAAAAAAATGAATATGTGAGAACTTATTCTTCGTAAGATAGTCTTAAAATTAATATTTTCCATCAGAAATCAGTGTTCGGGCAGAAAATAATACTTAGCTACATATTTTCTTTTTTAGGGTACTTCAGTGTTCTCACAAAACTATTATCTTGAGAGCGAAGGACATGAGAGAAATTCATAAAAAACATTATTTAGTTATATTCTGCACAGTTTATAAAGATAACTTTGAATGAAGTAATAACGGAGCAAGGGAAGAAAGTACTTAAATAACGGCACAATGCGAAAACTTTTAATACTCAGTAATATTGTGTCGTCATTTAATAACGAAAAAATCACAGGATCTATGATAGTAAAAAAAGAAATGAATAAGAGTAGTGATAAAGTGCTTGGCATTTAATTGCAGTTTGTATCAAAATTCTTATACTGACAATAAGGAAATGTGTCAATTAAATTATTTTGCTCATGAAAGACGTCATACAAAACTTCAGTTCAAATAATCAAGGGGAAAAATTAAAAAAATGCCTTTTGCTCTTACCTGATATAGATATGTCATTAACAAAATATGCGTTTTGATTTGCAACACGTTTTTATTTCTTAAAGTTTTTTTGTAAATCTTCCCTAAGATTTCTCTGGTGTAAAGTTGAACTTTATTTATTTTTTAAAAGAAAAAAAAAGAAAAAAAAAACAGGTTTAGTGTACTAAAAAGCAAATAGTTTCCATTCGGAACTAAATTCGACATCATAAATTAGATGATTTATTATTATTTTATCCAGTGTTTCTCTTAGCTTTGTTTGCCCACACTTATATTATTTCATAGTTAAATAACTTTTATGCGTTTGAAAAAAGAAAATCAAATTTTTCAAGAAAAGAAAATCAAGAGATTGAAAATGCACCATTTACCAATTATATGCTTGATTTTTTATGTATTTAATAAAACATTTTCATGTCAAGACAAAGTTTAGGAGAATAGAAAATGGTTTTAAAAATAAATTTTTTTATTAATCCTTCGTTGCTTTGTCACACACAGACCCATAACTAGTGCGGGAATGGGTTCTCTCAATACTCGCTCTTTAAAATTCATGTAAATTTCATTACAATAATAAAATAAGATGATATCATTCTGATAATTATACATTTTAAGTTTAAATAAATCAATTTTTACCATGCAACCTATTTAATATTAGTATGCAAGTTAATATATTTCGAAAAGCTTTCATATCAATATCTTCTGCTGTGCGCAAGACACACGCATCTTTGTTTGTATATTTCTCCTTACCTGAACATATTTTAATATAAGTTCCTTGCCATTGAAAAGTGATTCGAAGTCTCTTTAAAATCAACTTTCAGAGCAATGTGTGTTTCTGGATAGTTTAACAACATGTAACTGTTTAATTCCATCTTTGAGCAAATCTCCATTCCATTTCTTTCTATTTAATCTCCATTCCTCTCTCCATGTAGAGTACGCCAAAAGAAAACGGGCCACACTGAATAAATTTTGATCTAATAGTCAGATGTTCACGTTCTAGGACTTATTCGTAATGGTTTAAAGGGGTTTTCTGAAATATAAGGAATTAGTGAGGACGATATTTTAAGTTATGAAATCGGACACAAAAACGTATTTTCTGATACTATACATTACTTTTTTCTTAATGGATTCAGATTTTTGATCTCCTAAATATAAGGAGTAGTCGTAATCTGGGAAATATGGTCCACATAATTTGGTCAGGAAAGAGATCCGAAAATTAGACTTCTTATTATTAATTTTTCTTTTTGCGTATTTCACCATATCTCTAGAACTCTTTAAGCAAATTGAAAAGATTTTCAACACATTTATATAATTCGCTTATACAAAGATTCCATGCAATTCCATGCAAAAAATATATTTTCATAATTTTTTTATTTTATTTTAATAATAATAGTCAAAATAATTTTGATTTGTAAGGTATACAATTTTACATTATTTAAAAATATGTAATTTCACATAGCAAAATTTGATTTTTCTTTTATTAATATTAAATAAACTTTATTTATCTATATATACAAAAGTGAATGTCTGTCTGTCTGTCTGTCCTTTATAGACTCCCAAACCGTCCGACAGAAAACTATGAAACTTGGCATACGGATAGTTTAAAGCACGAGGAAGGTTTCTGTCGACATTAGAACATTCTGCGACAAACCGTTCCAGCGGTATCAGCGAAAATCGAAATTGAACTTTCTGATTGGTTAAAAGTTAGCCATTGTTTTAAATTTTGCTATAAGCGATTCAGTTTTTAAATATCTTGAAGAAAACAACAGTGATATTTTCTATCTTATAGCTCTATTCATTTAGAAAAGTAAATTACATATATTTTAATATTTAATTATAATTCGCGCAAGTTTATTTATGTCAGGTGAGCACAAGCACGTAAAATCAACGAGAATAGATTTCGTAATTATTAGTCGTATCAAGGATTTAGTATCCGCGATCGCAACGAACTATAGGGGGCGTTGTTGTATGTGCCGAATCCCTGCGATTTCCATATGAACAGTCATTCAGTTACACTGGAGACGTCTTTAATGTAGCATTGTAACGTTCCATCTTTATTGTGGCTGATTAAATTTAAAAAAGAAAATTGTTTGTTTTCTTTCTTATGCAAACGAAAACAAAATGGTATCTCTTTCTTTTACAGAAGGAACATCCAGAGCACATCGGAAAAATATTTGTAAATAAAGAGAAAAAAATAGGTATATTCTTTTAAGAGTTCAAACCTAATGCCTGAGAAATAGTTTTACTAAATTTAATGGTATAACATGAGAGGCCCATTTAAATTTTAACGTAAAATAAAGAATGCTTACGAAACAAAAACAAAAAAAAAGAACCATTCTTTTTTGTCGCCATTTTTTAAGTGTTACGAAAATGCGTCTTTGGGACTTGCCAAAAACAAAACAAGATGCTATTTTACTTTTTTAGGAGCGAAATATTTTATGGAGTGAAATATAACGAAAATGTACCAATGTCCATAACATGAAACTTTATCTTAGTAAACGTCAGTTTTGGAAATGTTATTTCATTTTGAATCTTATTTATTAGAGTTCATAATGGCTATAGAATCAGGTGAGAGAAAAGTTTGTTTTGAATCTATGCTAAACTCTATATCAACCCATTTTCCACCGAAATCTGACTGACTACTTGGATTTTAAACAAAGTGTTTCATTTTAAGATTTTTTCCAAAACTTTTAAGTGTAGATTGGCGGCACTTAAAAATCTGCCATATCTGTAGCTGTGGTTAATACATAAGTACCGAATTTTTCTGCCATACTTTTCTGAATCATATTACTTCAAATATTAGAATATGCAAGAAGTATACATAAACACATAATTTAATACCATTTAATTTTTCAAAAAAAGTATTTTGACAACAATTTTATCAAAAAATTATAAACTAAAAAACGTAAAATAAAGAATTCTTAGGATAAAAACGATTTTAAAAATTCCTCATTTTTCAATAAAAACTTTTGTATTGTTTCTTTTTTTAATTCTTATAGTATTTAATCAGACGTAAAAAAACCATTTTGTAGAGAACGATCATCAAGTAAGAAAAAAATTTATTTAGAAGCAAATTTTTTATTATAAAAATCATAACACTTACCTGATTTATAAGTCCGGAGAATTCCAAAATGATATGTTCTTTGTTTGAAAACTTTATTCTCAAATAATATATACATAGTTTATCCCTTCATTACTTTTAGGTAACATACCACACATCAAAATTTTATAATTTTAAGATCTCGATATGAATTTTAATATGTAGCTTAAAAACAGAATAGCGAATTCTAGTTGAAATTATTTCAAAACTAAAAAACACTTACCAAGAAAACGATAAAAAATTTATTTATAATCAGCACAAAAGATACCTTTTCAAGTAATTCAGATTATTCTTTATTGTTGTTTTCTGAATTATGTAGATACAGAAATATATACTATTCTATGAAAAAGAAGAATATTCTATAACTATTACAGTTCTGTATGGAATTCATTGGAACACATTTATTCATTGGAATGACGAAAGCAATGTTGACTTCATTTTAACTTGTAATGAATTGAAGACAGAAAATTTTTTTTACCGCAATACACACATCTGTAACAGCAAGTGATCATGAAATCATGTTAAGTTGTTGGTAATAGAAAGGTAAAAATTATTGAGAAGTTGTTCTTCAAATGCTTGGCGTGTTCTGCTTCAATGTTTGGCATGTTCTGATTAGTTTTTTCAAGAAGTTTTACCTTTTCTTTAGGGAAATTTTGCTTCTTTTTAGGTGCTAAGAAAATGGCGTCCGTCATTGCCAATGGTTATGTGGGAACTAATGCCTGATATTTACAGTCTCCCGCTAGATGGCGTTTTCGGGTGTTGCGATCGCGAATTGTGAAAACTGTTTAATAAAAATAAAGAAGAAAGTAACTTTCATTCAAATTGCACGTTTTCTAAACTTATTTAGATTTAGTATGCAATTTTAGGTTAGCACAATTAAATATAATTTTTGAAGGTTTCATTGCTGACAGTTGTTGTCATTTGAAAACTGTTAGATTGTTTGTTATTACAAAGTTTTCGAATTCACATTCATTTTATTTCTTTCATTGAAAAAATAAACTTTTGTTTCAAATTTTATTATTATTATATTTCTTATTTAAGTAATTTCATTTTTATTGCTTTTTTATTATTTAAAATAAATATGCGAATTTTCGATTTAGCAAATTTGCGACCACTGTCAACTTTTACATTTCTTTTTGTTTGAGAGAGAATATTTGCAGAAATATGCCGCCTAAACGAATTGCTCTTAGTCGATCAACATCTCAAGCACGCAAAAAGAGAACTATCCGTGTTTCAGAAACATCGGAGCAACGGGGAAAAAGACTTGAAACTAATTGAGAACACAAATGCTTTAGCCCGTTCCTTAGAAACGTCTGATCAACAGGAAAAAAGACAAATCAACTACGCACTACTCAAGCCCGTTTGTTGGAAATATCAGAGCAACGGGAAAGAAGACTGTTAACGAATCAACTACGTACTACTCAAGCCCGTTCGTTGGAAACATCAGAGCAACGGGAAAGAAGCCTGTTAACAAATCAACTTCGCACTACTCAAGCCTGTTCGTCGGAAACATCAGAGCAACGGAAAGCAGGAATAAAATCCGATCGAGAACGTACTACACAAGTCCGTTCGTCGGAAACATCAGAGCAACGGGATGCAAGAATGAAATTCATACAAGAACGCACTTCGCTATTCAGACGCTGCCAATACTCTGATTTGAATCTCAGTGCATTTCACTCTGATCCGACCACCAACTATATAGTCTTCGCCCAAGTGTCATCATCGGAAAAATGGATCAATTGTGTATGTTTTGTAGTGCTGTCAAATTTAAGAATGAAACAGCTGGAGGCAAAGTGAAACTACCAGACTTTACGTCGCCACCCGAGCCATTATGAACGTTGTTATCGGGTCAAGCAAATCAATAGAAACTTTTCTTGGCGAATATATGTCGGTACATTCGTGTTTCCAAATGACTTCAGTCGGTGCTACAAGTGTCGGTGAGCATATGGGTAGCCAGAGTTATTTATTACATTCACATGCAATCCTGCTCGAACTAAAATTAAAGAGCCTTTGTAACCTAGGCAAACATCATCGGATCTTCATGACGCATTACCGCACGTGAGTTAAAACAAATATTAAGCTCTATACTTAGTTTTATTGCGAAAAGTCATGTTTTTGGAGAGACACGGTGCTTGATGTATTCCATAGAATGGCAAAAAAAGAGAATTACCACGTAATTTGGCTTATTGAGAAAATGATACCATGCCAAATTGGTCAGCTCATATCAGCAGAAATACCTCATGTCGCCATTGATCCAGACTTTTTTCAGATCATCATCCAAAATATGTTTCATGGTCGGTGTGCATCACCATACATGTCTGTTTGAAAATGCACTAACGATATCATAGAGAATTAACTGTTGAGACTATCACTGGTTTTTTCACCATTAAATAAAATTCTCATTTTGAATTATAATCGCAAATCTCATTTATACACTTAAAATACAAAATTAAAATTCAAACTGAAAGCGTTGCAACGCACGTAGGGTATAGCTAGTATTAAATAAACTAAACTTTATTTTTTACATTGGAGTATCTTTGTATAAACGAATTTTATTATTGTGTGCAAAAAGTTTTCGATTAGCTTAAAAAAACCTCGAGGTACGAAAAAGTAAAATTTACATTAAGGTGTCCAAATTTTTGATCGCTCTTCTGCCCAAAGTATGGGAACCATATTACTCGGATAAAGGCTATCCTCTATATTTTCGGGTTCAGAAATCCGAATCCAAGAAAAAAGGTATGTTTATTCAGAGAAAGTACATTTTTGTTTCTGATTTCGTAACTTTAAATATCGTCTTCACCAATTAATTAACATATTTGATGTCACCCCCTTAAACTAATATGAATGGATCCTAAAACGTTAGGATATGATCATTCAATTGAAAGTTAATAAAAAAAGTGATAAGGGAAGTGAGAAATTTAAAACCAGCTTCCCCTGAACACATCCTCAACTGTCTGCAATTTTCCTTAGAGAACATTCTCTTGCGACCTATTTTAGTGTGTGACTTTGCCAGAGCGTTTGAACTCATGGATTTGATGTAGATGAGGCTATATTGCGAAGAATTGGAAACAACAACAAATCGAAAGTCATTCAGAGTAGTCCGTTTTTTTCTTGTGCAGTACAGCTATGGTTTAAATAACTTCACAAATGAAATTTATTTGGGCTGTAGAAATATCCCCCTCTAGAAGAAGCATTTAAAATGTCTTCAACTTCATAAACTGAAATTTTCGAATCCGCTTTCTATAATATCATCTGAAATTTCAGCATCCGAGAGCTGTATTTTTTAAACGATTACCAAGATTGTGATTTTCTGATTGAACTGATTTTGTTCGTTTATTTTTTATATAAGACACAAAATAATCATTTTCAGAGAAAAGTTAAGTTTTTGATGTTTTTAAGCTCGCTTCCAAAGTTCTTCACCTCAACATCGACAATAATGATAACGCAAATGTTATTGAGGGTTCTGAGATACCACTTGGGAAAATGAAAATAGTAG
Source organism: Parasteatoda lunata (assembly GCA_949128135.1). Classification (NCBI taxonomy): domain Eukaryota; kingdom Metazoa; phylum Arthropoda; class Arachnida; order Araneae; family Theridiidae; genus Parasteatoda; species Parasteatoda lunata. Next base: position 60,707,662 of record OX421973.1, on the reverse strand, counting down.
AAAACAAGAAATAATTTGGATTGCTCAGCCGGTCTCGAAATGTAGCAGTTCATTATTTACGTCACACTGGAGCTGCATAATGGACAATTGGCAATGGTTTGGGAAACACCCCTGAGGATGACCTGAAGGCATGCCGTTACAATTTTGATCTTCTGCTGAGTGAACAACGCCCCCGCTTTAAAAGCCTGTCGATCTACGCGTGAAGTCAAGCACTTTAGGATAGAACAGTTTAGCGGGAACTAATATCACGCACCTTCATAAACAAGAAACCTTCGGTCCCTTCGCAGGCTGCTCAAAGTTGCTCATCCAGTGATGTTTGACTTCAGCGATCTAATGGGAAACCTATCTTAACGATCAGTACACAGCGGAACCTTGAAATGTATAATTGTTGGCAATTCCACACAGGTACTGATGTTGACAGAGACCAATATTTGCATTGAAAATTGAAAATGACCAGTCAAAAATGATTCGGAGTCTGTGAGAACAAAATATCAGCCAAATTTTTAAAATGTAAAAATAGCTAAATAAAAATAGTTATTACAAAACGTGCAATTTAATGTTGATATGCAGTTAAGGAAAATTTTAAAGAACGAAAAATAGTTTCTCTAGATTTTCGAAAAATGACGATTGATACTGACAAAATGAATCGATTTCTTCGTAATCTTATGGTATTATATCTTTAAATCGAAAATAACCTAAATACAATATCGGAAGAAAATACTTTAGAAGAACTTATAGAACTGTTTTATATTTATTCTAATCCTTATTTATCCTTCTCTTCTATATCAGGAAAAAGATATATTCCTTCCAGATAAATAAAGAAAGGAGATCAAACGCTTTACCATTACAATGGACTTTAAGTTTTAACTCCTAGAATAACCTAGAAAACAGACTAACCGAAAAGGCAGACCATCTGTTGAAAGAACGCCTTAAGAAAGATTCCGTCAGTGCAAGAAAAAAATAGAAAGAAAGTTCCATCGTTGTGCTAGAGCGTGTCCAAAGGAAAACTGGGATGAAGCAAAAACACAAACATAGGATTCTCCATTTATCTTAATGTCAGAGAGCGTTTCAGAACAAACTTCAGCTCAAGTCTATTATTTTTTTAAAGAAAAAAAAAACAAGATGGAAATATTGTTTAAGTTTAGAAGTAGGGTATCTTGCGTTAGGAACATTCAGCAATTGATTTGAAAGAAGAAAAAAAAAACTTACCACAATTCAAAAATATTTTATTGAATTTTCTTTACAGAACGCAAACTACTTCAGATCACTTTAAAACATAAGAGAACACATGAAATTGTATTTTGGAGGAGTGAATGTAACATTTCAAACAGATTAAATAGAAAAATACGCATAAGAACAAAAAAAAAAATATAACGATGAAAATTTTCTTTTATGTTCATGCTCTATGTTGTTACATAAAAATGTGTTTATTTCTATACTCTTAGAGAAATAGATTTAAGGATAATTTTGATATCTTGAATTCAGTATAATTATTTAACATCTCTTACGCGTTGTACGTACAATATAACAATTACATTTCTGGTTTTTAATTGAAAAAAAAAACATAATTCTGGTTAACAAGAAGCAAAATTATGTAATTTCATATGGTAATTTTGATTTAGTAATTTTTATATTCATGTGGCAACGGCTTACCGGAAAATCTGGTTTTTAAAATTTTAGTTCTTATTACAAAACATTTAGGAAAAAAAACAACTCAAAAGCAATTTAACCTTATAAATGGTTTTTATGACATGCAATAAATTATCAAGGTGAATAATCAAATTTTATCACATGTTATAAAATTTGATTTTCCTGTTAAGTTTACCAAAATTATTACTAAAGCACTTCGGTAAAAATTCAGAGCTTTTTGGTTCGTATCCATAGAACCAGAAACATGTTGAATTTTACTACATTCTGGTAGCTTTGACCTTACTGTTCTTTAGCAGTGTATGATGTGTTAAATTAAATTATGTTTTAGCTTAGGTTAAACAAAAGTATAGTCAACTCGTTTCAAAATTTGAAATAGAGAAATGTGAAGTAAAACGAAGTGCGGTAAAAATTCGTAGTAACCATTCTAAAGTATAAACTAAATTAGGTTTTAATTCAGCATGTACAAGTATACAAATGTACATAATATGTTATAATATGTTTTAATAAAGCGCAACATTGAGGTTGCAGCAAATTTAAAAGATGTAATGATCCAACCTGCTAGAAAATCTGAAGAAATGAAATCAATTAATAATATTTTCGCTCTATTTAAAGTTCGGTGCATTAAATTCAGATGTTTGACTAAGCATTCGAATTCACCTGACTAGAATTCAGTTAAGCAGATGGCAGAATTAATTTGTCGACAGTGACAAATACAAGGAAAAAATATTGCAAATTAACCATAGAAAAACAACGCTTTGCCTTTATCTTACATATCTTCTAAGTGAAAAATATTAAGTTAGTATAAGTAAATCAAAACAGCGTGACAAAACATTAATGAATTCCAGCGCGTGAATTATAATCACTGTGCTCTTAGCGAGACATTCACCTCGTGTTGTGCATTCACTGTTACCTATTACGAGGAGATCACCGAGCGATAAACCCGCTTAGGCGATATGTGTCACTACGGACAATTTGGAGAATTTGAGAAATGTTGTCTCTTGGGGCAGCAGGAGCAGTGTGGATGGATTGTCAAATTGCCAAGCAGTTGAGGCGTTCTGATTGGACGATCAGCAAGAAGAGATGTATATGTGAGATTATAGTCGCATTCAGAGATATCTAAATTTGATCTACGTCATGTTAAGCAATTTGAGAACAATTTCTATTTTGCAATTGATATTTTTAAAAGTTTTTTAATAGAATTTTGTTAATCTAGAAAGCTATGGAAAATAAAGATAAATTCAAATTCTATAGACAAATATTTACTATTTTTCAATATATAATGAATTCATTGAAATTGATTGATATGAAATTGTATAGTGTATTAATTTATTCTCTGTCTGAAATATAAATTGATTTAATGTTAAATTTATCTTCGAAATAGGTATCAAGTATGGTTTGAATTTGATCACGCACAATCGAACGATACTCAGCATGTTAAGTACGATTGGAATGCGGGAAGCGTTTACACAGTTTTGAAAACCATTTTGATTATAATTAGTATTATTCAAATTTATAGTTTTTCTACTAAGTTAGATTTCATCTATTTTACTCATGTAGTTAAATTCATTACAAAATTGTTATTATTTTGGTATTGTTAAAAAATTTATATTGTAGAATAGATCCAACAGTTTTTGTTACTTTACAAATAGTTACAATAGAAATGATAGAAATTAAGATAATTTAAAAAATTAATTAAATAAATAAAATAAATGAGGCAATTTTCTAACACTTTTGAAATGTTAATATAAGCTAAATTTTGGACCTAATTAGTGAAAAATGAATAAATTAATTGAAATAATAAAGTCTAATAAAAATGTTTCTTTTAACATTTTTTGAAACATGTGAATAATTGCTAAATAACATAAAAAACTTTGATTTAATAACTTTATTTGGGCAAAATTAATAAATTGTAAAAACTGTGTTGCAATAGCTATCCTAATATCATGTTGAAAATCCTGAAAAATTATTTGCATTTCAAGTTATTACCGAATATAGTGTTAGTACATACGTAAAAGAGGTATAGTAAAATCTTAACATCAATAATTGATAAAACTTACGCCAATCTGCAATTTGTTGCTGAAAAAAGGCTGTGTTTTTCGAGGTCCTGTAAATTTGAATCGAATATTTAATGCATATTTGAACTAAGTAACAAAATTCCTGCGTGTGATGATTGCAGAGCATATTTTAAACGTTTAAAAGTATTTTTGGACTATTATTAAAAGTTTAACTGCGATTACTTGTGCAATTTTGAGATAGCAACAATTTGACGTCTAAGATGTAAGTTTGACGGTATCTTTTCGGATGATATCTTGTTTTGTTTACTCGTCATTCTAATTATTTCGAACCAAAAATGATTCAATCCTCGTTCCTAATTGATAAAAAAAATATTGATTGTGGTCTATTATTTACCAAGGGATTTAATTTTTCTTGTCGAATTGATTTGACAAACTTCTCATATAAACTGTTATAAATTACGTGTTTTTACTTTTAGTTTTGTGAGATTTACATAAATCTGCCGACTGTATAAAAAATATGTAATATTTAACTTCTATTCACTTATTTTTTGTTTAAATTTATATTAATATTATGCCTGTTCCGTGCGCATGTTTGATTAGCAAACCAATTTTATTTTTACAAATATTATATAAATATATCTTAATCATATGATTCTTGCTTTATATTGTATTGTAGAAGTATCTTTACTGAATCTTATGAGTAATTTGTCTTACTGTATTTTTAATGTTAATGAATAACAAACATAATGCTGGCTACTTTACACCAAATACACTACTGGCCGTAGAACCTGCCACACCAGGAAGGTGACACACCACGAACGTGAAATTTGAAGGTATGATAAAGTATTTTGTGGTATGCAAATTATTCGCTTGTCAGCGAATTTTATCAAAGCAGGCGTTGTTAGCGACACCTACAATGTGTATAAAAGAATAAATTTGACAGAAAGTTCCTCATACAGAAATTGAATTTGAGCGTTGTTCTTGGGTAAAGTAGTGTTTGTTATGCTTCGTGTAAGAAGGAGAAATGCCTACCAGTACGTGTCTGAGTTTGATCGAGATCGAATTGTAGAATACCGGGATTGCGTTTTATCATACCGAAGTGTTGCTGCTTAGGGTGGTCGAGATCCCATAACTGTTAACAGAATATGGAATCGATGGGGTCATGACAGATATATGGAACGCCGTACAGGATATCAGCGACCCCCCATCACTAACAGTCGAGAAGACAGACGTGTTATCCACGTCGCCTTAAGGGATCGTACAGCTATGTCATGAACCCTGAGTCAATAAATGGGGACATTTGCAAAACAACAAGTGTCTGCACGAACAGTTCGATGGCATTTGCTGCAGCATGGACTGTTAGCACGGCGACCATGGCTTCGACTACCCTTGACGCTGAATCACAGACAGAAGCACCTCCAATGATGTAATCAACGGTGAACTTGGACGCAGGAATTGCTCGACGTCGTCTTTTCAGGTTTTGTATACAGCATCATGATTGCCGCATCCGCGTTTGGCGACATCGTGGAGAACGCCCATTGGCAGCTTGCACTCGACATCGTCATTCTGACACATCACCTGGAGTAATGGTATGAAGTGCCATTGGATACACGTCTCGATCACCCCGTGTTCGCATTGTCGGCACTTAGAACAGCAGCAGTTACATTTCTGATGTGTTAGGGCCAGTTTCTCTGCCTTCTCTTCGATGCCTCCATAACGCTACGTTTCGGCAGTACAATGCACGACCGCATGTTTCCCGCAACGTCCTGACCTTCCTTGACATAGAACATGTTCACTTGTTGCCCTGGCCAGAGAGTTCTCTTGATCTCTCACCAATTGAAAACGTCTGATCAATGGTTGTCGAGCGACTGGCACGCCACCACTCGTCAGTCACTAAGGTCGATGAATTGTGGCATAATGTTGAAGCAGCATGGAAAGTTGTACCTGTCCATACTATCCAATCTCTGTTCGACTTGATGACCAGGAGAATAACTGTTGTTATTGCTGCCAGGAAAGGCTGCTCTGAGTACTGATTCCTCCGGGTCCATACATCCAAATATCCTGAAAATCTAATCACATATTCTTCTAACTATATTGTATGTGCCTAATAAATATTATTCTGTTATTTGCATTCCCTCCTGGTGAAGCGATTTTAATGGCATATAGTGTAATATGAAAGAATATTCTACGTCTTTATGCGTGGTTTAACACTTAGTAAAGCATCACTCTGCCGTAAGAAAGTCACTATGCTTTTTAATGTTTGGATACGAGATATTTTTTTACAGTTAATGAAAAGTTTTTTCGCAAATATTTTATAAGTTTGAAAATGTAAATTTTTTTAGAATGATTTTTAGAATTAGTATTTGTAAAAAAAGGCGTTACATGAGTATATTTTTAATATTTTTAAAAAGCAATTACCTATAAACTCTACAAACACCAAAATTTAGAAAAAAAAATTATTAAATCATGAATACTGCTGACATAGATGATTTCAGTAATTATTCGCTAGCTATTTGTTATTTTAGAAACTCTTATTATTAATCACCATATTACTATTTTTTTATATTTGAAAAATATTTAAATCTATGAAAATATTTTATCTAGTGTCAGAAATTTGTGTTAGGTTATTTATGTAATAAACGTTATACTGTCATTTTTTCTTACATAGAATTCTTCTTTTTTAATCAATTGTTTTATTGCATATCAAACTGTTTATGCTTCGAATTCATTAGAAAATAACCGTACGGTAAAGATAATACAAACATTTTGTTAAAAGCTGTAAGTCATACTAATTGAAATTAACGAAATTCAATATCAATGCATTTTGAGAATAAGGGATCAGCAAAATATATTAGCAACGTAGCAATTAAATAAATTATCAAAAACAAAACTCTTTAGAATGACGTATTTTGCCATTTTAATTATGTTAAATGCATTTTTTAAAAAAAAATTACAAGAGTAAATTAAAAAAAATATTTAAAAAAAATAGGTAATAATATGAAGAATTGAAAAAAGAACTAATTTTGAAATAAAGGTCTTCTATTCTATGTATTAATTTTATAAGGAATGTAATTTACGTAAAATAAATAGTTCGATCGAAATAAAATTAAAAAAAGGCTTTAAAATTCCAGATTTCTTTTAGTGGAACTTTTTTTTTAAAAAATGGTTTAAACGTTTCAAAATAAATTGAAAATACGAAATGAATGAGAATTCAAAGCGCGTTCAAGAAAAATTCAATCAGTTATTTATTAACTTTCTTTTTCTGATTTGATAAGAGTGGATTTGATCCAATACAAAATAGCATGCATCTGTAAAAGAAATGTCATGAAAGAGGAAACAAGTCTTAAAAACAAATGAACATTACGTGTATTGTTTACATTTCTCTTATTTTTCTTTGTTATTATCCACAGAATAGATACTATTACCTGCTTGAAGAAGAATGAAACAAAATATGCAAATGCGTGACATCTCTGTTGTTCTTCAGACGAAGATCAAAGCTCCTTATTCGATGTCGAGGTATGCTTGCCGCTCTCTTTTTCCAACGATTGTAAGTTTTCCTTTTGTAGAAGAGCAGTTAAAACAAACAAAAAATTAACAAAAATGGAAGAAATAAAGGGAGAAATTCAACTGCGCAAATACACCGTTGGAAGAAAAAATGCATTTTTTACTTTATTCATTCTTTTCTCCATTGCTATGAAGATAAAATAAAAGAAAAGAACAATCGCATGGGCTTGATGTGGAGTTTTTTTTTGTGCTGGGGGGGGGGGGGAGGGGCATAAAATGTAAAAAGGAAGAAAATCACAAAAGGAAAAATAGAGAGATAGAGCAGACATAGGAACACAAAAGCATCCTGAGATCGTTTCGCCTTGTTTCTTTCCGGATGAGTTCTGGATGGGATGGTAGGGATTTTTTCCCCTAAAAGTGATATAGAGAGAATACAAAAAGCCCACGAGGAATAAAGTTCAGAACTTCGATTGTTACGCCGTGATGTGGCCACAATTTAAGGAAAGTCAGGCATAAAGAAAATTTATTTAAATACTTGAACAATTTGATATAAATATAGAAAGATAGCAAGGGAATCCGTTGAGGAATAAGATATGCAGGAGAGTGAAGTTTATCTCGAAACTTTTAAACATATTTTATTTCAAACTTGTTCGTAAAGTAGTACCGATTCTTATAAGTATGCAAGAAATAGTGAGTATATACCAACAATGGAAAAAAAGTATGCTCTAAACTACCAAAATATGGTAAAATTTACCTTATTTATGGCACAAATCCAAAAACACGGTAATTTTTACCGAAACTCCTTGGAAGTGAGTTTGGTTAAATTAACAATAAAATATGGTTTTATATTGCTTGATAAAGTTTGGTTTATGTGGTAAAATTAATGATTTCATCATGATACGTTAGAGCATGACATGAAAGCTTTTTATTCGGTTAAATATACCTCTCACTTTTGTATTTTTTAACTAAATGTTTTGCAATAAGAGCTGTAATTTTTTTTAACCAGAACTCCCTGTAAGGCGCCACTATATGAACGAAAAATAAAAAAAAGGAATTATTTAAGTACCGTATATTTTGGCTTTTTTGTACCAGAAAAGTCATTACCATACAGAACGGAACGTTTAACGGAATATTTTTCTCCGTGTAGATAGCAAGCAACCTTACGATGAACGTTGGATTTTCATTTTTATTTGATTGCCATAGAAAAGTTGACTAATTTTAATTTTTTCAGCTTGGTAAAGAAGTCGAAAGTGCTACTCTTTAAAGTTACGCGGTGGGCACCTGTGTACCTTAGTCACGGAGACGAGCAGCATTACCCTCCCCACACTACCACAGGTACCCGTCCATAGGTGGACCTAATTTCCATGACACATAACAGAAATAAACATCCATACCCTAATCGGGATTCCAATCCGCAAATATTGACTTCGTAATTGCACGCTAACCTCTCTCGATATAAAAAAGATTGTTTATGAAAGCTTAATGCGAACCTCATTGCGCAAACATGCATAGTTAAATTAACATTGTTTTAAGCTTCTATGTCTTTTTTTTTTTTTTTTTTGTTGCTTATAATTTATAAGTCTTATTTCCGTTTTGTGATATTAGTTGTTGCTGACATAAAAAGAAAATTTACTCTGATGTGAGGGTATTTAGGAACAATAAAAATGAATGCTCAGTTGAAAAAAATATTACAATCAATTAATAAATTGAATATGTGTTAAAATCGATTAATACATTTAAAAAAAATACAATCAAGTTCTGACATTATTTTTAAAAAATTAAAAACAAGTGTTTCGTGAAAACTTTAAAAGCATAATAGAAGTAGAATATCTACTTTTAAAATTATTCTAATAATAGTGATTCTGAGTATATACTACTTAGGTGTATTGGAGAAGAATCATTGTTGAATTAAGTATCTCGGAAGAATTAAAGTTGGCTTGTAAATTAAGACATAACTAAAATTGAGTAAAACATTAAGCTGAATTAAAATTGAGAAGAACATTAATCTGAGTTAAGATAAAGTAGTAAATTTAATAAGCGTTGAAATGAAGTAATAAATTTTAAACAATTCAAACCAAGTTTTTCTCGAAATACTTAAATTTAGAATACTTCTCGAAAATTTTTAATTAGTTTGAAAAGAATTTATATTTAAAACAATACAAATGATCATTTAATGTTGATCAAATTATATGTAACTACTAAGGTGTAATTATGGAGAATTAAAATCTGTTTACTAAATAAGAACTATTAAAATCAAATAATGAATTTAATAGCATTAAAACAAAGCAGTAGATTAAAAAAGTGTGAAAGCAAAGAAATGGATTTAAGAAACATTAAAATCCAAAAACAAATTTAATAAGTTTTAAAGTTAGGAAACAATTTTTTAACATTTAAAAACATTGTTTATAGGAATGAATTATTTGCGTTAATAAACAAAAGACTCATTTAACAATCAATGACTTTTATTTAAAAAGAATTCATATGTCATCAGAAAATTTTTTACAGTAAAGTAAGTTTTCTGAATTGAAGGTACTTGGATGAGCATAAATAAAATCTTTCCTCATTAAAAAAGAAACTTAATCATTTTTTTATAAATTGAATGAAAAGGAAATTATAAAACAATAGAAAAATAATCATAACCAGAAAGTAAAATAAGTCTGTTTTTTTTTTCAATATTTTTGTTTTTTTTGAAGAGTTTTAAGTTCAAAAGAAATCAACTTAAAGTGTCGTATTTTATATGATAAAGACTTTCTTCTTGGTACTCGCAAAGGAAACAGCTAAGTTTTTTGGAATTGAATTCCATTTAAGAAGCAAGTTCGTCGAATTTCAGTCTAAAACACGAAATAAAACACATATGAAAGAGTTTTTTTTTTTTAAATGTATGCACTAGGATTATTGGTTAAAATTTCAAATAAAATGTAAAATGTGATTTAAAAAAAGACTTTATTATGGTTTTTCAAATTATTATATAATGTTGATAGGGCGATAAAAGACGATCTTTGAAGTAGAAGTAAAAATCCTTTGATCTAACTAAAATTGCTAGCATATCGCAATTTGTCTCTCCATAAAGTAAATATTTTTACCATTATATATAAATCATTTTACTATCTATTTAAACTCAAAAACATAATACGAATAAAAAAGCGATCAAGTCTGCAATACTAAAACCTGAAACTATATATTGACTTACATAATACCCTTTCTTAGTACAATATTTGCTCAATCACATTAAATAGTTTCTGAGAAGATGTAAGTAAATCAAATATCAATTTTTAAGTCTATGACAAGAAAGCGTTATATAACAAACACAAAATATAAATTTATTGATACAAAAAGAGTAATTAAAAAATCAAAAGATTAGTTTCTTATTTCAATTCATCAAACGAATTAAAAAGATAGAAAAAATAAGAAAAATATATTATCTCGTCGCCAGCTCTCACGATTATATCCCCATAGAGTATATATATATATATATATATATATATATATATATATATATATATATATGTAATACAAAAGTTATAAAAATACTTTTGTATTAATAAAAGCATTGAAACTTATTCATTTTCATAAAATGTCTTAGTTAAAAAATTAAAGTACAGATATTCTATTTTGGGACTTCAAGGCTGTAAACATGCCAATAAATTATAATTAGATTTATGTTTCAAAAGAGGAGTTATTTTAAGATCTTTCACTTCCATATAAGGAAAGATTAAACGATTTTCTATGAGTATTAAATAATTTGCGATGAGGCGTAGGAATACAAGGAATGCAATATGACTGGCCTTTTTACACTTTTAAGTATCCTATAAAACGCAGGACTGATGGTTTTTGCGTGGCTTTTTGTGTTTTACTTGTGCTTGCTAAACTCCGTCAGATCTGACGAGAAAAGTGTCTCTCCCCCTCCAGTCGGAGAGGGGAGGAAACTGTTGCTTCACCATCTTTTAATTAATAAACATCTTATGCAGAATCTGGACTCATCTTTCATGTAATTTTGACTATTATTCCCATATTAATAACAGGGTTTTGCTCTGTTATTACAGACACACACACACACACACACACACACACACACATATATATATATATATATATATATATATATATATATACATACTCTATGTGGGAATACTGAAAACGTTTCCATTAATTGCACATGAAGCTGGGAGCGAAATTGACTCAGAATTTGCGAAATTATTCCATCACTTAAACGTTGCTGATTATTCATTTTGTTCGATAGCAAATTTTTATTTTTTTAAAAGATTTCTGCAAAAAAAAAAAAAAAAAATTGGCGAAAAAGAAAAAATTGGCATGATGGTTGAGTGAACGAAATGCTGATTTTTCCATACTTGCTTATACAGTCTATGCCTGTGCAGTCTTCATCCACTCACATGTATACACTCGCATATTGGGCACACACGATTGACCTTTTTGCTTAGAAGCAGTAGTTTTACATTTTGCTCTGTCGTTTTCAGGAAAATCAGGAAAATAAACAAATTATCTACATTTTAAACACTAGTGTATTATAATTTTTTTATCAAATACTCATACGTTGCAAAACAGCAAGTATCAATATTACACTGAGAAATAAAGTATGGCCAAAACTTCTTGAATATGGTAAAATTAAGCGTGTTTCTGGTTCTGTGAGAGAACCAAAAGTTTCGGAAATTTTTGTCGTGGAGCTTTGGTAATTATTTTGGTAAAATAAATAATGAAATATAATTTTATATTTTTATAATATGTGATTAAACTTGGTAAATGAAGTAAAAGCTGGTACACGATACCTTAAAGAACAGCATAAAAACCAGCATAATTCAGTTAAATTTACTTTTCAGTTCTGTATTTTTTACGAATGCGTGGTAAAACAAACTGCAATTTTGAAAACCGTCCCAATTTCTAATTAACCGTTACCATATGAACGGAAAAATTATTAAATAAATGGATTGAATACTGTTCATTCTAATTTTATTTACCAAGACTAGGTTTTTCATTTACCAGAAATTTCATTGGCATGCAGTTTACTAATTTTAAAAGAATTCTTTTCGCCGCAGACAAATTACGAAATTCCATACTTTAATTACAAAATTATTCTATTACAAAATGATATTACAAAATGATTATATTACAAAATTATTATATTTCAAAATTATTATATTGCCAAATTTCAATTAGTTAAAAATCTAAAACAAATTTCTTTTCATACTTTTTTATTTGAAAGATTGTTACATAAATCTTTAACATAATCGCTAAATGTTAAATATTCCGGAGCATGTAAAACAATAATATCCAAGGAATTTTATTATGGTATTAATGAATTTTGGTTCAACTTCTTAGTTTAAATTGAAAGAGCACCTTCTTGTTTTATTTAATGGTGAATATTGAATCAGTCATTATGAGATTATATACCATGTATTAGAATTAGATCGGACAAAGCAATCAATTAGGCAACGATATACAATACAGCTTAACATTAAAACAAAATATTTTTTTAAATACTTGTTAATTTATGATCAATATACTTTTTAGGAGATTCATCAATTTAAACATACAACATAATTTGTTTGTAAGAGGCATTTAATGTGAAATCTGGTTGGTGTTTGATCTGATCTGATTTAATGTGACTGGCATTTAATGTGATCTGATGAATCTGATTGGCTCCAAAATTAACGAATACCATTATTTACCCATAATGACGTTGCTTGTAGGAATTCATTTGAAAGAGAGATTATTTGAAGATTACGAAGGTTTAAAAGTATGATACGCTTCTTCTGATATATTATTTTCCCTCTAATATTAATAGTTGGTAGAAGCAGCAGCCTCTTTTCAAATTCAAAGAATGCTAATCGGAAAGCAACTGTTGAGAAAAGTTTACTAAAACAGGGCTGAGAGAATATACAGTTTACCACATGTTCTGTTTGAAAGCACTTGAAAAATATTCCTGTTCTAAACATTTAATAATATTTAGTCGCCTCCGTGAATAACTAGCATTAATTAAGATATGAGTAGTGTTTCAAAGTCAAGTTTGCTTTAACTGGTATTTCTGTAACTTGAAAGCTTGTTTACGCATTTAATGAACTATATCAGAAATCTTATTAATATGCTACTTTCAAAATTTAGAACGTCTAAACATTAATTTATGGGGAAACCTAAAATCGTATTTTAATACTGAAATCAAGAGAATATTAATTCATGAATTATAAGTCATTCAAAGAAAACATTTTTAAACAAGAATAACAACAGTTTAACTTGTTTATATATTTACATATATATATATATATATATATATATATATATATATATATATATATATATATATATATATATATACCACCGGTCATAAGTTTGCGAAAATTTTGAAATCTACAAAGAAAAGGTCTAAATTCAAATGTGCATAGTACTGCGAAAAATCATTCAAATTGAGTGAAAATTTGATATGTTCTAAAGTGAACCCTCTACAGTTAGTTACATATGATCAAATTGTAATACTTTGTTTTTTGCGAACTGAATCCAACTTTTCATCATGGATTGTTCTTATGGTGAAAAAAGTTGCTAAGTTTAAACACTTGCCAACCACGCAAAAAGTTTTTTTGTACTTTCTGTTAATGGGAAATAGTTTTTTGAACCGTTCTTTGTAAGCCCTCAAAATTTCAGATCGATTTGATCTTGTTTGACAAAGTTATAGAATTTCGAAAAACAAGAGTACTTTTCTCGATTTTTGAGCATTCCACATATGCAATCTTTTGTTTTATACATCTTCTACCAAAGAACTTTTTAATTTTAATGTTTTCTATATTTCAAATAATTAATATTTATTATAAAACAAATTCATTTTTGTAATTATTGTTATTACAAAGAATTTATTATGAACAATATAAATAATATCTCATAGCAATATCTTTATAAACAATATCTCATAGATGTCACATTTCATCGAAAATTTGTTTGTTCTTGCAAACGAAACGATATTTATTGTTAGTTTGAAGAATGTACTATAAAATTTCTGTTAGACAAATAAAGGAATAAGGTTCGATTTTCGTTACTCGTCAAGGATCTCATGCATTCAACTTGTGTCGGTGTCGTCAATGTCTGCGGGGATCGGTCAGTTTTCATTTGCTGTTGGTTGCTCTGGCGTGGATACTGACGTCATCCGTTATCTGTATTTAAGCTTCTGTTGAAGCAGATTATTAAATTGTTTTATTTGAAGCAACGTTATAAATATGTCTCCTAGAAAAGAAATATCAACTGAAAAACGTGCAGCTATAGTATCTTTAAGAAAATCAGGTCACGCTATAGACGAAATCGCTGCATTAGAAAACGTTTCATTAGCATGCGTTCATTCTACAATTAAAAGGTTCAATGAAACAGGACTCTAAGTTGATCGTTCACGTTCCGCAAGGCCAAAGATTACATCAAATTGAGATGATCGAAAAATTATTGTTACGAGTTTAAGGAGTAGATTCGATACACCCGCACAACTGAAGTATAAATTATTCCCAGGTTCAGAAAAAGTTTCAACTTCAACAATAAAACGACGTTTGCGTAAATCTGGCTTATTCGGACGTGTCGCAGCAAAGAAACCTCTTCTTAGACCCAAAAATAAAATACTACGATTAGAATGGGCTCACAAACATCAGCGTTGGTCAATCGCAGATTGGAAAAGTGTGCTATGGACTGATGAATCAAAATTTGATATTTTTGGTACCAAACATCGCATGTTTGTAAATCGTCGTGAAGAAGAACGAATACAACCAATTTGCATTCGACCAACGGTTAAACACGGAGGGGGTGGCATAATGGTTTGGGGATGTTTTGAAAACGATACTGTAGGAGATTTAGTTAAAATAGATGGAATAATGGACAAAAAAAAGTACCATTCTATTTTGCAACGTCATGCAATTCCTTCTAGTGAAAGAGTTGTTGGTCCAAATTTTGTATTTCAGCAAGATAATGATCCCAAGCACACGTCAAATTTATGCAAAAATTATTTAAAATTAAGGAAAACAAAGACCGATTGAAAATTATGACGTGGCCAGCTCAGAGTCCTGATTGTAACCCGATTGAACTTTTATGGGATCATTTGGATCGAAAAATTCGATGCTCTGGTATTTCGAATCAGAATCAGTTATGGGACATTTTACAGCAAGAATGGAACTCTATATCACTTTGAGTGATTAATGGTTTGCTAGAACGAATGCCACGCATACGTAAGGCTATAATAAAAGCAAAAGGCGGATGGTTTGAAGAATCGAAGATTTAAATGTCAATTTATTTAATTACAAAATACTAATAAGAATATGTTAAATATTTGACCTGTTGTAAATAACATAGTTTAGTAAAAATGCAAAATTTTTATACTATTGTTATTATTTTATTAGAATTATTGATGTATTTATTGTTTACTTTTTCATTTTTTGATGTAAAGTAAAGATATCACAACAAAACCAATACATATAAGCAATAAATATAAACAATAAATATAAACACTAATAATTACAATAATGAACTTTCTTTATAATAAATATTAATTATTTGAAATATAGAAATCATTAAAATTAAAAATTTCTTTGGTAGAAGATGTATAAACAATAAGACTGCATATGTGGAATGCTCAAAAATCGAGAAAAGTACTCTTGTTTTTCAAAATTCTATAACTTTGTCGAACAAAAATCAAATCGATCTGAAATTTTGAGGGCTTACATAGAACGGTTCAAATAGCTATTTCCCATTAACAGAAAGTACAAAATTTTTTTTTGCGTGGTTGGTAAGTGTTTAAACTTAAAAAAATTTTTCACCATAAGAACAACCCATGATGAAAAGCTGGATTCAGTTAGCAAAAATCGAAGTATTACAATTTGATCATATGTAACTAACTGTAGAGGGTTCACTTTAGAACATATAAATTTTCACGCAATTTGAATGATTTTTCGCAGTTCTATGAACATTTGAATTTAGACTTTTTCTTTGTAGATTTCAAAATTTTCGTAAACTTTTGACCGGTAGTATATATATATATACACTCAAGAGCCAAAACATTATGACCACCTCTTAATAACGAGTTGGCCCACCTTCAGCCCACAACACAGCTGCAACCCGCCTTGTCATGGATGCTACAAGTCCTTCATAGATGGCCGGATACAGATTGTACCAGGTGTTTACGCAAATCCGAGATATTGCGACTTAGTGGTCTTTGAACTCTGCCGTTCCATGACATCTCAAATGTGTTCTATCGGCTTGAGATCCGGTGAGTTACGCGGTCAGGACATTAACTTTAATTCAGCACCATGTTCTTTGCATAAGTACTAACAACTGTAGATCGCGAACAACCCGCCAGTCGTGCAGTTTCGGAAATACTTGTTCCGAGCCTTCGAGCCATTGCAATCTGCTCTCTATCAAAGTCGCTTAGATCTGCAGCCTTTCTCATTTCACACAGAAGTACACTCTAAAAACAGTACCTCTTATATAAAAGGTACAAGCTAAATGTACCCCTTATTTTCTCGCGTAAGAGGCACATAACTAATGTGCCTTTAAAAATGACAGGCACCACAAGAATTTAAAGGCACCAAAGCAAACGCGAGTGAATACTCGGTACGAAAAGATTTTACCGCTTCCTCGTGCCTCTCAAATGCACTTCCCTTCTTTTTCTTCGGTACGATGTAACGGAGAAGAAGCGCATGCGCACATCAGTTCGTTTCCTGTCCTCTCCCCTGCCATCAACTCCACCGATTGAAACAACTTGTAAACAATTCTTGTTTGTCAAGATCTGGCCTAATGTGTGATGTTATATATGCTTGAATTTGGTAAGTTTAAAACTTAAACTTCTATATTATTTTTATATTTATTCCTAATTAACGATGGCATCTTTCTTATTAA
Organism: Parasteatoda lunata; assembly: GCA_949128135.1. Lineage (NCBI taxonomy): Eukaryota > Metazoa > Arthropoda > Arachnida > Araneae > Theridiidae > Parasteatoda > Parasteatoda lunata. The sequence goes on along the minus strand of OX421973.1, from coordinate 60,690,623 downwards.
TACATTTCAATTATTACTACTACAAATCTTATAAAAATACTTAAGCGAGGTAGCTAACCCTAATTATGATGTTTACATTTCTGTTGTAGTTGTATCATTTATGTTTTATCATTATAATATTAAGAAGAATGTTTTTAAAATGCCCTATATTTGTTCTGTAGTGTTTGATCATAATTTTGTATGAGGTTTTCAATGTGGCGATTGGTATGAATAAGAAATCATTTTTATTTGAATAAACCAATTTCCTTTTTTGTTTATCTTAGTTTATAATCAAGAGCTATCACAGAAATTCTCTCAGAGAATGATTGAATAATTTAAAAAACAACGAAGAATGTTTATAATTATGAAAAATATGCTCTCAATCATTAGCTCTTTAAAAAAACAATTAACATTTGGATATCTAATTATAATTATTTTAAACTGCTACAAAACTTACAGTTGATATAAACCTGAAGAAAAAAACAAGATTATGCTTTATTTATATGTTAAATATGGTGTGAGCATGAAAGAAAAAAAACAATCTTCTAATGATTTACAGATTTTTAATTTTTAATTAGTTATTATTTATTTTGTAAAAGTAATGTTTAAAAATGTTTTATTCTAACATCACAGCCTTAAGTTAAAAATTTAAAATTTTATTTTTGAATTTATGACTCAAAATAGATAATATGGGATATATAGTTATTTACGACGGAAAAACTTTCCTTTTAAAAATTTTAACATTGTAAATTGAACTTTAATTTATTTGATTTTTAAGAAGGGTTAATAGCTTGTTCCAGAGTGCTCTTTTGGCACAGCTGGTTAAAATATCTTTCACACTGCTTATTAGAGAAATAGGGTAATGAGTTTGATACTGGCAATGTATAAAACAATTGACGTGTATACTCAGCAAGGTGCATATGAACTCTGCCACAGCTGAAAGTTCTCTCATTGGTTATCGTGCGAAAGATTGAAAAGAGCTAGCTCAAGCGGAGTCCACTTTATCTGACCAGTATCAAAATTACATGGCCGTTAAAAGTTAAGCCCTAGAAATGGGATTTTTGGTCAAGGTTGAGTGATGGCGGTGATGAGTACCTTGCTCTATATTTAAAATAAAATAATGATAAATACTTAACACTTGAACTTTTTAAAAATATTAAAGTATTGTTAACTAGTGCAGTATAATTTACATAATTTTGTTATCAATAACCATAAATAAAAAAATAAAAAACATTATTTACATAACTTTCATTGGATCACAAATGGATTAGATATGCAGAAGCGCTGTTGTGCCACTGGCATTTTTCAAGATAATTTATTAATGCTTTATCGATATATACTTTATACCAAAAAATATTTGGTACTTCATATTCAATGCTCAACACTTTATACTCCATGTTTTCCTGCCACGAAAAGCTACCTAGTAAAACTTTATAATTCAACATCAGTGATAATAATTTTTAAGAAACCTTTATTTATTTTATAGTTATTGCTACCTTACCTGTGTTACTTAGAATAACATTATCAAACAACTTTTATTTATCTATAACTAATGCTATTCCTGAACTGTAATAAAGAAATACAAAGCGAAGCAATTTTGATAACAATATTAAGAAAGAAAATATATTTATTGTAAGGTAGTGTATATTTATTGTATATGTGTATAAACTTGATACAGTGAATTTTTTTTTTTTTTTTTTTTTTGCTCTCTGAAAGGCAATTTAATGTTTCTGTAATCTAAATTTATATTATTAGTATAACTAAATGATTAATAGTTTTTTTTTTTTTTGTTGTTGTTACTTTCTGTCTTGACTGTGTTCCAGTAAATGCAAAAAAATGTTTTCAACTATTAAATATTTTTATAAATAATAATTATTTTTAAAAGTAGTTACATTTTATAAATAATTACTTTTCTATTTACATTTGAATTTTCTTTGTTTACTCCAATTTTGTTATGTGTTAAAAACAATCCTTACACTTTCTTATGTATTTAAGCTTAGCTAGTTTACATTTTTTTTTTGTTTCTTTAGCACATTGAATGCCACGCTAATTTTACATGGCTTGCCCGTCTGGCCAAAATGATTTTTTCAGTATATATTGCATTAACTTCTTCAAACCATTTTAGTAATAATAATAATATAAAAAAAATGTAGAGCATTGAAAATTTATTCGAAATATGTGTTTCGATAATCTAGGCTTCGCCGTTCATCAGTGACCCCTGTGGCGCTACAAACAAACTCAGCACCAGTCACCGGTGACCCCTATGGCATTTAACGTGTTAAATTAGTTCAACAATATTAAATTATCAATAATATTAAATTTAAAAATTACTTTGGCTAAACCTATTCTTATTGTAATAAAATCTTCATGAATGTATTTATGTACATTGTGATGAAAACTTTTAACAACTTATTCAAGTAAAATACTTTTACATTGATAAGTTCTGTTTTAAATTTTCTAGCCCAGCTGAATGCATGACAAGACTCGCATTTGGATTACATGGAGATGAAAACCACGCAAACCTGCCACGGTTAGTCTTGCGTCGAAGGGAATCAAACCCACGATCCTTCTACCACTAAGGGAATTTTACGTCAGCACTGTGGTCGGTGCGAATGAAATGGAAAATACATATCGACCAGCCATCTTAAGATTTTATCCCGATTCATCT